>CM065462.1:4904636-5504636 GCA_032872475.1 Leptopilina myrica (nomen nudum) | reverse complement strand
CAATTAAAAGTAAATTTCGGTTTTTGTTTAAACCGTTTTTTCTTTACGATTTCTCAAGTATTTACAATAGTGAAATCAAATTTCTTTTCTATAGAAATAATAATTAGTCCCATTATCACAAGGTTTAGAAAAAACAACAAATTCCTGAAGCGATGAATCACAGATGTTAAAGTGCGTGTTTTAATATTATATAACACCTCTATGGAGACGTGGGAAAATAAGTTTACAATGTTTACTGAAAGAATTATGAAGGTTGAAGGGTGTTATGGAAATAGTTTTTTTTTCGCGTTTTGGAAAATATGTGAAAGCACTAAAGCAGAAAGTGAAAAAGAAATATTGGTCATTAGTGAAACGAAAACGTTTGAATTTTAGAGAGAGAGAGAGGGAAAGTGAAATATGAAGTCTAATAAAAGTATATAATAGGTACTGAAAAATCTCCATTCACGAGGTTTACGTAAAAATACGTAAATACCTTTTTTCAAGGTTTAGAAATTTTTTTTTTTTTTTTTTTTTTTTTTTTTTTGGTGAAATGTAGTTTAAAGGATCATTAAAGCTTAACCGCGTTAAGATTAGTTCGAGACCCAAAAGTTCTCAGGTAGCTCCGCAATCTTTTAGAATTCGGTTAGCATTAAATAAAAGCGATATAAATGTCTGCAATAAGCATTTATAATACTACAAAAACTGCACATATTTCTTCTCATTGTTAAATACCAGCAAAGTATTCTCTGTTGGAAAGTAAAAAAAAAAATAAATAAACCAAACGAAAGTGGTAGAAGTTTTCAAAATAGAGAAGAACTTTTTTTAAGTTAATAAAAATTTATTTTTTAAAATAATAGAAAAAAAAATTCAATTAGAAAATTAGATAATATGTTCAGGCTTCGCACTACATAATGAGTTTAAAAAAAAGTAGGAAAAAGTAGCCTCGATGACAAAAAAACGTAGGAAATAGTAGCAACGGTGACAACAAAAAAGAATTAAAGATTTTCATTAAAAACTTTTTAAAAAATCGAATTTTTAAAGTATTTTAATTTAATAATTGATAAATAATTAAATTTTATAAGGAGTCACTTTCTAATGTATTCACGTTTCTTAGAGCGAAGATTAGTAATTAAAATTTTTATTAGTTAATTTTAAAAAAATACACACTTCAAATTTTTTAATAAAATTGAATTTTTGCAGTTTTTTTGTAAAATAAGATTTTTTAATTCTATTATTTGAAGATAATTGAATTTTTATAAGCAAATAATTGAAAATTTTTGATGTAATTGAAATTTCTGTACATTCTTTTGAAAATAATTTACTTCTTTTAAAGAATTTTATTTAAATTTTTCTAAATAATTAATGCAAGTTAGTCATCGTCTAATTTTATTTTTTTTAATTTATTCGCAACGCATTCAATTATTTTCTTAAATAGTAAAATGTCGACAAAATTAAATTACTTTTAGGAATTTTATTAAAATTCATTGTAAAAGTTCGATTATTTCTATAAATAACAAAAATTCATTTATATTCACCACAAGAATTTAATTATATTCACAAATTTTTCTTAATTCAATAATTTTTATGTCTACTTTTTTAATAAAATTTCTAAAAGGTATTCAATTATACTTGAAAACAATTTTGGCTAAATTCTACAAAAATATTCAATTTTTTTCTAAAAGAATGAAAATTTCATTGAAATTGAATTATTAAAAGTAGGTTATCTTAATTTTTTTTTTTAAATCAATTATTTGAAACTTTTTTTATAAAATCCTCGCAATAATTCAATTACTTTCATATAAATAATAAAACTTATTGCAGAAATGGAATTATGTTTAATACAATTTTTATGAAATTCGTCGAAAAATGCAACTATTTTTAAAAATTTGATTAAATTTTGTCTAAAGAATTAAATTATTTCAATTACTTTTATAAATAGCAAAATTTTTTCGATTTAACTAAATTCTTTTGAATATTATTTTTGAAAAATATTCTTCACAAGAATTCAGTTATTATTTTCATAAATTTCCATAAAATTAAAAAAAAACAAATCATTTATTTTCAAACATTTTTAATAAAATTTCTAAAAAGTATATTCAATTATTTAAAAACAATTTTGACTAAATTCTACACAAGTATTCAATTATTTTCTAAAAGAATGAAAATTTCATTGAAATTAAATTATTAAAAATAGTTTGCCAAAATTTTTTTTTTTTAAATCGATTATTTGAAACTTTTTTTATAAAATCCTCACAATAATTCAATTACTTTCATATATAATAAAATTTATTGCAGAAATGGAATTATGTTTTATACAATTTTAATCAAATTCGTCGAAAAATGCAATTCTTTTTAAAAATTTGATTAAATTTTGTCTAAAAAATTCAATTATTTTTAAAAATTTGATTAAATTTTGTCTAAAGAATTCAATTATTTTAATTATTTTTATAAATAGCAAAATTTTTCCGATTTACTAAATTCTTTTGAATATTATTTTTGAAAAATATTCTTCCCAAGAATTCAATTATTTTCTAAAATTTCCATATAAAATTAAAAAAAAACAATTCACTTATTTTCAAAAGTAATAAAATTGTCCACAGAAATTCAATTATGTTTAAAATTTTTTTGAAATTCTCCGAAATTTCAATTATTTTTATAAATAATTACATTGTTCTCTACAATTCAATTCTTTTCAAAACTTTTAATAAAATTCTTCGCAAACATTTAATTATTTTCATAAATATGTAATAACATTCATTGGAAGGATTCAATTACTCTTATAAATAGTAAAATTCTTTGCAGAAATTCAATTAGTATCGCAATAAATTTTTATGAAATTGAATTAATCAAATTTTCCATTATAATTATGAACAGACAAGATGTTTTTTTGTATAATTGAAAAAATTCTTTGTTTAATTCAATTATTTTGCAAATTGTAGATTTATGTTCGAAATGAAATAAATAAAAATTTGATGAGAAGATAAAAGCGGTAAAAATTGGGACAAAGCCGGGAAAAACAAAGCATTAGGCTCAAAAAAGTAGCCAAAAAGTAGCCTCGTATCAAAAAAGTAGCAAATAGTATAGCTTTTAGTATAGAAGAGTGGGAAGCCTGCTGAATTACGTTGACATTACTGTTTTAATCTGCTTCGATCTTGTTATTCTTATGTGAATTTCTGAGCTATTGGAATTAATTTCCATTCTTATAATTTTTAATATAAAAAACTTATTGTCTATTAAAAATTGATTTCCTCAAGCTGCGATATACATTTTCTGTATAGCATATATAAAATTCAACACTTTGGAAAAATCGCAAAAAATGCGTGACAATCATTCGATAGAATTTGCAGTGCAATAGCTTTGCAATTTTGCATAGACATATTCAGTTTTACGTGTGCGAATATCTTTATATCTATATATTTGTGTGTAAGCATATAAGTATATATATACTCTAGAAAAATGTTCATATCTACACCTTTAGTCGCTGTAGGCGAGTAATCCTTTCATAAATATGGAAGTATTTACGTACAAATGCCATAAAAGCGAATAGGTTACGACGTTTCGGACTAGGGTTTAAGTTTAAAGTTCCTGTGTTCAAGCATATCACCATGTATATGCGCCGATCGTGAGTTTCTTTTTCTATTAGAGAACCTTCTATATACCTCTTATTCTTCACTCTTTACATATTATACCTTCTCTTATACCTCTCGTTCTCTTTTTCTCAGCATCTCTCTTTCTCTCTCTCTCTCTTTCTATTCAATGCAAAAATCCTCTCGCACTCTTTTCATCTCGATCTTCTTTCATCTCCCGGCACTGACCTTCCATTCGGTTCTTTTCTATTTCAAGCGACTCGTGTGTTGAATCTGTAAATACGAATCGTAAGATTTCAAAAAAAAGAATTTAAATACATATATATACATATATATATAGATATATGCAGATTCTGTCTATGGAGAGATTTTATATTTTTGCAATACACAGGTTTATGCTTCATATGAGAATTTTATGGAGCCTTTGAAATCTGAAAGTTGAAGTTTATTTTTCGTGAGTTTGTATATATATATGTTTATATAGAAACATTCAAATTTTATTGTAATGTGAAAAATTCACAAAACCTTTAACAACACAGTAAATCGTGAGGTTTAAAAAGTGTTGCAAATTAAATTAACACCAGAAAATATTAAAATAATCCATTTTGATATGGTGTTATTTTTTACAATGAATGAAATTTTAGTTTATTAAACTTTTTTATAACTATAAAACATGAAGATATCGATAACTCGATAACTGATCGATTTCTTTATATTTTATAATAATTAAACATGACCAAGTAATAAAATCATGATTTTATATTATAAGAATATTATACTTCTTCAAAATTATTTTCATTATTTCAATTCGATTATTAGTTTCCAAAATTTTTAACTACAATTTTACTTTATATCTATTATTTTTAATAATAATTAATTCATCAAATTTCACTAAATTTAAATTATTCCTAAATTCTTTAATTAAATGCATAATAAAAAATAAAAATTTCAAATAATATATTTAAAAAATGCAATTAAACTTTTTCAAAAATATTAATTTCAAAATTCAATTATTTCCAAAAAGTTCACTCTATATTTCTTTTAATATTCAATTATAATCTAAAATTTTAACTGAAATTTATTTTTATCAAATGAAAATCAATTTTTATTAAAAAATTCTACAAGAATTTAATTATTTAAATGCAAAAGTAAATAATTTATTGAATAATTGAATGTTTCTCAAAATTCAATTCTCATAAAGAATTTTAGTAACAAACTGTTAAATAATTCAATTCTTTTGTAGAATTTTATTAAAACTTGCAAGAACATAATTACTTTTTTCAAGGAATTCAATTATAATTGTATGAAAAATAATTCAAACGCTGCGATGAGTTTTATGATAATTTTCAAAATTATTCCTTTACAATTCAATTTTTCAAAATTTCAATTATTTGGAAATTCTGCAATTAAATATGTATTAGAAATAATATTAATAATAATAATAATAATAATATTAATTAATTAATTAATTAATATTAATTAATAATAATATTTCAATAAATAAATAAAAATTTGAAATGATTTCAATAAAAATCCTATTAAACTTAAAAAAAAAATTATATTACGATGTTATTTTGTTTGGATTATTAATTTTAGTGAGATCTTATTTTGTTTTGAAAAATCCATTCATATAATTTGATAATTCAAAACAATTTAAAAAAAATTAATTCTACAGAATTTTTTGTCAAAAATATATGAAAAATTAAGAATTTCAATGATTTTAGTTTGAAACTTTTTCAAAATTAAATTATTTCTAAAAATCCACGTTATAATGCTTTTAATATTTAAGTATAATCTAAATTTTTAACTGAAATTAATTTTTAAAAACATTTTTATTTGTAAATCCTACGAGAATTAAATTATTTAAATACAAAAATAAATAATTTATTAATTTCCATGTTCGTTGAAATTAAAGTCTCATAAAAAATGTTATCGACAAATTTTTTTAATCATTAAATTCTTTGGGCGAATTTTAATAAGTTTTTTAAATATAATTATATTTTTCGAGAAATTTGATTAAAATTGCATTAAAAATAATTGAAATTCTGCAATAAGTTTTCTTATTTATGAAAATAATTGAATTCCTAAAAGAATTTTATTATTTATAAAAAATATTGAATCCCTGTAGAAATGTTAATATTTATGAAAATAATTGAATTATTACGTAGCAATTTATAAAAAAAATTTGTAAATAATTGAATTTCAATAAAAATTTTAATTATTTATGATGATAATTGAATGTTTCCGCAGAATTGTATTCAAAATTTTTATAATAATGGAATTCTTTTGAAAATATTTATTAAAATAGTAGATATTGAAAACTATATGGAATTTTAGAAAATTTGAAAATAATTTAAACTTTGACAAAGAATTTGATAAAAATCCTCTAAAATAATTTAATATCCGCGAAGAATTTGATTATTTATAAAGGGAATTGAAATGTTGACGAGAATTTTTTTTTTAATTTTTGAACACAATTGAATTTAGTAACTATATGGTTCTAAGTTAGTTATAGCAACTTAGTAGCTAACTTATACTATTCTCCCTGGAGAAGCTGAATTCGTTGAATTTTTCCAAATCGTTGACTTTGGTGTTTTATTTAAAATAAAATTTCATTCATAGTTAAAAATAAGACCAAAATAGATTATTTTAATTCTTTTTGGTGTTAATTTAATCCTAGAGGGATTAAACTGTTAGAGATTATTTTAATCCATTCTGATGTTATTTTAACACCTAACATTTTACTGCGTGAATAGCGGTAAAGTGAATAATTATTAAATTCAACTTGATACATTATTTATTAAATTTAAAAAAATAATCCAGAGACTGATAACTGCTAAATTTAATGAAAAAAATTAGTGAAATTTAAAACAATAAGAAAATATGTTAAAATGATTCGATATAGGTATATAAATATAGGGGAAAAAAGTCGTATAGAGAAAAAAGGTTGTGTTGAGGAAGAACGATGAGAAATATGGGGTTATACCTGAGACGTTGAATTTAGAAAGTGGGGGCAAAGTGGGAGGGAATGAGACTCAAGTTGAAGAGTATAATGAGCGAGAGCGAGGCAGGTAATGAAGACAGCTCAATCTTCTATATACCCCATAGGCACCTCTTCTCCCATACCCTCCCCCCTTTTTCCCTTTCCCTTCTTATACTCAAAGAAGGTATACACTCTCGTCTTCTTTACTTCAATCCCTCCTGCGCTAATCCGCTAAATCTCGACATAATTAATGACCTTAACGCTTTCATAATTCTTCACCTTCCGCGCCCGGTTTACAAAAGCCACTTTTGATCCATATATATATACATATAACCTTCTCACGATTTTCTCTCTATAATATCATAATTTTCAGATGAAACAGAAATCAATCATCTAAAAATAAAAGTATATATGCTATCCCACTGGGAAATTTTTATTTCACCGAAAGTGATTTTTTAAATGGAATTTTCGATAATTCGAATCCATTGTATACTATTTGGGTGTAAAATTTATAAAGTCAGTTGGATATGAACGCTTATAACTCAAGTAAAAAAAAAATTGTATATAATATCGAAACATCTTCGAATCAGTACATTGGAAAAAAAAATTATTTGATTTAAATTAATTTAAATTTGAAAAAATTTTATTTCATTCAAATCAATTTTGTTTTGGATCTAAAAAATATTCACTTCAGTTGAATAACTTTAATTATTCAAATAACCTTTATTTGAATCAAATAAATCTTATTGCAATCGAATAAATCCTTTTTGAATCAAATAAATAATTGCATCAAATAAATCTTAATTCTATCAAAGAAATCTTAATTCCATCAAAGAAATCTTAATTGAGACAATTAAGTAATTAGTTGACGCTAATAAATGAATTTTCTAAATACAAATAATGAGTTATTTTAGACAATTAATTTATTTCACTCAACTAATTGGATAATAATAAATCTTAAATAAATGTTTTATTTGATCCTAATAAATTTTTTTTTCTCTCTTTTATATATATTTATGTTAAAAAAGAATAGTCATTTTAGTTTATATGAACATTTCCTGTATTGGAAATTAATAAATATCTATTTGCATTTCCAGTTATTCAGTGAGTAAATTAAGTCGTATAACTTAATAGTTATTATAATAATAGTTCCAAGAAAAATAAATTTTCTCTCCAGCTGAGATGTTTCCACGCCTCAAACGAAAGAAAAAAAAAGATCCGAAGATAAAACAAAAAAAAAGTCCATATTCTATGCATATATAGAAGTGAGAATCGAATGAAAAAATCTCAATTCCTGTGAATTTGAATTTAAAGAAAAAAAAATGATGATGATCGTTTTTCGGAGGCCTAATGGCATAGTGTCGCTTATTTATGTATTAGCTTTTTGTAAAGGTTATATGTATTCTGTCATATATTTATTGTTCTCTACACCCAGTAGTGGTTTGTTTCGCGTTTTCCTCTATACCTGTCGACCATATACTCAATAATACAGAAACCATCCCAGTTTTGTAACGACTTGTAAAGATGTAAAAAGATAACAATAACGAAACATATACAGCTCTCTAACAACGTTACGACCAAACATTGCACTCGGGAAATGATATTTACGATGGGACTTAGAATGCAAACGGGAACAATAAAAGGACATCTGACTTTGACGTTGACTGTGAATTATGGAAGCTCTTGGGAATGACATTGGAATAGTTTAAATTCTCCGGAATTTTGAAAAAAAAAATAGAAAAAACGAAACATTAAAAAAGTGTCACCTAGTAAATCACTTTTGTTTAGTATATATAACATACAGGCTTTGCACTCTACTTCTAAAAGCTACTATTTGCTGTACTTTTTTGATACGAGGCTACTTTTTGGCTACTTTTTTTGAGCCTAATGCTATACTAAAAGCTACTTTTCTGAACAAATAGTCAAAATTAGATTTTTAGTTTTCACATTTGTGACGCGATCTGAAGAAAGGGACATTAGAAGCTAAACATTATAGGTTATGTTTGGAATTTTTTTGAACGAAATACAAAAAAAATTCTCAGCCGTTAATGTGAAACATTAATGTTTAACTTTTCATTATAACTGAAATATTTAATAAACACTGGTTTTAATTTAGAAAAAGTAAAAAGAAATTTTTAATCAACAAAAGAGTAACACTAACATAACCTTAAAGTGATTCGCATCTAAGGTCCCTTTCTTCAGATCGCGTCACATTTCAATTTAAAAACAGTGTTAAAAAACTAAAATCGTTAATGAAAAACGACCGCCAATAAGATAATAGTAAATAATTTTACCTACATTTACTCTATCAATAGTGACTGATTATAAATTGTGTTTAACTTTTAAATTCCCCGCGTTTTTCTCCCGGCTTTGTCCCAATTTTTACCGCTTTTATGTTCTCTTCAAATTTAAATTTATCTCATTTCGAACATAAATCTACAATTTGGAAAATAATTGAATTAAATAAAGAATTTTTTCAATTTTCCAAAAAAATCTTGTCTGTTCATAATTATATGGGAAAATTTGATTAATTCAATTTCATTAAAATTTATTGCGATACTAATTAAATTTCTGCAAAGAATTTCACTATTTATAAAAGTAATTGAATCCTTCCAATGAATGTTATTACATATTTATGAAAATAATAAAATGTTTGCGAAGAATTTTATTAAAATTTTTGAAAATAATTGAATTGTAGAGAACAATTTAATTATTTATAAAGATAATTGAAATTTCGGAGAATTTCAAAAAAATTTTAAATCATAATTGAATTTCTGCGGACAATTTTATTACTTTTCAAAATAAGTGAATTGTTTTTTTTAATTTTATATGGAAATTTTAGAAAATAATTGAATTCTTGGGAAGAATATTTTTCAAAAATAATATTCAAAAGAATTTAGTAAATCGGAAAAATTTTGCTATTTATAAAAATAATTAAAATAATTGAATTCTTTAGACAAAATTTAATCAAATTTTTAAAAATTATTGTATTTTTCGACGAATTTAAATGAAATTGTATTAAACATAATTCCATTTCTATAATGAATTTGATTATTTATGAAAGCAATTGAATTGTTGCGAGGATTTTCTTTAAAAAGTTTCAAAAAATTGATTAAAAAAAAAATTTAGACAAACTCTATTTTTAATAATTCAACTATGAAATTTTCATTCTTTTAGAAAATAATTGAATATTTGTGTAGAATTTAGTCAAAATTGTTTTTAAATAATTGAATACTTTTTGGAAAATTTAATAAAATAGTAGGCATACAAATTATATTGAAGTAAGAAAATTTTTTGAAAAGAATTGAATTGTTTTTTTTAATTTTATGGAAATTTATAAAAATAATTGAATTCTTGTGAAGAATATTTTTCAAAAATAATATTGAAAAGAATTTAGTAAATCGGAAAAATTTTGCTATTTATAAAAATAATTAAAATAATTGAATTCTTTAGACAAAATTTAATCAAATTTTAAAAAATAATTGTATTTTTCGACGAATTTGATTAAAATTGTATTGAACATAATTCCATTTCTGCAATGAGTTTTATTATTTATATGAATGTAATTGCATTATTGCGAGGATTTTATAAAAAAAGTTTCAAATAATTGATTTTTTAAAAAAAATTTTTAGATAAACTATTTTTAATAATTCAATTCCCATGAAATTTTCATTCTTTTAAAAAATATTTGAATATTTTTGTAGAATTTAGCCAAAATTGTTTTCAAGTATAATTGAATACCTTTTAGAAATTTTATTAAAAAAGTAGACATACAAATTATTGAATTAAGAAAAATTTGTTAAAATAATTAAATTCTTGTGGTGAATATAAATGAATTTTTGTTATTTATAGAAATAATCGAACTTTTACAATGAATTTTAATAAAATTCCTAAAAGTAATTTAATTTTGTCGACATTTTACTATTTAAGAAAATAATTGAATGCGTTGCGAATAAATTTTTAAAAACAAAATTATAATCATACGATGACTAACTTCCATTGATTATTTAGAAAAATTTAAACAAAAATCTTTAAAAAAGAAGTAAATTATTTACAACAGAATGTACAGAAATTTCAATTACATAAAAAATTTTCAATCATTTGTTTATAAAAATTCAATTATCTTGAAATAATAGAATTAAAAATTCTTATTTTACAAAAAAAAACTGCGAAAATTTAATTTTATTACAAAATTTGAAGTGCGTATTTTTTAAAAATTAACTAATAAAAATTTGAATTATTAATCTTCGCTTTAAGAAACGTGAATACATTAGAATGTGACTCCTTATAAAATTTAATTATTTATCAATTATTAAATTAACATACTTTCAAAATTCGTTTTTTTAAAAACTTTTTAATGAAATTCTTTAATTCTTTTTTGTTGTCGCCGAGGCTACTTTTTCCTACTTTTTTCATTATTGATTTTTTTTTTATTATTTTTTCATTATTGAACTAAAATTCATTATTGAGTGCGAAGCCTGTTAAATTGATTGAAAAGAACAAAAACATCTTTGTCTTCTTATCACTCATGCTTACGTATTCGATTCGTGTTTTATTCTATACTCAGAGCTTTAGTGGTTATCTAACGTTCCACTTTGCAGAACGAAATTGTCTCAAATTTTGAGTTTTTCTGCGCAATTTGCCTACTATAGTGAGATTGTTTCACGATATGGGACGTTGACGAATCTGAAACAATATATAGATATAAAAATATAAACACTTAAAATAATTTTCAAAATATAAATTCTACATTTTTTCCATATATTTACTTTCAAATATTTTCTGTCGAGATTTTTCAGTTATATTTTAATTCGTAGAATAGAGGGAAAAATTTTTGTTTTTATAAAAATGAATATTTATTTTTTTCCTTCTCTTCAACGAATGAAAAACCGATATATTTTTAATATTTTGAAATAATTCCAATCGAGATAACGACAAAATGTGAATATAATATTGCAAATCGATGATAATGCAGAGCAAGCAAACGCTCTTGAAAAATTGTGCAATGTAATAAGTTGAAGTGAGGACATTTTGGAATACACAGATTAGAAGTGGGGTATATATATTAATGTCGTCTAAGCATTGCGAACATAGCTCAACGGATCCTTACGGCTGAATGTGAAGGACTTTGTCAAGTACCTGCTGTTGTTCCGATTGGTCAAGTGTCCTTTGAAATACCTGCTTAGAGAATTCCAGAGGGACGTATATAGATTTGTTGGGACGTCCACTGGAGTCAAGATTCTCCTATTATTCAGTTGTCCATTGTTCCGACATCGATATGATGGAGGGAAAATGCATTTAAAAATTAAAACACTCAAAATTTATATACATTTGTGGTAAAAAATTTGAAATAAAAAAAAAGTGGTTTGAATTAAAAATACAGTATTAAAAATATTAACATATGAAAATCGAATTGTTTTGTAAATTTTTTCTTTCTAGTTATTGTATTGGAATTGTTCTTATATATAGTTTTAATTGACGATTAACAGTTATGAGTTACTGAATGAAAATTAGAGAGAAAAGAATAGAATGAAAATAAATTTCCGTTAAGTGGTTGCATTTGAAGACGTTCCTCTTTTTTTTTTATTACTGAAAAAAACTATATGTAATTATATGTAAAATATGAGAAAAAGTATTAAATCCCAACTCATTAAACAATTAAATAGCTGAGAAAAAATTGAGGAACAGTATATGAAGTATATACTTATCCTCCTCCCATATAGTGATAAATCAAATTGGGGTTTAATTCTCAATTCAAGAACCGTCATCTCAAGAATAATAGTGAATGTGGAGAGTTAATTATTCCCTCTATCGTTTAATATTCGTTACATTTAATTTGAATTCCATTTTTAATTATATATTCCTTCTTCTATCCTATAGGTTGTATTTTATACTTCTATTTCCTAATCGACAAAATTTCCCATCAAATTATACTTAATTAAACTGAGAAATCTAATTTTAGTTTTCTATCATTTATTATTACTATTAATTAAATTAAGTATAGCTATATATTATATAATAATTATATTAGTTTTTATCCAAAAATGCCGAATATACTTTTTAGAAAGTAAAAATACAATTATTTTTCATTGACTTATACTTCCAATTTTTATCTCGAAATATTAATATAAATTACTTTCATAAATACAATTCAATAAACAGTTTATGAAACAAAACTTTTCTCTAACTTTCATTGCTCTGAAATTCTGAATAAAAGTAATTTATAAAATTATAACCGCAACAATGAACTGAGAATTTTTAAACAAAAGCTTTTTTCCGAGTTCTGACGTTACGACACGTACAAAGTATCACTAAAAATACGTGTTTAGTGAAAAAAAAAAATTGAAACGCGGTGAAAGTCAAATCAAAATCGAAATTATTTACGTAATCGACAAGCAAAATTTGGAAAATTTCGTTACTTTTCTATGTATCAATTTTATGGGAATATTTCAGAAAATTTTAATACTAGTGAAAACTGGAATTCACAAGAGAAGAAGAACCAAAAACTATAGGAAAACATAGAGTGGAAACTCGACGAAGACGGAATCCCGCATAGTAACTATGAACGTTGATTGGCTAACACAATCCTAACGGTCGTCTGCTTTTTGGAAACATTCATTGCTCTTTACTTAAAATCCTTACAGCTTAAATTGAACAACACACATTTTAAAAAACAATTAAAAATTACTTGTCGAACGACATAAAATAAAATTTTTGCTCTTGTTTTCTCAAAATAATGAAAGTCGAAGAAGAACCGAAACTAGAAAACATAGATCGAAAACTCGATGAGAATTTTTTTTTTACACTTTCTTAAAGTGACCACAACGGTTGAAATAAAGTCATTATCTAAAATATAAAGTATTTCTATCCCTCCAGGTAGAAATTCAAGTACAGATTAAGAAATCAGAGAATTGTTTTTTTTTCTCCTTTAGTAAAAGGGGAAGGACAGAAGTTGCGACCCGTCAACGATTTCGTCGCGATAATGAAGCGCAGTTTATTAATGCAGAAGCATTTTTTTTAGGCCCCCGGGGTCCCAGTGCTGATTTACACTCGTAAATAAGGATTATCAAAACGGACCATCTACTCGAGACATTTTTTTTTTTTTGTATATATATGACAAAAAAAAAATTGGTTGAGACGTAAGATACGTAAGAATCGAAAGAAGAAGAAATGGAATAAAGAAGCGAGTTACCCCCTGAAAGGGAAATTCAAGTTCGTTAAGAGAGAGAGAGACCTATAGTAACCGGTTATGTGACTACTCGTCGTTTCCTTAACTCTCGAAAGAAAACATTAAAGTCGCACGCGAGAGAATTTCGTGTGAACTGTCCTCACGATAAGTGCCACTGTGATCATATCATGTCATTGATCACAAACAAAAAAAAAATTATCAAAGTCGGAGCAATTTTGTTCGTTCCGTGAGAATTTCCACCGTTCCCTTATTTAGCTATTGCGTACCTTTAAGTGCGATTACTTTTTTTTTATATAATATTATCATTTCGATGGTATTTAATTTTTTCTAATCCAATTCTGCTGAATAATGTTTTCAATTTTTTAACTTCCCAACCTTGCTAGATGAAATTTTCGGGACTTTCCCAAAATGCTAGCTATTGCTTAGGACGCTTAGGACTTAAAGATTTCTTTAAGATTTTCAACAGGGTTGGGTAGTTAACAGCAAAAAACTACACACTTAGGCTATACAGTCACACGATCTCATGCAAAACTTATGCATGCAGGTTGCCATAGTAACGTTCAAGAGTGAGAGAGATAGAATAATTCCCTATCTCTCTCACTCTTGAACGCTACCATGGCAACCTGCGTGCATAAGTTTTGCATGAGAAGGTCTGAACGCTCCCTTAGTAATTTAAGGTAAATTTACACCTCTATAGATGGAAAAAACATTGTAATATTATATAAAGGCTCTTCTACAATACCACATTTTTTTCTATCACTAGAAGTGTGAATGCATCTTCACCATTTTCGCACTTAAGTCCAAGTCTACAATATAGATCTCGAAAAAAAACCCAAGTTTTCGATAATTTTGAAAAATAAAAATACCTTTTCGTATATATACATGCGATGGGAATATAAAAAAATACAGAAAAAGCAATTTACAACCTACGTGTGTTAATAATTGATAAACATTTGAATTTAAGAATTGTTAAATTTTTAATTCCCCATCTTGCATCGATGAGTCTTGACTACTTCCAATTTCGAAGTTCACAATTTCTGTGGATGCCACGGGTCGTTAAGAGTTTTACGATCCCCTTCTAGAGGACACGTGACTGGTCAGAGGTAAACCACTCTCGAAATAAGCTTTCGTTTGAGAAACGGATTTTTATTTCCGTTCGTGAATGTGATCGACCTAACCTCAAAAAAACCTTAGAGGAGCTTGACCCTCTCTATATACACACACACACACGAGGCCAAAAAAAAAAGAAAATGAAATGAAATAAGTAAAATCATTCAAAGAAAAAAATTTCTGTATACGTACAGAACAACAGGTCAGTCCATTATATTTCACCTGAAGCCGTTGCGGTCTATTTTTAAAAAAATCTCATAATTTCTAAAAATGATGCTTAATATCCGTAGATTTCATATTTGAGAATTATTTTATAAAATTTTTTGAATTAAACTTAGAATTTGAATTTTTAAGTTGAGTTGCACAGAAAAAAGGTTAGATTGACAGTTATGAAAATTTAATAAAGAAGCATGGAAATAATTTAGATAATAAAAATTTCTTGATTGATATTTGTTAAAAATGAGCTAATTTACTTGTATTAATAGATTATTATGTAAACAAACCCAAATTAATAGATGAAAATTGATTTTAAAACTTAACTATAAAATGTCAAAAGTCACTACAATTTATTTACACTTTTCTAAAAAGTATATAAATATTAAAAAATTTATTACTATTTAATGTAAAGTATTTTTAATGTATTTTTATAATATGTGCTAACTTTTTAATTTTGTAATATAGAAATATAAAAAATTTTACCTTTAATATTGAGTGTTTCATGATTTTCAGTGATTTTAATCACTTATTTCTTCTCAAAAATTTAATTGTTTAAAAAAACTTATTTAATAAAATCAAATGTTAAAATATCAACATTTATTTTTTGTAAAATATAACATTTTTTTGAAATTTCTTGTGTAGTTTTAATGCCGACTCATTTCTTCTCAGGAGGTTGACCAAAAAATCCAATTTTTGTCTTAATATTTAAGTTTGACCTTCTTTTCCATTCTATTAAATTTTGGTGATGGAGAACGAACTACTTTTCAGTTTAAATTTAGTTTAAAAAATCTGCTGAAAAACGCATTTTTTTGGTTAAATACAAGTAGATTTTTGCAACACTGAAGTTGGCTATCTCAATAGTCTTATAAAAATACTTGCATTTTAACCAAAAAAATGCGTTTTTTCAGCAGATTTTTTAAACTAAATTTAAACTGAAAAGTAGTTCGTTCTCCATCACCAAAATTTAATAGAATGGAAAAGAAGGTCAAACTTAAATATTAAGACAAAAATTGGATTTTTTGGTCAACCTCCTGAGAAGAAATAAGTGATTAAAATCACTGAAAATCATGAAACACTCAATATTAAAGGTAAAATTTTTTATATTTCTATATTATAAAATTAAAAAGTTAGCACATATTATAAAAGTACATTAAAAATACTTTACATTAAATAGTAATAAATTTTTAAATATTTATATACTTTTTAGAAAAGTGTAAATAAATTGTAGTGACTTTTGACATTTTTTAGTTAAGTTTTAAAATCAATTTTTATCTATTAATTTGGGTTTGTTTACATAATAATCTATTTATACAAGTAAATTAGCTCATTTTTAACAAATATCAATCAAGAAATTTGTATTATCTAAATTATTTCCATGCTTCTTTATTAAATTTTCATAACTGTCAATCTAACCTATTTTTCTGTGCAACTCAACTTAAAAATTCAAATTCTAAGTTTAATTTAAAAAATTCTATAAAATAATTCTCAAAAATGAAATCTACGGATATTAAGCATCATTTTTACAAATTATGAGATTTTTTTTTAAAATAGACCGCAACGGCTTCAGGTGAAATATAATGGACTGACCCAACACAATTTTTTTTTAAATCCTGATGATAAATTTACCGTAGAAAATGCAAAAATGTAAACGAACCATGAACAAAAACCGACACTTGAACTTTTAATTAAGATTAAATGCCCCTTTTGGCAAACGTGGAATAAAATTAATGTTCTTATGGTTTGCAAATATTTTTCCGAAATAGTGTGAGAGTCTTTTCTTGAAAGATAAAGAAAAGAGAAGGAGAAGAAAGGTTGAGGGGGTGGGATAAAAAAAATGCAATCCAACTATGCGAGCTTCACGAAACGAGTGTAATCCAGTTTCGAACTTAATCTCCATTAATTTGCATTTTCCCGAGGAAAATTGTTACCCGAGTTTCGAAATTTTTCTTTCCACTCTTTTTGAATCAGATGAGGGACGCGCGCGCAGTTTCTGCCACGCGACATTTTTTTTTCAACTTTATACAAAATTGGGTCGTTTCAACAAGCGGATGAAAAATGCATATATGTATATGCATAAAATTTAATATAGCCATTTTTTTTTAATTTTGCGAGAATCTTTTTTTTTTGAACAAAAATACATTTAAATATTATTACTTTTAGTTTCATAATTTGGTATTAAATAATTGAAAAATATTTATTTTTTGAATTGAGAAAGTTTATATATAGATTAGTATCGTGACGATTTATATATCTATATAGAAGAATAGGAGGAAAATAAAATAGAATTAAGTTTGTTGTGCGAGAGTAACGAAATTAGAAGAAACAGTTTATTTATTGTGGAAGTAACGTAATTAGAATAAAAACTATATAGCGATTCTTGTGAAGAAATTTGTGAATCCCCGAAAATGGATAGAATTGTGATTACCCAACCCTGAGTATATCTCCAAGATAACTTATGGTCCTTCTACAAGTTACATTTTTTTCGAATAAATAATTTTATTTTTGTATTAATTTTTGTTTTTAAATTTAATTTGTCCAGATGAAGTGCTTATGTATAATCAAGCCCCAGGCTATTTAAGGTGTTTCCACATTGAAATTATTTTTCTTTTACAAAGCTATAAACATAACATCCAAAAGTGATTCTATAATTTGGGATTAATTAGATTAAAAGTATATTAAATATAAGTGGTAAATTAGTTTCATTGCAGAATTACCTTATATGTCACTGCTATGGATTCTTTAAGGTCAACGCACAATTGTTTTGCGAACGCGAAGCTTATGAGTTAGAAAAGAACAAAGATACACTTGGGTTCTTTTGAATCTCGTGCACCCCGTTCGCGAATCACTTGTGCATATTGGCCTTAACCTCAATTTCACAGAAACTCAAGGTAATTCTGCAATAAAACTAATATTCCGAATATGAGTTCTATAAACATCACTGTCATGATGTTATTTTACCCTGCTGTCGTGACGTCAGCTATAGAGAAGGATTATTTCCAATTCAGAAGGCGTTTGTGGATGAGAAATCAACAAAAAAAAAGTGAAAAATAGCTTCTTTTCGGCACATGTCGATGAATATTCTCATATTTTCTTTTTTATTCTTTGGATATGAGATTATAAGAATGGCTTTTTGCCGATTGAGTTATAGCTTGAAATTCCAGCTTCTGTCGACTGGAGTGCGGATACTATAATTACATACTTGAAACACACAGCGTGACTCGTGATATTTCTCCTCTCTCACTCTCGCCCTCAATTGATGTGTTCTCGGCAGGATGAGGCGCCATGCCAACGGGACTGATGCCGAGCAATGGGAGGGTGCGCGTCTCACCATCAGCATAGTGACGAACTTCTCGGTTCTCCACACCCATATTCAACGTTATATATATATATATATTGTGAACAATGGATCCCGTCACTTTCAGGTTAGAGAACCTACTCATTATGAGACTATATGACTGAGCCAAGAAGCATATATGAATACACTTGGCCCCTTGGTCCCGATTAAATAACATTCGGTCTTTTACCCTCTCTATACACATATAGAAAAACACATTCTTTTGTCAATATAATTTTTCCCTTAATATATTTGTATTTGCCCCGCATAAGAAAACACTTGACATTTTATTTCATTCTTTCGAGGAATAAACAAATAACAGTGGGAAAAAAATATAACGAGTGTAATTATATGTCACCCTATCGATATATAAAACTATTGCCTCCGTTGATTTAATTTTATTTCATTATAACCTCAAAAAGTTGGTAATTTATGGTGATTCTGCAATGGGGACTTTTTTTAAATGGCGAATGCAACCTGAATATGGCTGATTCTCCTGAAAGGGACCACTTCACGTGTCCCCAACGTTTAATTAATTAATATTCTGTTGAGTATTAATTTAAAAAAAAAATTTATCCTTAATCTACGAAACATTATTTATCTTTACATAATCTTGTAATGTTAAAATTTATTAAAGTATTTCTTAGTAAAAGAATTTATTTAATTTTGTCTTTTGGTTTTGCTTAAATATATATAATACATATTTTTAATTATTTATTAATATAATTAAAAATTTTGTAATATAGTCTTAATATAGATCAAATTGAAAGTGTCGAAATAAATAGTAACAAAATTAAGTTTTTTTAAGGTAATTCCACAAGGGGAGTTATATTGTCAAATAGCAAACATAACCCTAAAAACTATATCGAAAGGGACTAAAAGGAAAAATTAAGATAAATAATAACAAAAATTGGGTTGCTTAGGGCAATCCTGTAATAGGATAAATATTCGCAAAAGAAAATTGGAAGGAGAAAAATGTCGAATTAAATAATAACAAAATTTGGACGGTTTATAGTAATTCCACAATGGGAGAAATATTGCGTCAAATGGTAAATACCTTCCAAAATTAGATCGAGTAGAAAACATTTCGAAAATATAGTAACAAAATTTGAATTATTAAGAGTAATGCACAATGGGATAAATATTGTCAAACGGCGAACATAACCTGAAAAACTATATATCGAAAAATAGAAACAAGAATAGGATTGTTTAGGGTAATTCCACAATCGCATAAAAATTATTAAATGGCGAACATATGTTTAAAAATGGCTAAAGGGAAAAATAGGGAAAATAGTCACAAAATTCGTATTGTTTCGAGTGATTCCACAATGGGAGAAAAATTCTCGAAAAGTAAACGTAATTTTAGAATAAATATAAAATAACAAAGATTGTTAATTTAATAAAAATGAAATAATTGCTTAAAATAAAAACATAAATAAAAGAATAATAAAAATGAAAAAATTCTGCAATAATTAAAAGTAATAAATAATATAATAATAAAATAAAGATGAACAGATTTTTCCTATTACCGATCAAATGTTAGTCAACTTAGTGAAAAGAAATTCAGCACATAAATAACAGATAATTAAAACTAATATATCAGACATATTTCTAAAATGATAATTAAGTCGAAATATTTGTTAGTTTCGACAATTTCTAGAAAACTGTAACGTCTCTATTTTTCTCTATTCCAAAATTTTCGTGGGAGGAGAAATTTCTCAAGTGAGGATCACGATGAGGCTAACAAGCCAAAATGGAAAGAGATTATGGATTCTGAGGTTATTAAGGGGGCAGTGCGCGTCACTGCCACAAGTGTGTAGGTGGGGTAAAGGTAATTTACTCTTTTCCACGCAGGTAGATACAATGGTGTGCCTTTTGAGAATTTTGAGAAGGATCCCAAATAATAATAGGTTTTCTTTACAAAAACAGAAGTTTGAGAACTCCATATGTCCAATTTTCTTTTTTTTTCCCAAAATGAAACTATAATAACTAAAATATCAATGCTTTTGAAGTTCCGCTAATTTAAATAAAATATGTTTCGAACAAAATAAATGAAACATCATTTTTGACTTTGCAGCTGTCTTATTCTTAGATAAATATTAAAGACAAATGATTCATAATTAATTATTCGATATTCTAGTTAGAATTTTAAAAAATTGAATTTTTTTTTGATTGTATAGAAAAATTTTTCGTCTCATATTCAAACGTTGTTTTTTTCTTTAAATATACAAAAACTAGATAGTAGATATTTTATTTTTAAAAATTTATTTTTGAAATTCACCTAAATATTTAAAGGACAGGGGATTTTTCAAATTTTTGAAAAAAAAGTTGTTGTATATATTTGAAAATTCTAAAAATATATATAGAAATAAAAATCTTATCTTGATCGGATTTAATTTCATATAAATGTGTGACATGTTTGAAAATTCTGAAAATAAAAGAAAAAGTGAAACCCACATCCCACATTTTGACAAGTGAATCGTGTGAGTTTTTAATATTTTTTTTCCATTCGATATCATTCTTTACGATCTTAACGTGTCAAAACAGTTGAACTTTTAATCCCATATAGTTTATCAATATGAAGTTGTCGCATTTTCTGTTTCTTTGATTAAAAAAAAAATAAAAAGAGACAGTTTTTTATTTCTATAAAATTGTTTTATATATATATATAAATATATATATATATATATATATATATATATATATATATATATATATATATAAATATATATTGATGGAGGTCGAAAAAAAGCTCGAGGAAAGAGAGAGAAATATAGAAAAAAAGAAGAATTGACACAGATAAGTTTATAGAATAGGTCCAATGAACGGCAGATGTGTTAAAAATGAACGTGATTCTTGTCTCGTATGAGGAATTAAGGTTGGAATCACGGGTTTATCCCTTTTATGGCTGTCCTGTCGTTATAAGGTTTTGTCTCGTGTTCCAACTTCCTATATATACATACATTGCACGTGTGCATCTCAGGTTTTTTTTTATAAAAAGAATATAGTGAACTTTTTTCATTTCAAAAAAACAATATTTAATTTTTATATATATAAAAAAAGTCTTCAGCTCATGTGTTTGTGTGTTATAGCTGGGGTATCAATATCATATCAATTAGTTTCATATCACTTGATATATACAATTTTTCTTTTTTTTTTAACAAGTCAGTGATTCACTGTGAGAAAGTAATTTAATTGTTTAATTAAATCAGGGTCAGAATTCGTGAAATTTTCACAGAAAATAAAAAGTATTTTTTTTAAATCGAAATGTTGAAAAAACATTTCTATTTGGCCTTAAGAATGTGTTCACCAAAAAACAGAAAAGAAAATAATTTTTTTATAAAAGTTATTGCAAAATTAATATTTTTGCAACTTTTTAAACAAAATAAAATTTCTCCTAAATGAATGAACCGATTTAAATGAACCAAGCGGGAATATCAAGGGGATAAAATATACTTTCGTTTAGAATTAGAAAATTTTAAAAAAGTTTATTTTTTAATAATTATTTAATAAAAATTTCATAAACAATTAATTTTTTTTAATGTTCTACGCCTTTTAAAAATTTGAAAAAAATATTAACATACACTTAAAACTATAAGAAATCAAAATCCGTTGAGAAAATTTTGGAGCGACAATTATTTTAAAAGTTATAATGAAAATTATATTGAACGGAGATGCGATTTTGATGATTTTCAGAATTAAAACATTATTTTTAACTACGAAATGAACAAAACACTGTCAATTTAAACATTTTTGTTTAATTATATAACCTTAAAAATTGTTCAAAATGATCAAAAACTAAATTCAGCGCTGCGCTAATATAATTTTCATTATAACTTTTAAAATAATTGTCGCTCCAAAATTTTCTCAACGGATTTTGATTTCTTATAGTTTTAAGTGTATGTTAATATTTTTTTCAAATTTTTAAAAGGCGTAGAACATTAAAAAAAATTAATTGTTTATAAAATTTTTATTAAATAATTATTAAAAAATAAACTTTTTAAAAATTTTCTAATTCTAAACGAAAGTATATTTTATCCCCTTGATATTCCCGCTTGGTTCATTTAAATCGGTTCATTCATTTAGGAGAAATTTTATTTTGTTTAAAAAGTTGCAAAAATATCAATTTTGCAATAACTTTTATAAAAAAATTATTTTCTTTTCCGTTTTTTTGGTGAACACATTCTTAATGCCAAATAGAAATGTTTTTTCTAAATTTGGATTCTGAAAAAATACTTTCTATTTTCTGTGAAAATTTCACGAATTCTGACCCATCATTAAATTAATTTTATTTTAATTCAATTTAAATAAATTCATAAAAAAAATTTATTTTCAGTTTTTTTAATTTATGAAATATTTTTTGAAAAATTGATGCATGTTATTTATAAATATTATATATATATATATATATATATATATATTTATTTATTTAAATATAGATTTATATATAAATAAATAGGTATATATATATAATAAATGGTCACGTGTACCGTATAAAACACTTTCTTTTATTGTCCCTGTTGTCTAGTCAACTGTAATTATCTGGCTTATTTCAATCTGACAAGAGCATAATATATGTAAATTCTGAATGAAGAAAAATTGATTTTTTTGAGAAAGAGGATAAGGTCTCTTTTTACAGTCTGCATCTGTAATCTGAATTTAAAACTTACTTTTTAGTCGGTAATTCAATTTTTATTTATTTTTTTCGGTAATAAAACTTTGACATTTGTAAATAATTATATATTTTTGAATGTCTAATGCGTAAATTAGAAATTTTATATCCTGAATGTAAAATGTTTAAATAAATGAAGGTATAAACGTAAATAAATAAGAATATTTTAGGGCCAGAATACGTGAAATTTTCACAGAAAACAAAAAAAGAATTTTTTTAAAAAAAAATGTTGAAAAAACATTTCTATTTGGTCTTAGGAATGTGTCCCATCAAAGAACAGGAAAAAAATTATTTTTCATAAAAGTTATTGCAAAATAAATATTTTTGCAACTTTTTAAACAAAATAAAATTTCTCCTAAATGAATGAACCGATTTAAATGAACCAAGCGGGAATATCAAGGGGATAAAATATACTTTCGTTTAGAATTAGAAAATTTTTAAAAAGTTTATATTTTAATAATTATTTAATAAACTTTTTATAAACAATTAATTTTTTTTTAATGTTCTACGCCTTTTAAAAATTTGAAAAAAAAATTAACATACACTTAAAACTATAAGAAATCAAAATCCGTTGAGAAAATTTTGGAGCGACAATTATTTTAAAAGTTATAATGGATTTAAAAGTTATAAATTAATGTTTTAATTCTGAAAATCATCAATATCGCATCTCCGTTCAATAGAATTTCCACTATAACTTTTAAAATAATTGTCGCTTCTAAATTTCCTCAACGGATTTTGATTTCTTGTAGTTTTAAGTGTATGTAAATGTTTTAAAAAATTTTTTAAATTTGTATAGCATTAATTTTCCAATTCTGAAGGAAAGTATATTTTATCTCCTTTTTATTCTCGCTTGGTTCACTTAAATCGCGGTCCATTCATTTAGGAGAAGTAACATTTTGTTTAAAAACTTGCAAGAAAAATTAGTTTTGCAATGAATTTTATAATAAATAATTTTTTTTTCTGTTCTATGGTGGACACATTCTAAAAATTAAATAGAAATGTTTTTTTATTATTTTGATTTAAAAACAAATACTATTTTTGTTTTCTATGAAAATTTCACGAATTCTTACCCTATATAATATATTGAAATGTGCATAAATTAATAAATTTTGCCTAAAAATATTTATCCTATATATGTATACAAAATATTTAACGTTTCATTTATATATACACTCATATATATATATATATTTATAGAAGTTCAAATAGATAAAGTTAATTGACTCTAATTAAGGCAGGATGAGAATCTTGTTAAAAGTGCAATAAGATGAAGTTCGCCAAGTAATTAGCAAAAATTTTTGGACGGAGTTGTTCCTGTTTGAACTGTGAAACGATCGATGTCCTGCGTATATATATATATATATATATATATATATATATATATATATATATAGAGAGAGAGAGAGAGAAAATGGTAAAAAAAAGAAACAAGGGAAAGGTTTTTATCGGTTCGACATGGAAACGTAGAGGCCGACTGTCTGCCCACGAAACGAGATAATCACTTAATTAGTAGACGTTGTCATTATATAGCTCAGCTGACCCGCACGCGATCCTAAATGAAAGTAATAAAAAAGTCTACGTCGACTAACTTATATATATATATCTGTATACAACACATATATTAGAGGGCCCATCCCTTTTTGCGATAATATATATGAGAATATACATAAAAATTCGACCTTTTCTCGCGTCAGTCTCGTACCAACCAGGTGCAAATGTAACGAGCTGTTGATAATCATTATTTTTCGGGGGAACTTGTTTTTACATTATATACACTCGATTGAGTCATTTGACTGAAAACTTTTCTTTTTCTTGTGCATGTTTCTCAATATTATTAGCACAACTTTATTCTATATATATCAGGGACCGTCACGGAATCAAAACAAAATTAAAAAATACTTTTCTTTTGATTCGGATATGGGTATCAGAATCAAAATTCCACTCTATTTAGTTCTGATTCGAATATCAAAATCAAAATTCCACTCTATTTCGTTTTGGTTCAAATATCAGAATCAAAATTCAACTGTGTTTCGTTTTGGTTCCAATATCAAAATCAAAATTCCACTCTATTTCGTTTTGGTTCTAATATCAATAAATCAAAATTCTTTCTTGTTTTAATTTTCATAAAATAATACTGCGCATGTAGAAGTGTGATTGAACCTAAATTTTGTTGCAAATGTCAAATATATCAGAAGATAATATCGTTTTTACTTACGAAATCTGAAATAGAATTCGAATCGATTTCTGTTTCTATAAGAAAACCGAATTGCAGTATTAATTACAGTATCAAAATCAAAATAGGAAGTAAATTATGTTTCGTTACAGTATCAGAATCAAAATAGGAAGTGAATTTTGTTTCGTTACACTATCGGAATCAAAATAGAAAGTAAATTTTGTTTCGTTACAGTATCGGAATCAAAATAGAAAGTAAATTTTGTTTCGTTACAGAATCAAAATCAAAATACATTAATAATTTCGTTTTGTTTTGGAATATCGTAACGAAATCAAAATTTGATTTCCGTGACGGTCCCTTTATAGAAAAAAATATTCTATATAGACATCGAAAGAAACCAACTTCCAATAATTCCATGAAAGTACTTTCTAGAAATTCTATTAAACTTCTCCATAAACTAAGGTTTGGTGCATTTTATTTGCAAAACTTGACAATTGAAATAGGCATTTTGCAAAAAAAAAACAAAAAAATAAGATTATTAGACTCTTATCATAATAGAAATGGTTCTGAGTCAAGAGAAAAAATGGACCGATAATATATATATATATATATATATATAAGAAGTAGGTAAGAAATTCAAATTTTATGTCAAAGTTGATGGTTAAGAAACCGCTTTGGAAATTTAGGTCAAGTATAAAGGTCAAGAAACGGAAGTATAATCTTAAAAATTAATTCCACCGATAGGTAAAACATTGGACAATTCAGGTCAAGTGCAAAAGTTAAAAAGTGAAAATAATTCTCAAACAGATAGAAGAACACTCGATAGAAGAAAAAACACTAGAAAATTAAATTCAAATGTTAAGATTATTAAGAAATGGAAAGGAATCTTTAAAGATTAGGCCCAGGTGTGTGTCGAGTATAAAAGTCAAGAAGTGGAAGAAATATTCAAAATTAGACGCAGTGTTAGGTAAAAACAAATTTTTGGGTCAAGTGCAAAGGTCAAAGTTGATGGTTAAGAAACCGCTTTGAAAAAAAAGTTAAATTTTAACTGTGTTAAAATTATGAGTTATGAGTATATAACTAAAAAAAAAGAACCAATTTGACAATTCTGACTGATTTTTTGTGCCTGTGTTAAGAATTTCAGGTTAGATTTACACAAATCAAAATGACGGATCCAAAATGGCGGTCATATTTTTAAAATTTACTTCAAATTGATTTAAACTTGTCTCTAGGGGTTTTTTTGTAGTTTCTGCTTATGACTTTTAAGTGAAATTTACAAAATTCAAAATGGCGGATCCAATATGGCGGTCATATTTTTAAAATTTACTAGAAATTTATTACTCAAAGGTTTTTGAGGACGTTGATTATGAATTACAGATAATATTTACAAAATTCAAAATAGTGGGTTCAATGTGGCGACGAAAAAAAATTTTAAATGTTAATCAAGTTGCAATTATTATTATTATTATATTATAATAATAGACAAAATCTGACCTCGCCTGAAGTTAGCAGTGTTTTATTATACAATGTTTTGTTTTGTAGTTTAAATTAATATATATTCTAGAAAATTAATTAAATTTTGGTAGACTTGCAAGTTCAAATTTTTAAGTATTTCGAAATTTTTAGCAAATAAAGAACAATAATTTAATTAAATATTTATTTTACAAAAGTTATTAAAATTTGAAAAATTTAACTTGGAAATTTTTCAAAAATTAGGTTTTTGAAAAATAGTAATTACAATTTTTTAATGAAAAAAGTACTTGAATTCACAATAATAATTTTAAGAAATTGAAACAATTAGAAATTCTGTAAAATTTATATTTTAAAGAATTTTATTATTTTTTTTGCTTTACAAAATTGGCTATAAATATAAATATAAAGTTTAAAAAAATTTAATTCAAAAATTTCGTAAAAATGTTTCTTGAAAAAATGAAACTAATATTTTTTAAAATTACTTCTATTTACGAAAAAAATTTAAAAAAATTGAAACAAGTAGAAATTCTGTAAAATTTTATATTTTAAAGAATTTAAATTTTTTGTCTTTAAAAATTTGCTATATAAATATAATTATATTTTTGAAATTATATCATTTTGTGAATTTACAAAAATTATTCAATTTAAATAATTCAATTCTCGTAGTTAAATTCCGGATAGGAATTGATTTAACAAAAATTTCATTTAACTTTTTAAAAAATAATTAAATATTTCAACCGTTATAACAGGAATTTTGGGAATTAATTAAATTTTAAGACGTGTTTAAATTAAATTCCTTGAAAATTTAAGGGATGCAAAAGTTTAAATATTTTTAAATTTTCATTTTAAAAAATTATTTATAACATTATTTTTCTTTAAAAATTATGAAAGTTTTTTAATAATTTTATTTAAAAATTCTAAAAAATTAGTTGAATTTTGAATGAATTACATGGTTGCAAATTTTAGAAATAATTATATTTCATGAGGTTTTTTCAATGAAATTATTTGATATTTAATTCTTTGGGAAAAATGAATATGAATCAGTTTTTAAATTCTTGTTTAACAAAAAATGTTAAAGTTTTGAAAAATTTAATTCAGAAATGTCGTAAAATTGCGGTCCATGAAAAAATGAAACTAAAATTTTTTAAAAGTACTTCTATTTCCGAAAATATTTTTAAAAAAATTGAAACAATTGAAAATTTTGCCAACATTTATTGAAATAAATTTTGAAATTTTAATTTAAGTTGCTGTTAGAGATATTTTGGCATTTACTATATACGAGTTGTTCAAATAATTTCATTTAATGAAAGACGGTAAGAAAAATTATATATTTTTTAAGAAATTAAGAATTTTTATTAAATTTGAAAAAGCAAATTTTTGAAAGTTAAAATGGAAAAGAAAATTTCACACATTATGCGCGTTTAGTTTTGCTAGTTTATTGAATAACTGAATGTTTTTCAAAATTCAATTCTCATAAAGCATATTTTAAAAACAAATTTTTTAATAATTCAATTCTTTTGTTGAATTTTATTAAAACTTACAAGAACAAAATTACCTTTCTCAAGGAATTTAATTATAATTGTATGAAAAATAATTGAAACACTGCGATGAGTTTTATGAGAATTTTCAAATTTATTCCTTTACAATTCAATTTTACAAAATTTCAATTATTCGAAAATTCTGCAATGAAGTATGTATTGAAAATTAAAAACTTAAAATTATTTAAATAAAAATCATATTAATTGGTCCATGAAAAAATGAAACTAAAATTTTTTAAAAGTACTTTTATTTTTGAAAATATTTTTAAAAAATTGAAACAATTGAAAATTTTGCCAACTTTTATTGAAATAAATAAATTTTGAAATTTTAATTCAAGTTGCTGTTAGAAATATTTTGTCATTTCCCAGCTGAAAAAGTTCTATAGAATTTCACTACAATCATTCTATATAAATTTTAGAGAATATTCTATAGAATTTCAATAGAAAGATTCTATAAAATTTCAACAGAAAGATTCTATAGAATTTCTACGTGAATTCTACTAAATTTTAGTGGTTTTTAATTAGAAGGAATATAAATTTCGTAAAATAATTTTTTTAACATTATAGTTATGTATGGTTACGAAGTTCAATGAATTTTATATATTGAAAGGATATAAACAATTATTTTGGCCTAAAATTTGTTGAAAAATATTATTTCACAAATTTAAAGTTCTTCTAATTAAAAATCACTAAAATTTAGTAGAATTCACGTAGAAATTCTATAGAATCATTTTAGTGAAATTCTATAGAATATTCACTAGAATTCATATAGAACGATTCTAGTGAAATTCTATAGAACTTTTTCAGGTGGGTTACTATACGAGTTGTTTAAATAATTACATTTAAAGAATCACCGTAAGAAAAATTATAAATTTTTTTTATGAAATTAAGAATTTCCATTAAATTTGGAAAAGCGCAATGTTTGAAAGTTAAAATGGAGAAAAAAAATTCAGTTTTGCTGGTTTTTTTTTTTTGAATAAAATTGCAGGAAAATAAAATAGAAAATCTGCAAAATACCTGAGTTTATAGATGTTAAGGGCCTTTTTAGAGTTTGAGCTATCGAAACGATTTTCTCATAAAATATTCAATGTAATTTGTCTTAAGGTTATAGTGTGTCTTGCGGTTACTTTGCTCAGTGCACGTGGGAAAAGAAGCACGTCTTCATATATATAGTCCTGTCTTTATCGTCGCGTCTCTATACTTCATCTGAGAAAGCGCATATAAGCTTCTCAAATTTGAATTTGCATCGTTCACGGTTACTTTGGCGCTTATATTCGCGCCACTTGAAGCGTGCTGAAGCTTTACCTCAAAGGACACTCAGTTTCCCGCGAATTTTCCATATTCGCTCAACAGTTAAAATCGTTGCTTACGCGCGTGAACAGTGAAACTCTCTTTCTCTCTCAATGCGCCGTCATTAAAATCCTTTTTTTTTCTTCTTCAGATGTATATATATATATATATATATATATATAAATGCTATGCCGCGAGAGATTTTCGGCTCCCTTTGTGAAATCGGTCGAGGGTCGTGGAGAGTGAAGGAGTAAAAAAAAAAACAACAACCAAACACACTGAATGGAAACCGGCCAGTAGTGCGCTCACTTTATATAGAAAACAACTTGGCATTCGGAACCTGTACGATTATGAACTATACACTTCCCGGCTTCGAGAGGTAAAAGAGAGGCAAAAAAAAAAAATTTCCAGCAATAAAGAAAGAGAGGAAAAAAAATGTTTTGGATCAAAACAGACATTGAACAAATACGAGTGACGGGCTTTAAATAATAGAATTTTTTGTCACTTATTTTGGCATTTGAGAACGGATAAAAAGTTCCTTTTATAGGTCGATGAGTATTCACAATTTCGCTCTGCACTCTATATATATATATATATATATCCCTCTTCTTTCAATTATTTTTGATGTGTGTGAATTTTTATATTATGCATTTTGTAATGTCACTTTAATCGGAAGAAAGTCCTCCATCTTGCAAGGCCATTGCTCTTTGATATATTGAATTTTTATTCTCTTTCAAATATTCCAATAGAAAAAAAACTTTTTTTTATATACATTTTTTCTATTATTATTATTATTATTATTATTATTATATTTCTGAGAGAAACAAATTTTTTTTTATAAACAACAGGAAATCCAAAAAAATATATATAGTTTTGAAATTTTTCTTCTAAAAGGAATTTACAATCTTTTTTCTTGAAACTAATTTATAAATTTTATTTACAAACAAACATCTTTATTACAGAGCTCGAACTAGGTCCGTAAATAAAAAAAAATAATAACAATTTTACAGGAATTTCATTATTTACAAATTTTTTTTACAAATTTCTTCGCAATATTCAATTATCTTCATAAATAATAAAATTTTGCAGGTATTTTAGTTCTTTAGGCAAATAATAAAATTCTTATTAGGAATTCAATTATTTCGATGAATAATAAAGCTAATTGCAGAATTTTAATTATTTTTAATACAATTTTAATCGAATTCCTCGAAAAATGTAATTATTCTTAAAAACTTTATTAAAATTTGTCAAAGAAATTTAATTATTTTAATAATTTTTGCTACAATTTATTTATTAGAATTTAAATATTATTTTTAATAAATTTTTGATTAAATTTCTTTAAAGAATAAAATTATTGCATTCAAAATTTTTAATGCCATTCTTTGCGTAAATTATCAATTATCTTTATAAATTATAAAATTCTTCTCTAAAATGGAATTAATTTTAAAAAATTTAATAAATTTCTTGGCAAAATTTCAATTATTTTTAAAAATTTTCTCTAATTTAATTATTTTTAATATCTATGTTAATAAAATTTTGCAAAAGAATTCAAATTATTTGAAAATTGATTGATACTATTCTTTAAAAGAATTCAATTTTAAGAAACATATGTAATTATTCAATAAAATTTTTTTTGTATTTAAATCATGAAACTCTCGTAGAATTTTCTCATAATAATTGATTTAAAAATACTTGGAAAAATTTCAATTATTTTCAAAATTTTTCCTTAATTCAATGATTTTTAATAGGTATCTATGCTATTCTAATAAAATTTTCGAAAAGAATTCAATTATGTAAAAAAAATCTACTTATATTCTACACAAACCTTTAATTATTTTCAAAAAATAATAGCAATTTTACAGGAATTTCATTATTTACAAATTTTTTTTTATAAACTTCTTCGCAATATTAAATTATTTTCGTAAATAATAAAATTTTTACAGGTATTTAATTTTTTTGGCAAATAATAAAATTCTTATTAGGAATTCAATTATTTTCATGAATAATAAAGCAAATTGCAGAATTTTAATTATTTTTAATACAATTTTAATCGAATTCCTCGAAAAATGTAATTATTTTTAAAAATTTTATTAAAATTTATCAAAGAAATTTAATTATTTTAATAATTTTTGCTACAATTTATTTATTAGAATTTAAATATTATTTTTAATAAATTTTTGATTCAATTTCTTTAAAGAATAAAATTATTGCATTCAAAATTTTTAATGCAATTCTTTGCCTAAATTATCAATTATCTTTATAAATTATAACATTCTTCTCTAAAACTGAATGATTTTCAAAAAATTTAATAAATTTCTTGGCAAAATTTCAATTATTTTCAAAAATTTTCCCTAATTTAATTATTTTTAATATCTATTTTAATAAAATTTTTCAAAAGATTTAAAATTATTTGAAAATTGATTGATACAATTCTTTAAAAGAATTCAATTTTAAGAAACATATGTAATTATTCAATAAATTGTTTTTTTTGTATTTAAATAATGAAATTCTCGTAGAATTTTCTCATCATAATTGATTTAAAAATGGATTTCAGTTAAATTTTAGATTATAATTGAATATTAAAAGTATTAGAGCATAAAGTTTTAGAAATATCTAAATTTTGAAACGGTTTCAGATTCAAATCTTTGGAAATTTGAATTTTTTATATATTTTTAACTAAGTAACAATTCTGTGAAATTATTTTTTTTGAGAAATTTTAAGTGCGAATTTTTTTTTATATTATTTGAAGTTTTTATTCTCTAATACATATTTAATTGAAGAATTTTACAAATAATTGAAAAATCGAAAATTGTAAAGAAATGGATTTGAAAATTGTCAAAGAACTTTTTCGAAAATTATTAAAAATTATCGACTTTAAGAATTTAGGTCAAAATTAAAATAGAGCACTTAATTCTAAACTCCAATTTAGGTCTATATCTTCATATAAAGTTAAAATTTGTGTCAAAAATAAAAAGGAGAAACTGAAGTTTATAATAAGAACAATATAGGAAAAAAGAATGTAAAAAGGACCTAAATTATACATTTAGGTCAATCTTTTAGTCAAAAAGTACAAAAAAAAGTTTTAAATTTGTATTGAAATTGAAAATTATTCGATTTAGATGATTCTAAACTTTTAACTAAAAATACAAAATTTAATTTACTACCGAATTGGATATTATAATTATACGCAACAAATTTTACTTATTCTTATATAGGTTACGCCACGTTTTATCTCATTTAACATTGACTATAATTTGAAATTTAGTTTAAAACGACGATACAAAAAAAATTTGAAATTTGAGTCTTAATCAAATAGCTCTGATTAAGAGGCAGAAATTGTAAAATTTATATCATAAACTAGAAAAGTAGGTTAAAATTAAAATACGTCAATTTAGAAGTACGTAAAGATTTTAACAAAAAATTTGTAAATTTTACATATTTTCAATTTATAGTTTGAAATTAAAAAATATCAAGTTAAAGAAAATTAAACTTTTAATTTAGATCTTAATGTTGGTAACAAAGTTATAAAATTAGGTCAAAAATCTTTGGATTAGGAAAATATTTTCTTGATTCAAGTAAATTGACCTATAATTTTTATTACAGTTTAAAATGTATCAAACAACGATAAATAAAATAAAATACAATTTTTATGTTTCAAAATTCAATCTAATGCTTTAAAGTTAAGTTCAATGTTACAATATAGGTCAAGTAATGGACCCGAAAAGGTTATTTGACAGTTGGGTAAAAGTCTGCAAATTTAAAGTATTATTTCTTTACAAAAAAAAAATTTCCCTTTTATTAATAAATAATAAATTTTTATTAAAACTATGTACAGAAAAATTATTACAGAATTCATAAATAAATAACATCAAAATAACACTATTTAATCAAGTATACTGTATCTTTTTGTTTACAAGTCAATTCGTGAAATTTCACTCATTATATTCTTATACCATAGATACTTATCATTTATACTGGGTTTATATTTAAGGTTTATTTTTATAATCGTACTGTTTTTTGCATCATTCTCCTCAGATATACTTTCAATAATAAATGTTGTACCAGGTAATAGAATTATCATTTTTTCCACACTATTGTAAAATTGCTCAAGTTTAACTCTCATATATCGATTATTATCGAATGTAATATTATAAAATGTATTCGCAAAACCGTAAAGAGGACTAGAAATAAATCTTTGAGCTGCTGTTGTTGTACAATAAACGGTTGTAAATTTTGTCAATGTTACCTCTTGTTTTGGGTGAAGTAATGCTTTTACATAACCCAATGGTTTTGTTTCGACATAATACAATGTTTTTTCATATTCCTCATCTGGATCGTCGGATTGTCTTATTGCTAATCTATATAAAGCGACTTTCATCAATTTTGCCTCACGTTTATCTTGTGTTATTCGCCTAAAACCATTGGTGGCGAAATTTCTTATTGCATAGTAATCGTAAAATGTCGTCAATTTATTTGCCTTCTGTTCATTGTAGTCGAAAATGATTATCTGTAATGATGATTCTTTTTCGATTTCAATTCTTTCTTTTTGGGAATAAAGATTATTTATTCTGGACATACCATCGAATGTTGTTATTGTATGATCTTCTAAATGAATTTTGTATCTTAGTTCATCTAACATCCAAATGTTCGATGTTTGAAAGTCATTGTACCAATTTGGTAATGCATTCTTCTCTAGCCAAGTGGTTATCATTGACCAAATTGTGGTGTAATCGGGAAATGCATAGTTATTAAAAATATCGGGTAGAGAAATTACGGATTTATTTGTCACACGGTTAAAGTACTTAACGGCTGCCTCTTGATTCCTTTCTTTCTCATTAAAAAGCCATTGTCTTGAGCAAGCATTAATTTTTTTTGAACTCATAAAGTAATCTTTGTTATAGCAATCGTCCGTATTTCCATCATTCTGCTTATGTGTTGATATTCCATTGAATAGAAGTCGAGTCGGTTCTTTTCTCAATTGTCCATTTATTTCGTACCGAAAATCCTCGTGTTGTGGCTTAAGTGTTTCGTGATTTAGTCTAAGATACGTTTTCATATCTGGATTCTCCATTTGAAGGAGAAATATTTTCTCCCTCGTTTGAAAGTCACTTCGAATTTGAACAATCTTTGGTGAGTTTGTATTTAATAATGTGAATCTATAACCATAGCCAGTGTCAGTTTTTGCGTTCAAATTTTTCACGAACATCAGTTTACTTTCGCCGACTATAGAAATTGGTTTATAGGTATGGGACTTTAGAAGAATCATTTTATCAAGATAACTCCTCACACAACCAAATTTTCGATTTGTTTTTTCTTTCAAAACATTTATTATTTCTGTTACAAAATTAATGTTCTCCTTCGTTATGGAATTGAGGAATAATTCATCATTACTTTCAAATTGATTATTCTGTTGGAAAATCTCCTTGGCGCTTCTAAGTTTTGTTCTGCTCTCAATTGTTTCGTGTATAAAGGTCCCGAGACCTATTGTTTCGATAGTTGTTCCTAAAGTTAGTAAGAAAAATTTTGTCTTATCAGTGACTTTTTTTGATATTAGATCTTCGTAGTCATTCTTGTATTTCACTTCGGTAATTTCGCACATATTTTTATCATCGACTATTGACGAAGTGAAATTAAACGTATGTAGAGGTAAGCTGAATTCAATCCAGAATTTATATTTCCATTCTTCATCGTTGAATCGACAGACGTGAAAAAAATGCAGGTACGACTCGAATCGTTTCTTTTTGAAGTCAATAAAATTTTTCCAAAATACAACCATTCTTTCGTCTATTGTTTTCATAACTCGGTACAATATTCTGGAGGATAGAAATTCGTCCATTGTCATGCCAGTTGCCTTTCGAAAGTTTTCGTTTTTATTGGTTCTTTTGATTAGAGTGATATTATAAGGTTCTCGTTTCAAAACATAATGATCAAGTGTCATAGTGTCTGGATAGTAGAATTCGAGAATATCAAATGGCAATTGTTTGGAATTGGAGAAGTAGCCATTTTTTACTTTATCATTAAGATACAAGAGTTTGATGATAACTTTAGATTGTTCAAGGTATTCTGTGAAAGATTCACCAAACGCCTCTTGAACTAATGCTAAATCATAATGTCCATAAATTTCCCTGATTTCTATAATTTGTTGCACGTACCGTTCATTTACATTTGGCAATTGCTTTCCACTTTCACATTCAAAGTCGTTGGGTTTATTTAAATATTCCTCGAGTTTTGAGGGCCACAAACTTGTACTGTAGTGACAATTTGTATTCAAAAAGTATTTCGCCAATTCTGTACGACTTTGAAAATTTGTAATGGCACTTTGAATTTTGAAATTATATTCATTTTTTAATTCAATTTCTATTTTATCCGATGTTTCATTCATGAATCGAAACAATTCCTTGTAGCCAAAAGTCCAAAAATTATTATTCGTAACAATATTTTCGGCATTCAAGAACTCGAACTTGTATTTAAAATTGTAGACATGAATTGCAAGGGCAGATATCGAGAATGCTTCGATTATTTTCAAATTACCAGTTTCCATTCTAACCAACTTTTCCAAAATATGTCCAGTCATTAAATATTGATCGAATAAATTTTCCGTATTGAAACTTTCGGGATTGTAATAATTCGAATTATTATAGTAGGCATTACTTAATCTTCCAGATGAGAGGAACATTGAACCAGCTTGTGCGTAAATATAATCCAGAGACAGTAGAGTGAAATTATTATTTGATTCAGGAAACAGGGGTGATAAAATATCATTATAAATTCTATTCACTGATAAGGAAGTTAATGTCGAAATTTCACCATATTCATTTTCAAATATTGCACTCTTGAGAATTTCTTTCATCATTTTAGTTATATGATCAACTCTTAAGTTGTCCGCATTGCGAATGACGTCTATCAAAAAACCATAAACATTACCATACTTATCGAATACCAATGAATTGATGATGTATTTAAACATTTCATTGACAAACTGAATATCAAACATTTCCAAACTATCTTCTCCGTAAAGATCACTGCCTTGGAGTAGAATTCTTGCTAGTCTGTCAATATTAAACTGATTTCCTCGATTATCCGCCAAATAATCATGAAGTGCATTAACAATCGGTATCTGCTTCGATAGATCATCTTCCATTAAATACTTATTTAAAAACAAAAAATCACTCAGTATGTTTAGATAATTAAATATTGGTATAAGCCGTACAGTTTCAAGTAGGTTACTAGAAGTCCCAATTTCCATTTTTTTCCTCACCAAAATCAATCTAGTAAATTAAAATTCTATTACATATATATTTTTTTGCAACTTCTAATATCAAATTCGAAAATTTATTATTATTCTATAATCGACTCACCAGTTAATTATATGATAACTGAAGACATCAAGAATATCCTTCAGACTATTATTTTTTTGTCCGAAACTTCTGTTATATAAATGTTTAAATTCTTTATCATATATTTAACTCTTCACTTTTTTATTTGCAGTGAATTATTTGTAGTTTTTTTTATTGATACAATTGTAGAAAGAATATCTTTTTATACATTTATTTCGATAATGCTTTCATATGAATTCCGGTATTTAAAAAATATAGTAATACATTGTTTGTTCGTTTCGATGATTATCTTTTAATAAACAGTTGATTAAACTAAAAAGATGTGGTTTAAAGAACTATTATCAATTGGAAAAGTGTGTCTCGCGTGAAAAACAATATTTGAAATTTTTTTTTTTAATGCTTTCAACAGTTTCTATTGATTTTTTTTTAATTTTTGAAGGACAATTATTATAAAATCGATATTCACTATTGTATTATACACGTGTAATATATTGTGTAAATTTTAAAACTACAAAAAAAATATATAAAATTTAAAATAGACGATTTTTTGAAAATTTTGAAATCAATACCAAGCTTTCTTTGACAAACAATTTTTTTTTAAGGTCTTAAAATTTATACATTATGTAAATAATAAAATTTTAATAGGAATTCAATAATATTTAAAATTCAGTTTTCATTACATTTTTTCGAGAAAAATCAATTATTTTTTAAAAGATTTATAAAAATAACTTATTATAATAATTAATTATAAATTATGGTTATTTATTTTAATTTTTGTTTATTTCTTCGCGAAAATTTACTTAATTTTAATGCAATTTTAATAAGGTTTGTTGAAAAAATTCAATTATTTTCAAAAAAATTTTTTTTAATCTTTATTGTAGAATTGAGTTATTTCCAATAAAATGTTAATATTGTTAAATTCGTCTGAAAAATTTGTAACAATTTAATTATTCTCATAAAAAATAAAATTCTTTCCGGAAATAAAATTATTTTTATAAATAATAAAATACTTCTAGATAAATTAAATTATTTTGAATCAAAATTTTAATAAAATTCTTCGCCAGAAATACAATTATTTTTATAAATAATGATATTTTTACAAGAATTCAATTATTTATAATACAATTTTCATATAATTTTTTCAAACAAAATCGATTATTTAAAATTTTTTTTATAAAATTCGTCGAAAGAAATTTTGATAAAATTCTTTATACGAATTTAATTTTAAGAAATATTCAATTTATTATTTAATACATTTTTTATATTTATGTATATATATTTTTTTCTTTCACAAAATAAAATTCTCGTGGAACTTTCGATTATAAGAATGGATTAAAAAATAAATTTTAGTTAAAATTTAAGATAATAATTAAATATCGGAAACGTTATTTTAATTATTTTTAATATTACATTAAATAAATTCCCCGAAAAGTGCAATTACTTTTAGAAATTTCATTAAAATTCTTCGAATGAATTCAATTATTTTAAGAAATAGTAATAAAAATATCTTTACAAGAATTCATTTTTAAGAAATTTTCAATTATTCGATAAATTGTTTATTTTTTATATTCAATTAATATAATTCTCGTAGGAGTTTTTATTAAAAATTTTTTTGGAAATAAGTTATATAGTTGAAATTTTAGTTACTTATTGAATATTACAAGCGTACCTACTTATGTTATGAATTTTTAGAAATAATTAATTTTCAAAAGACATTTAAATAATTGACATTTTTGAAAATTTCAAATATAAATTGTAAAACTGCAATAATATTTAAATTTTTTTTAAAGAAAAAATATTAATTTATTATTTGTTTTAAATAATGATTAAAGTTTTGTATAATTTTAATTAAAAAATGACACAGTAATGATTTAAAATATTTTAATTGTTGTGGAAAATAAATGAGTATTTCAATATTTATTCAACAAAAATTATATTAGTTTCGGCATTTGATTTAAAAACAGGAAGAAAATGAGTCTTTTGAAAAATTTCAAAAATATAGTTGAACTCTAAAAAATATAATTTAAAAAGATGAAATTGAATTTCGAATTATAATAATTTTGTCAAATTGAAATAAATGAACCTATTTGAAGAATATTTTTTTCCACTTGTAAAGATGATTTTTTATCGTATTTTCGAAACATTTAAAATTCAAAATTTCAAAAATTATTGAATTTTGTATAAAAATTTAGAATTGACATTATTAGGACAGTAATATAAGTGAAAACATAAATATTCTTGATAAAAATTAGAAAAAATCGGGGAAATTAAAAGGGAAAGTAATACAATACTGTTGAAAGTTTTTTGAATCGCCTAAAACGATTTTTTTAGTTGTAAAATTTAATTTGTCAATAGACACTTTACTATACCTTTTTTGATCCTAAAACTACGTTTAATAAATTAATTATCGAGTGTCCAAAAAAGAAAGCTAAATCTGTAGTAACTTTTACCTTTTTTTTATATATTCCGATCATGATTTTTTTCTGATCCTACCTAACGAGTCGAATATCCCTCCAAAAAGTCAGGCGCACTTCCTTCCTTCTTCGGAAACGAGAACCCTCACCTTCATTTTGTTTTTATTTACTTTTGGTCCTCAATCTCATTGGAAAGAGGGCGAAAGTGGAAGTACACACTGGAGCCAAAAGATCGTATGGAATAAAAAAAAAGCGAGGAGAATGAGAGGAAGAGGAAGAAAACAAGTTTCTGCGCTGACCATATGTCATGATGACCTTTACGGTATTCCGTTTTAGCGAAGGTGAAGTTTATTATCTTCCGTTTATATGTAGACTTCCTCCCACGACATATAATAACGTAATCCAAGTGGAAGACAAACGCTCAGAAAATAAATTCATCCCCTCAATCCCTGATTATTCTTATTAAAATAAAATCCACCACCGCAGTATTGGACGACTTCATTTCTCAAAAGGCAACAATTTTCCCGAAAAAAGGTTTACTTACTTTCATGTCACGAACGCCAGTTCATCAGTCTTCAATATTTTCAGATCAAGTTCAATAGCAATCCTTACCTGAAATGAAATAAGAAAAAATTGTTTTTAGCAGAAAGAAGTTTGGAATATGTGGAGGTGTTATATATAATTATATTATATTTAATGATGAATAATTATAAATAAATATAAATAAATATATATATATATAATTATATTATGTTTAATGATGAATAATTATAAATATATGAATATTGTTTAATATTAAGTTATTTCATTTTGTCTCTATTTAAGAATTTTAACTTTTAAATTTTCGCGGTTAGTTGCGTTATAGTTTTAAAGCGCATGCGCGCGTTCGATTGCGCGTCCGCCTTTATTTTTTATTCTATGTATCTCTCTCGAGACTGAGCGTCGCATACTCTGTCTAGTTTGTTCCTTACATCGTGTCGATTAACCTAAAAAATGTGAAAAACAATCTTTTCTAATTATATCTTTATAATGTAGTTTTTTTAAATGTAAAATTCGATCTGTAAAACAATAAACAGTTAATATTTATAATAACAGTTAAAATATAATATTTTCTTTCGATCAATAACACTGTAATCACGCTTTGCGTGGTGATCCTGAATCCAAGAATTTTATCTATAAACTATTAACAAACAAATATAAATGAATAAATATATCATTATTTTATACTTAATGATGAATAATTATAAGAAATAAGTTTCAACCACATAGCTTAATTGACAAATTAATGATCAAATGGCGAGACTATTTTTAATATTAAATTTTTCTAATTATTTTTTATAATATAGTATAAAATTTTTCTGAAGAAACTTTATAAAATTGTTTTTTACAGAAAGAAGTTTGGAATGTGGAGGTGTTATATATAATTTTATTATATTTAATGATGAATAATTATAAATATAAATAAATAAAAAAATTAAATTAAAATATAAATAAATATATATTATTATATTATTTTTTATAATATAGTATAACATTTTTCTGAAGTAACTTTATAAAATTGTTTTTTACAGAAAGAAGTTTGGAATGTGGAGGTGTTATATATAATTTTATTATATTTAATGATGAATAATTATAAATATAAATAAATAAAAAAATTAAATTAAAATATAAATAAATATATATTATTATATTATTTTTAATGATGAATAATTATACTAACTTGAATAAATTTGTCAAAAAAAATTCGAAAATTAAGGACTATGTATAATTGACTTTATTCTCAATCTAATTTAAAGGTTATGTTTGACTCTCATTACTCGACAGCGACTAGATATTTGAAAATAAATACAAATAGATATAAACCCTAAATAGTCTCTCCAGACGAATGTAGAATTTTGAAGTGAAAAAAAGGCACAGGATCGAGATTAGGGATTCGTGGTTTGTGAAATTGGTGACGAGCACGAAAACTATTTCCAAAGGGATGGGAGTTGGAAAAAGGACAGATTCGGTTTTACTATAGGACTACAAATCACGCTTGGCCAACGTCCAGTTCGCTAGGCTTAACAAACTAGGTACCCGGATACGAGAAACTTTTCCCCAAAAAAATAAAACCTACCTTGGCTGTGGATTTTTGCAAAAAAAAAAAAAAAACAAACGAGAAAAAATTCACAAAATAGATTAAGCGTAGGACAAATCAAATTAGATCAGTCTTTTTGCCCCAATTCGAAATACGTGGGAAGAATAAATAAATATATATCTCTAATTAAATGCGCAAAAAAAACCATCAGAACTGAATTTTTTTTTAAAAACATTTTGCAATAAATTTTCCGTCAATTTCAAGAGTTGACGAATTTTTTTTTAGAAACATTTTTTTTTTTTACAAATTAAAATCCCTAGAGTAGAATTTCTAAAAAAGGGAATTTTTTCACACACATACAAAAAAAAAGTGTGAAATGAGACGTAAAAAATTCATAAATACACTTGAAATTTGTACTCTCTGTAAAAACTTTGATATTATTAATGAAACTGCAAATCTCCTCGTCTATAGTTCTTTTCATTTATGCTAAAACTCATTTCGTGTTTTTTTTATTTTTAATATAAATTCGCCATTTTCATAAACTTGGTGTTTTATTTACCGTAGATTTTCCCAGCTTTTTAGTTGTGTAGGTGAATAGAATTGTTTGTGAGTGTGTATATATATATATATATGTTGTGTTGGAGGAAAAACTTTGTGCGGCTTGGACAATGAAATTTTCATGTAAACTCGTACGCGATAATGTGATGCCATTTTTATGCAAACTCATCTAGGAGATAGAAAATTTCATTACATTCTGCCGTATGGATGATATAAAGGCCGGGCGTGTAAACAACGTCGCTGGACGTTGTCGGAATTCCTCTATGGGCTGACTGCTCGGATAATGAAAAATTTTAATACACTCACGCAGCTTTAAGATCTTTTATCTCTTACATTTCACGTTTTACAATTTTTCCAACCTATATTCGAAAATTTCACCTATCGTTAATATTTGTTCAGTGAAATTGTTTTCCCATAATCTTCAGTGTAATTTCAACTTTACCCATATATATATCGCCTAAAGAATTATTTTAATAAAAAATGAATTAAAAATCATGTTTTCATAGAGGATTATATACAACAAAAATGAGATTAGACGAAATTCGATTAGAATTTTTGACAGTAAACTTTCCAAATTTTTTTTACATCCAAGGGTCATTGTACGGCAAATATCTTCTAGTTTAATAATCTTTTTGGTTTTTTTGATTTCAGTCACTGAGAAGGCGGCAATCACTGCAGCAGTGGGACAACTTTTTTTCGGACACTCGGGAGATGGCGAATAACTTTTTTAAAAAACAATATTTTTCTCTAAAAAAATTACGAATTGATCAGACATATACATGTAAAAAAAACTTCAAAACATTTGACGCAATAAATTCTTTGAAAAAAATTCCTAAAAATCACGAGTTTTTCAAGCACTCACGTGTGTTCCTTAATGTCTTGAATCAATAAAGAAGATTAAGTAATTAATTTAGATTCGTGCTTCTTTTTGTTCATGTAGAAGAAAGAAAAAGGTAAAGTGTTTGAAATATTTTTCGAAATTTCTAAAAGTCTCTTTTGTCGAAAAATTGTTCGAGGATAATTGTGAGAGAGTGAATCGTGATGTAATTCCCAGCGCTGTCACCACATGCGCGCTTTTATCGACACTCAACTCTGCTGTACAATTTCCAGCGTTAAATGCACATTGATAGTACAGTCAATGACTCGAAGCGTGAATATTCGACTTCGGGAAATGAAAACTGGCCGGACGAGAGTGCTCGTTACAAGTTCCCGCGGACTTCCACAAAGGACCTCCGGTTCAGAATGCGTCACACGAAATGGAGACAGATCGACAGAGAATGAGAGCGGAAGAACGATAGTGAAACGTGGAGGGACAGTGAATCAAAAGAGAGAATATATCTTTGAAGAAGTTGGCGAAGATTGTTCTTTAAGAACAAAAGTCCTTTTTTTGGAGGTAAGAAAAAGGGGTTTTTTTTTGAGTAATTTAATGTAACTTAAAGTGTGCCCCTATAACTTGTTAAAAAATAAATACTAATTTGTTAGTCTGTTACAGAGAAACACCGACCAAACTTACCATTTCGAGAGAATGGGTCCAGAAGGAATGTTGTTATCGTTTCCTTCTAATAGACGGCCACATTGGCATTTTATTATATTTAATGATGAATAATTATAAAGAATGTTTTTCAATCGCAACAAAATTGACGAATTTTTAAACAAGCCGCAGTTGATGGAAATATCGCCAACAATACCCTGTAAAATTTTTTTGAAATTTTCCTTTAGGTTTCTAGAGGAATATTCCACAAATTTAAGGGACAAAGAATTTTTACCATACGATTTTGTACAATTTTCCACAAATTAGTAAAGTTTTCTACAAAATTGGGGAAAAGTGATAAAATATTAGGAAATTTTCCACAAAATCTTCCCCAAGATTATAATAAGAAAACCCACGATTGTAAGGGAAAAATTCCACAAGGTTTTAAAGGGAAATTTCCTCTAGTTTTTTGGCAAAAATTCCCCAAGTTTCTTACTGAAAATTTACCTTCTTTACTTTTTTTTGTTTTAACCTTTTTCGGCTTAAATCTGCGTCACCAAGATTTTGGGGAATTTCCTCCAACATTTTTTTTCAGTGTAGATTTTCTAAAATCAGTTTCTTTCCAAAATGAAAGGATCATACAGATAAATTACTAAAAGAGTCAATAATAAATTACCAGATATTATAAAAGTAAAATTTCAATAATACCCATTTGTAAGTAATAAATAATCATCATCATTAATAAAAATCTGAAACACAAACACTTTGGAAAATTGAATTTGTTTTCTCCTGTATTTATACTATATATATATATACATAAACTCTGAATTGTATATCAAGTATAATTAATATGTGGATTATTGTGAGAAAATAAATTTTCAGTAAATAATTTTGTTAATAATGAATCAATAAAGAATGTAGTCATCAGTTAATTAAAAACAATCTGTAGAAGTTGTGTTTGAGTCAATAAAAATTGCATATTATAAACAATACATATATAATAAATGAAAAAGATGACTCTTCTCTAAATTGAATATCATACACAATTTTGCCTTCAAATTTTCAAACGTATACATATTATGTGTATACAGAGTTTACTAAATTATTAATTCACGAGTAAATGGATCGTTGAAACAAGTGAAGTGCAATTCAATGAAATCAGAGAATATTTGTTATTCGGTAAATATATATATATATATTGCTTAAATGCGAGTCTGATTTAACAGATGTATTTCGACAATACACAATGTTTTATTTCATGTATTTCTCCATTTAATGACTTGATTGCTTAAAATTCAATCTGCTGTAGAATTGCGAAATAAAGTTCAGTTTCATTATGTTGGCTTTACAAATTTGATTATTTCATTTTTTACAAACATTCTTTAAAAGTTGTAAAATTTTGTTTTTAATTTTTTTTCGATAACCCAGGCAAGTTACTTGTTAGACAATTTTCTCATTGGTCACAGGTTACCAGTATTCTAGTTACTAGTATGTTACAAGTTTTTCAGCTAACATCATAATGGTTGATTTTTACAAGTTACACTTGTTTACATTTGTTACCCTGGAAACTTGTAACATACTAGTAACTAAAATTAGTTATCTTAAAATCAGTAAAAGTTTGTGCACCTGAGTTTAAGTTTTTGTTGTTATCTTGACATCTTACCAATTTTGAAAACAGGAATAAATATGATTATAATAATATAATACAGTTTTAAATTATTTATATTCATGAATTCTTTTATACATATAGCAAATACATATTTACAGCCCAACCGCATTAAAAATTTTCTCGAATAATCTCCGTATCTGATAAAATATGATGGAAATAATTTTTTAAATAATTATATTTCCTATATTTTAGCTCTAGCTTAAATTATTATTTCATAACTGGATCACATATAAAAAATATTTATATTAAGTCTTAAATGGAAAATTATGTTTAAAATGAACTCGAAATTCAAATCGAGCCCATATCAATTCTTATGAAGAGAATCGAATTTTGGAAATGTGCACAAATCTAATTTTTATACTTTAGATAAGATTTTACAGACCAAAGGTTATACAAATTCAAATTTTCCAAATGAAAGTGAAGTATTATGACAATTATAATTAATAATTATAAAATTATACTTTTACGAAGCTCACAAGCAAGGTTAAGAAAGTTTTGTTGTTCTCTAATTATAAAGGAAATAAAAATTGTCATTTTGACATTGTTTTGTTATCTTTACTTATTTTGTTAAAGTTCTGATTTATTTTATATTCAAAGTGTCAAAAACTTGTTTTCTCTGCAAATATTTGAAACTCGAATAAATGTTGAATTGAATATTGCAATTCTGAATTCAGGGTAATCATATTATACTATACTCTTGTTTTTATATGATTTTTATTACGTCAAAACGAGAAACCTTTATAAATATACCTAACGTTCCTCGTTTTAAATTAGTTTCAAATAAATTGAATCTAATTTGGAATGACAATAAGTCAATGAGCCTACTAAATGTTGTGAGAGAATAATTTATTTAAAAACCAACAAGAAAGAAAAGTATTGACAAAAATACAATGAATATAAATATAATTTACAAATCTTACTTTTAGAATAACGATTACTGGTGGTGAATGAGCTGGTGATAATAATCTGTTAATTCGATCTTTAAAGATGTTGAGAGGGGTCTTCACAAAGTGGGCCTCCGAAAGTTGTCCTTAGTGGTAGGATATCATCACTGTTCTTTACACTAATGAGATAGTGTTTTGTATTTTGAAAATATTTGCTTCCTTCCAGACGGTTGTCGTCAGTTGAGCAAATTTTGATGGTTCGAAATTTGGAATGCCTTGCTTCAATATAAATTTTATCGAAACTTGAAACTATTTCTCAGATAATAATTTTTGGAGAATTATTTAAAGATCTATTTTGAGAACCGAGAAAAAGTCTAAAAACGAAGTTCGTTTTAATTTTAAAACTTGGAAATATACTTGGGTTCACTTCAAATTATGTTTGTTTGGAAATTAATGCTTGTTGATAGACTTGGGTTGATTTTTAATACTTGGCAGTTCACTTTAAACTATGTTCTTTTAGTTCACTTGTAGACGATGTGTTTAACTCTCTGGTTAGATGACTTATGGTTGGTGTTTCAAAAAATTACTCTCTGATCGTAAGAGTGCTGGTGCCCTTTATTTATCAAACTTCCACCATAAGCTTAATGCTTTGGATGCTAACTGGAATTGTGGAGAGTTGGTTATCCTTCATTGTTTTTCCAATTTTATGCGTGATTATTATAAACTTGAATCATCGCCTAGATTTTAAGTGAGGGTTTATAGAACGGTCGTTGAAATGATGCTTAATCGTTATTCTGATTATATTATTCAAGGTTACTATTCTACCTTGTATGTGACGAAGGTTTTTACATAATTCAAAATATTATCTGTTATTAAAACTTTGCTAAAAAATGTTACTGAATTGTGACACCTGAGACAACTAAATGTTACTTCTTGTTTATAACATTTTGTCACTGCTTTGAGAAATATAATATCATCTTGTGACCACCTTGTACATCACTTGTTACTGTTTTTCGCTATTTTGTTACAAGTTTGTTACTTGTACTGCTAGTAACTGCGTGTTGCCTGGGAATTAAACAAATTATTTTCCAATCAGGGTGTAAAGTAAAAGTTTCTGATTAAGTATAATACATTATTGATTAAATAAGATGTAAAGAGTTTTATTTTCGGAAAATAATAAATTAATGTTTCACGGTATATATACTTGTGATGAAAAGGATCGAGATGAAGGGAATTGTGAAAAAAAAAATGTTTTCTGAAGAAGAGATAAAGATACTGTCAGAACACAAAGTCTTGAAACTTAAGTTGGAAATGATAACTTAAGTTTACCCTCATCTTGAAACTCGTTATGTCCTTTTCAACAGGATATGATGAAGCCTCATTTCAAGTATACTTCTCTTAATGAGACAGTTTCTGATATTATGAAACGAGTGATTTCAGTCTCTTCGAAGAACTAAACTTTATATACAAGTTTAAATTAAATTCATGAGAAACAATTGTGTTTCTTTTCAACCGCACATATATATTTAATCAAAGCTTATATAGGGGGGAATAGAGAAATTTTTATAGTAGCTGCATTTTTGCAAAAATTTCTCTATGTAATTTTTTTTTGTTTACAACAATTTTGAAAAATAGAATTTATTGATTTATCGAAAAAGCGAACTTTGAAAAAAAAATTGCTCACCATATAAACTTTTGCGTGATTCATTTTTATTTCAAGTGACATATCCAAAGTCGTCATCAAGATTTTGCTTTTATTCGACTTTGAGTTCACTTTTCTCATGCGTTTTCTTCCCTCCCCCCCCATTTTTTTTGTCTGTCAGCAAAAAAAAAAGAACACTCGACGATGCGCGTTGGTCTCGCGAACGTCGGAGACAGATATCCATCGCTCATCCACGACTTATGAATAACGTACGAGTTTGCTTATAGGTTTCTTGGCGAATAGAGGTCTAGAGGATGAAGGGATCGAGAACTTCGAGGAGGGCGCATAAGGAAAAGAGAGCGAACATGGCCTATGCTTTCATACATAAATAATCGTTTTGTAAGTCTGCGTGAAGCCGCGGGGACTTCAGATTTTCTTTATCCTTACGTATTCTTTTTTTCTCCTCAAAAAAAATGCCCATCTCAACAAAAATTCAACATTCATGTTAATTTTAATTTTTCAAAAAGAGTATTTTCTTGTATTCATCTAATTTTTAGCACACACACCCCCTCCCCCCTCTCTTAATGTGTAGAAAGAAGAGAAAACAAAAAAAAATTCAAGAGAAAAAAAGAGAATTAATAGAATTTCGTGAAATAAATTTAAAAAGCTCGCTTTTTATCTTGTAACGATAAAACATTTGGTTGGGTTGAAAGTAGGAAGGGCATGGAGGGGTATTTTCAGGGCAGAAAATGGTGAAAGGAACTAACAGGAACGATTTCTTTTTAAAAGGAGTAAAAATCCCGTGAGAAGGAAACTGGACTAGAGAAAGGTCGAAATTAACGGCGAAAGAGGTAGGGTAAAAAAAAAGTCGGAAATTAAAGAAAGAAAAATAAAAAAAAAAGAATCGGAAGGGACGAGAAGGGATGCTGTCGACCATGTCTGCGAAACGTTTGCCAAGTTACAGGGCTTTCGGACAGGTTTTAGGAAAAGGGTCCAGAAGCGGGAAGCGCGCGTCGTGTGGAATAAGAGGCAAAAGGCTGGACCAGACACAAAGAACATGAGAACGCCAGTGGTTAATGAGTCGTCCAGCTCTCTCTCTTCTACCTCCTATATACATTTTTTTTCTTCTTTCTCTACATTTCTTCTTCCTCTTCTTTTTCAACTTGAAAGCTTGTCTAAGAGTCTTCTTTTACAACGACGATATGATCCCACATCGACATAAAGTTATTACTGTTTTAATGAACCAAAAAGTGCATATTTCATTATATTATAGTATAATTAAAATCTCATTTAATTTAATTTTCAAAAGTAATTTTCTGCAGATAAAAATATTTATTATATTTACAATTTACATATTTTATATTTATAAATCAGTAGAATATCTAAAGTAACAAAAAAAAATGTAAGAAAAGTAATTATATAGGGTCAGAATTCGTGAAATTTTCACAGAAAACAAAAAGGAATATTTTTTCAAATCAAAATGTTGAAAAAACATTTCTATATTCGGACTTAAGGGTATGTGTCCACCAAAGAACGGACAGAAGCTATTTTTTATAAAAGTTATTGCAAAAATAATTTTTTACAAGTTTTTAAAACTAAATGTTATACTTCTCCTAAATGAATGAAACGATTTAAGTGAACCAAGAAGGAATATAAAGGGCTTAAAATATACTTTCGTTTAGAATTAGAAAATTTTTAAAAAGTTAAGGCAAATTAAACGAAAACATTCAAAATATTTATTTACTCCAACGTTTCGAAATTTAAATGATTTCCTCTTCAGGGAGTCTATCCAAAAAAATATACAAAATTAAAATAATAAATAAATTATATAAGAAAAAAAAATAATAAAAGAAAATATAAAATTAGTTTAACAATAAATAAATAATTATCTTATCAAAAATTAATAATTAAAATAGACGAAGACTTTAATTTTTATGCCCTGACAATGGAGTAGAGTCTGGAGTCATAAAATTACAAAAGACCTTAATATTTAAAATAATTAAAATAATAATAATTAAAAAAATTTTAACATATAAATGACAAAAATTATTAAAAATTGTAAAAATAATCACCAATAACATTAGTAACAAGTGAATACAAATTTAAATATTAATTCAATAAAAATAATAATTTTTGAATAAAAAATAGATAATAAATAGTAGAAAATTAATTAATGGTAAATAATAATCAGTAAACTAAAGAGAAAAAAATTATAAAATGAAAAAATAATAAATAAATAAATAATAAACAAATTAAAGAATAAACATACCATAAATAAATAATCCATCCTTGTATAAAAACAATAAATAAATAATAAATAACATGTAGATAATAAATAAATAACAGTTCACAATAATGAATAATAAACGAATGTTTTCGTTTAATTTGCCTTAATTTATAAAGAATCTCGGACGTTAAAGATTACTTAAATAATTTTAAAAAGTTTATATTTTAATAAATTTAAAAAATAATAATTTTAATAAACTTTTTATAAACAATTAATTTTTTTTTATGTAGGAGGAGTTCGTGGTATATAAAAAAAGTAAAATGAATAATTAACAATCGAGAAGAGAATAAAGAATATATAGTTTTCTAGGAATATTGCCATAATAACTAAAAGTTTAGCATGGCGACATTTATGTGGTATGTGTTTTGTAATTTTTTTTACATGCAACAAAAAAAATGCATTAAGAAAAAATGTTAAGCTGCTTTCTGAAGATTTTATCCCTGTTATTTCTAAATCCCGTCCACTTTTAAAAATTCTTAATCCTTATACTCTTCATGATCCGTTTTTCTCTTTGGTTTGGAATTTCGCCTGTCGTCGGAATGTTGTCTAAATTTTCAATTTATATTGTCCAAAAAATTATATAAATTATTTATAGTATTTAATTTTAATTTTGAGATCGATTATGTAATTTCACTTCACTTTCCTTTCACTCATATTTTATTTTAACTCAATTTTTACTTCAGTTTTACACAAAATTATGACTTTTACATCATCTTTACTTTCACCGAAAATTTATTTCCACTCAATTTTCACTTCACTTTCACAGGAAATTATTTTTCACTCTATTTTCACTTCGCACTTTCATTCAAATTTCACTTTCACTTAAAAATTTTTATTTTCACTTTTATACTTACATTTTAACTTTATTTTCAAATTCACAAATTTCTATATTTTCTCTTTTATTTTTACTTTCATTTTCATTTTGAAAATTATTTTTTCTCTCTCATTTTTAGTTTTACTTTAAACATAATTTATAGAAGCATAGAAAATATTATATGCCCACCGTAGAAATGTGTCAAAGTAAAAGTGAATGTGAAAATAAAAGTGAAAATATAAATGTCAAAGTGAAAGTGAAAATAAAAAGTCAGAGCAAAAGTGACGATAAAATTGAAATTCGTTAAAGTGAAAGTGCAAATGAAATTTAAAATTAAAATGAAAGTGATACGCATATTAATTTGTAGCAATAAGGCGGTCATCGTGTAAAGATTGGATCCGAACAGATAATTAAATTTTAAATTGTAGAATGACGAATTCTGAGGAAAAAAGTTCTTTTAAAAACTCCACGACTATACTGTTTTCGAGCATTTTACCCGGGCAGAATAAAAAGAAAATCTAAATTCTAATTACAAATTTTTCAGAGGTGCAAGAAATATGTCATTGACCCCATTCTTTATTCAAGAGCACTTAAAAAAAATTTACTTCTTTTTTTGTAAAACAAAAAAAAAAAAAAAAAAAAAAGCCGTTAAGTCTTACGTGAGCGGAAAGGCAGCGGTCGTTGAAATTAAAAGTTAACAATTCCAAGCGAGAGGCGACAAGGATTGCCAGTGCGCCTTTGCCGCAGAGGCAAAGAATAAGGTGTCGGTGGTTCACTGACACGGAGAAGAAGAAAAAAAAAAAGAAGAAGTGCCTTAATTACAAGAGCCGGCCAAGGTACACGATATATAGGAAAGGTATATATATAAGACCGCATGACAAAAAAAAGATTTTACAAAAAAAAACCAAAAATAAAAAAAAATTTCCGACGCAGAGGAAAGTCTCGCCCCTGGCCCGTCGCGTCTGACGCGCAGTATTCTGTAAAGCTGTAAAGTAAAACGAGTTCAGAAAACTGAGCGAAACAAAAAGTCCAGGAAAACTAAGGTAAAAAAAAAAAGAAAAAGTCGGGAAACTAACTTAAAAAAAAAAAATAAAAAGTGGAACGAAAACGATGAAAAAGTTGTCCGAGGGCTCTGAAACGTTACACTCAAAGCGTGTCAGAGATGCGGAAATTTTGTCGCCAATTTTCTAAAAAAGAAAAAAAAACTTCCTTAAAACAAAAGATATAAGAAAAATTTCTCTTTACAAAAGCAAAAACAAAAAGTTGATTATTACTTTTGCAACACTTTCTATTTTTTTTCTTCTTTATTCATTTTCATCAAGAAGAAGAAGAAGGAAAAAAGTGGGGATGAGATGAGAGGGGAAATTATATTTGGAGACTGGGTCTTGCAATTACTTTTCGCTTTATTGGATTTTCCGTGGCGCTCTCTTTCAAATGTATATAGAATATATAGAGTAAAGCTTTCTAGTGAAGTGAAACTGTATTTCCTAAAGCCAAATTTTTCGTTAACTTTAAACTCACTAAAAATTTAAGTCAGCACACGCGCTTCAAAGATGAAAGCAATTATTCCTTTTGACGAAACTTTTTCGCGCGCGGCATTTAGATACAATTATCCACTGAGATGAAAATCCACTAATCTTGTTCCAAATTAAAGTTTCATCAATGTTTTGCGGTCTTTATTATATCTACTCAAGTACATGGTTTCGTCTTTTTAATATTAAAATTTAATTATATAAAAATTACTCCTTTCCGGTTAATTGTTTATCATTTTCTGATAGTATTATTATTATTTATTATTATTATTATCATTATTATTATTATTAATATCATTAGGCAAATTATGTTTGGAATGTTGAGCTACCATGTTTATTGTAAACAATTTCAAGTCATTTTAATTTAAGTAATTTTTAAAGAAATACTTATTATGACACATAACTGAAAAACTAATTAGAATTAAATTTTCAAAATATATTATATTTTCAAACTTTAAAGTATATAAAAAAAACTTTAACAAATTTCGATACTAATTTCAAATTTGGCATCAGATTTTCAAAATTGAAAATAATTAAACTTTCCTGTACGAGGAAAATTGAATTTCACAAAAATTGTTATCTGATACCTTAATTAAAAAAAATTTCATTACGAAAATTTTAATTATTCTAAAGAATAGAGAAGGTAAAAACATTATTAGCTATATATAGGTATTTAACTTTCCGAACAAAGAATATAAACAATATTTTTTTTGAGAATTTCCACTACTCTTAATTCGCTAATATTGAAAAAAATCAATTTTATTTAACAAAATTTTATGCAATTTATTTTTCCCAATAATTCAATTACTTTTAATAATTATAAAATTTTTCATGTAAATTCCATTTTTTCAAAAAAAAAATTTGATTAAATTCTAAGCATGAATTTAATTATTTTCAAAATCGTAAAATTCAGTTACTTTCACAAATAAAGTTTTTGACAAGAATTCAATTATTTAAACTAATAAAATTTTCATAACATTTAAAAATTCATTATTTAAAACAATGTTCATAAATTTCTTATGAAGATTTCAATTCTTTTTAAAATTAATAAAATTTTCAACAGAAATTCAATTCTTTTTAAACATTTTAATAAACTTTTCTGCAATAATTCAATTATTTTCAAAAATTTAATAAAATTATTCGAAAGAAATTAATTGTTTTAAATATAATTTATATAAAATTTTTTTTTAAATAATAAAAAAATTACTCCGGAAAATTCAATTATTTTGAGGTATTTTAATAAAATGCTTTTCAAAATTCAATTATTTTCATAAATAACAATATTCATCACAATAATTCAATTATTAATAAAAGTACTAAATTTCTTCTTGGAAATTCCATTATTTTAAAAAATTCTAATAAATCGTTCGCAAGAATTCAATTATTTTCATAAATAATAAAATATTTTTTTGGAAAATCCAATTATTTTCGAAAAAATTTAATAAAATTTCGCACCAACATTCAATTAATGCCAAATTTTTTAATAGAATTCTTTGTAAAATTTTATTTTCTTTAAAAACTTTTCACATTTCAATGATTTTTGAATCAAAAATCTACTATTTTTATAAAATAACCAAACGGAATTCAATTATTCAAAAAAATTTATGATAAAATTCTAGGAAAAAATTCAAATATTTCCATCAATTTTAATAAAATTCGCCGCAAGAATTTAATCATTTAGCTAATTAATAAAATTCTTTAAAAGAAATAAATTATTTTCATAAATAATAAAATTCTTCGAAAGTAATTAAATTATTTTGTCAACAATTATTAATAAAATTTCTTGAAAGAATTCAATTATTTTCATAAATTACAAAATCCTTTAAAAAATGTAATTGTTCAAAAAATTAAATTTTTCTCAAAATTTAAAAAATTTTTCAGAAATCTTCACAAGAATTCAATTATTTTTATAAAAATAGAAAAATATTCAAAAAAAATTCAACTATTTTCATAAATTATGAAATTCTTTAGAAAAAGTCAATTTTTCTTAAAATTTATAATATTCTTCAGAAAATTTCAATTATTTTCAAAATTTTTTTAAAAATTCTTCGCAAAAATTTAATTATTTTCATAAATAACAAAATTTGCCTAAAGAAATCAATTATTTTTGTAAATAATAAAATTCTTCTGAAAAAATCAATTTTATTTTTATAAATAATAACATTTTTCATTGAAAATTCAATTATTTTCAATTATTTTTTTAAAATTCTTCACAAAAATTAAATTACTTTAAATTCTTTCATGAATAATAAAATTCGTAGCATAAATTCAATTTATTAGCAGGATAAGAAAAAAGTAAATATTTTTGATGAAAATTAGGAAAAAGTCAGGAAAATAAAAAATATGGAATGGAGTTTTTGTCAATTTTGTGGAATGAATAAAACGTGTTTTTCGTTTCTTTTTGACATTAAAAAAATGACAATAACCCACAAAAATAATTAAAAAAAAAACAAATGAATACAGATAATTTGCTAACGGAAAAGAAACTTACGATTATAATAATATAATAATCACGATGATTATTATATATAATAATATAATAATTATTATTTTTTAAACTAAAAAAAAAGGTGTTCCTAATTTTGCCGATAAAAATTGATGTATTTTTTTGATGACGCTCTTGTTGAAGCAAATACTGCGGCAAATTGTTAGTTTATTGCGTCGAACGTGAGGTAAATAATTTCCAAAGTTCGACGTTGCAAATTTTCTAAGTAATTTTACAGTTTTGTTTACTTCGCAGTGAATACGTATTTTCAAACGCCTTAAGTAAACAAATCAGTAATTTGTAAACAATCGATTGCGACGCTTTTATTTATGATGCGCCACACAGACTTTACGAATATATATGAGATTAGTCGAATTTAGTATAGAGTTTCTTTAAAAGCATTATGTAATATGACATTGTTTCTTCACTATTTCGAAAAATTTTTCTATTCTTTTTTCTATTCTTATATTATTCGCAAAAATAAGGTCAGTAAAAATATAAAACTAAAAATACTCACGAAGATTCATTTTTATCTGTTCAAATAATTATATATATTAATTTATCATTTCGCAATGATTCTTTAAACTAAAATAGAAATGTGATTTAAAAGGAAAATTATATTTGCAGGAAAAATAAGTAATTAAACTAAAAATAGAAAAACCAAAATAGAAATGTGATTTTAAAACATTATATTTGTATAGAAAAAATAAGTAGAATTTTTTTCTAAACTTTAGTAATTATTTTTTATTTATACTGTAAAAAATTTTTTATTTTCTGCAGCAGAGGAAAATGTCATTTTAGCTAATTATTACACTGCAGTTCCTCTTTCAACATACTTTTTCTTGACCCCATAACTTAAATACTTGATCGGGATGAAGAATTCGAAAATTCCATAACATACATTCCATTAGCAACAACTTATAAGAGTTTATTGAGAAATTTGACTAGTGTGCAATTTTTAATACGAAATTCCAATAAGTCAATTATTTTCTCCGCGCAATTAAGACTGAAAAATCAATCAAAACTTGTTGAATAGAGAAAAAATTAAACGTCCATTAAATATCGAAGTACAACACTGTTCACTTAGAAGTATATCCAATCGCAAAACGATTTAATACGAAAAATAAAGCTCCCAAATATAAAAAATTGATTCGTTCAAGTTATTTTGTCATATCAATTTTATTAACTTTCGTATAAATTTGTGACACTTTTTTTTTAATTTGACAATTAAAATTCTAAATTTTAATTTAGAATTTATCTCTTTTCTAAAAAGAAATTTTCTTCTCGTGAAAATTTTGTTAAAAGAAACAACATTTTATTTGATAAATGTCCATTTTAACACTTTATATATATTCAACATTTTAATCATTCTGCATTCATCGAAAGTGAGATCGATATGGACAGTGAATTTTTTTTTTTCGTTGAGAGGCAATAATTTCGACAGATCGATTTATATATTCAAGAGAAAGAGAGATAGAGTATTTTTCCATATCGGCGAACTCAAATAATCACAATATCGCCCATTGTAAATGACAAAAAAAAAAAAATTGTAAATCTCTAGAGAGCCGGGAGGCACGAGTAACATATTTGTCCAATGACGTAACAGATCACATCAACTTGATTAGAAATCATTCTAGCAAAAATAGTCTATCAATTTTTTTTATCTCACTCAATTTTGATATCTCTTATGCATCAATGCTTTCTTTACCAATTTTGTTTTCCTACTTTTTTGCAATTAAAAGAAAATTTTTTTCGCAAATCGTTATCTCCATATAGTATATCCCATGAGGATGATGTGTATATATTTATACGAATTGTGAATTAAAACAGAATAATTTCTTTTAATTCTTCAGAATTTATTATTTTTTTATACACTATTAAACTGTATAAATCATTTTTACAGAAAAAAATGTTTTAATCACTAAAATATATTTTAAACTCTACAAAATATTTTAAACCCTACAAAATATTTTAAACCCTACAACAAATTTTAAACCCTACAAAATATTTTAAACCCTACAAGAAATTTCAAACCCTACAAAAAAGTTTAAACCCTAAAAAATATTTTAAACCCTACAAAATTTTTTAAACCCTACAAAATATTTTAAACCCTACAAGAAATTTCAAACCCTACAAAAAAGTTTAAACCCTACAAAATATTTTAAACCCTATAAAATATTTTAAACCCTACAAAATGTTTTAAACCCTATAAAAAAGTTTAAACCCTACAAAATATTTTAAACCCTACAAAATATCAATTTTTTTGACCACGTCAAACAAAAATATTAATTTAAAAACTTCAAAATTTGAAGGAATAATAATAATAATTTAATTCTTGCGAAGAATTTTACAACAATTTTTTAAATATCGATTTGTTACGTCATCGTAACGTATTTTTCAATATTAATAATAATATAAATAATAATAATAGAAATAACAATAAATAATTGTTATTAACATATTATTGACAATTATAAATAATTATTAATTAATGAAAATAGTAATAATAAGAATAATAAAATAATAATTAGATTTAAACAATAATAATGTTTAAAAACGAATAATTATTGTAATAACAAAATAATAATAATTAATAATAACCAAATAAGAATAATAAACAATTATAATAATAATAACAAGATAGTAATAAAAGTAACAGCAATAATAGTTAATAATAACAAAAATAATAACGATTTGTAACAATAAATAATAATAATTAATAACAAAATAATAATAATTAATTGTAACAATAATAACAAAATAATAATTAATTATAACAAATATTAACAAAATAGTAATAAAATGTAACAACAAAATAACAATTAATAATAAGTTAATAATAATTTGTAACAACGAAATAACAACAAATAATAGTTAATAATAAGATAATAATAAATTGTAATAATTAACAACAAGTTATAATAATGTAAAACAATAATAACAAATTGTAATAACAAGTTAACAACAAATTGTAATAACAAATTAATAACAAAATGTTAACAACAAATTAATAACAAATGTAATAACTATAAATAATTAACAACAACATAAAAACTATAATATTAAATTGTAAAAAACATATGACTAAGAGGATGTGAACACGTGCGATCTAAAAGCTGAGTCAACGCAAGTGTTTCTCTAACAAAGGTTCCTCAAATGCATGGTAAAACGTATAGTTGCCTCAAATACATGGTAAAACGTATAGTTGCTTCAAATGCATGGCAAATTGTAACAATTCATCAAATACACAGGGAAATTTGGGTATAAAAAGAGCCAGACTATCAAACGATCTTCAGTCTAAAATTTGAAGTCATCAGAAGTAGTCACCCGCACTACAGAAGTCTTAAAAATGTAATCGTCAGTAGTAGTAGTAGTCACCTGTACTACAGTCTTAATTTTTTCATCATAACAAGTGGTTCTCTTCGTGATAGTGCTCGCAACCCCAGTATAGTAGTTGTCCTGATCTTTACGTAAATTTCTAAATTCAGTGAATCTTGAAGTCAAATTTGGTGTTTGAAAGATTGTTCGAGTGACGACAAAAGCTAAAAGAAGCACAATATCCATTCAACTGCCTAATTTACGAGTGTCGTAAATCATCTACCTGCACCACTTAGTAACCCATTAACACACAATTGCCATTGTATTTCATCGGCGCCAGCCAGGACCAAAAACTTGCTGTTCTAAGGTAAACAGAGAAACCACTTAAGACTCGTTTTTAGAAAGCTAGTGCTCATTTCATCTTTCCATAATTTTGATCTCTTTTAAATATACTGTGTTCAAATAAATTTATTCTTGTCATTTATCCAACCTCGTCCCAACTTTAATTTTTCTAAATTAAAGTTAAATCGAGAAAAAATAGGGAATATAATAATAAGGTTAGACATAACATACCTCATTATTTTTGGTGCATCGGCCGTCGTGAACGGATAAATGCGAGAGTAGTTTAATTTGGATACATCATTATTTTTGGTGCATAGGCCGTCGTAAATGCAAGAGTAGTTTAATTTGAATATATTATTATTATTTTTGCTGCATTGACCGTCGTGAACGGATAAATGCAAGGATAATTTAATTTGAGAATATATCGTTATTTTTGGTGTAAAGGCCGTCGTAAACGGATAAATGCAAAGAAATTAGAATTGAAAAAATAGTTCATTATTTTTAGTACAAGAATAGTTAAGTTGAAATAATATAATCCATAATTTTGATAAAATAACGCCGCGAATTAGTAAAAACAAGAGTATAATTATTTTTGGTGCATATAAATTGTCATATTTAAAACTCATTATTTTTGGTATATAAAACATAGTAAATTAATTAATAAAAAGTAGATTTTCTTATTTATACTAAATTAGCTGTCTAAAATCAATAAAATAGGTTTTAATTTGCACAATTATTTAACAAATGAATAAAACAGGAATAATTTTATTTGAATAAATACTCATTTTTCATACATAAAAAAATACAAGAATAATAACAATAAAATATATTTAAATAAAAAATTTAATTTATTATACGAAATTTCTAAATTTTTAATAACAATTATAAATTTTTTTTTAAACAAAGTAAAAATTAATAACATTTTTATGGTTTTTTATAAATATTCTATAGTGCATATAAAATAATAATTTTTGTAATTATTAATAAATAACATTTTTAATTTTTAGAAAAAAAATAATAACAATAATTTTTATAATAAATAATAACAATAATTTTTATAAAAAATAACAATAATTTTTTTAAAAGAATAATAACAATAATTTTCATAAGAAATAATAACAATATTTTTTATAAAAAATAATAATAATTGTTATTAAAAAAAAAATAATAACAATAATTTTTATTAAAAAATAATTTTAAATTAAAAATAATACAGAGGAAATAATAAATTAAATTAATGACAACTAAATAATTTTTTTAACAAAAATTAAAAATGATAAATAATAAAAATTAATAATAATAATAATAAAAATTTATAACAATTCTTCAAAATTTCATTTTTCAACTTTAAAAACTAAACAAAACTAAATAATTAATCAATCTAAAAATTAAAATAAATAACAAATTAATTAACAACAATAATAATAACAATTAAAATTTTTTTTTCTCTTTTTCAAATTTTCCATTTCTGACAAATTTTTTTTTTCTTCTATTTTAAACAAAATTATATGATACAAATTAAAAAAAAAATAATAATAAATTAATTAACAACAATAATAATAATAACAATTTTTTTAAAACATTTTTCAAATTATTCATGCCTAAACAAAAATTTTTTAAAAATAATTCTTTAAAAAAAATTAATTAATAAAATAATAAATAATAATATTTAATTATAAATAAAAGTAAATAAATAATATCTTTTAATATTTTTATAAATTTTTAATACAAAATAAATAATTCTGATAATAATTTAGAATTAAATAAATTAATAAATAATTATAAATAAATTAATAAATATAAACAATTTTATAAATTTTCACTTTTTTGATCAATTTCTTTTTTTTAACAAAATTAATTAATTATTAACAATAGCAATCTAAAATTTTATAATTTTTTTTTTAAATAAAATAAAAATTTAGTAAATTAAAAATAAATAATAATAAAAAATAACAAATTTTTATAACGATTCAAATCTAAATAAATAAACAATTATTAACAATAAAAAAAAACTCTTTAATAAATTTTTTTTTATTCGAATTTAGGTAAATAAATAATTGTTAATAATAATAAAGTCATTTTTATAAAAAATAATAACAAATTTTTTTTTTATTATTAATAAACAATTTTTAATTAATTTACAAATAATCAAATTGATAATAAATATACCTAAATAAATAATAAATAAATAAAAATTAATAATTACACTTTTTCTTTTAAACAATAATTTTTTTTTAAACAAATAATAAATTGAATTAAATTTAATAATAAATTAACAAATTCTTAATAACAAATTAAATATTATTTATAACAATTTCTAATAAAAAATAATAAAAATAACTAATAAATAAAAAATTCAAATATAATAATTACTTTTATGTCAAATTAATTTTTTTTTAATAAATAATTAATAATAATAAATTAACTGCAATTTAATAATAATAAAAAATAAATAATCAAGATAATAATCTAATATTTGTAGAAATTTCAGTGTTTAATTGATAATTGTTAAAATAAAATATAAATAAATAAAACAATAAATAAATAATAAATAAAATAAACAATATAAAAATATAATTTTTTTAAAATAAAGGGTAATAATAAAATATAGAATAAAATATTGTTTAAAAAATATAAAATTTTAAGAAAAATATATATTAAAAAATTTTCAGCATACATACAAATATAAAATTGTTATTATTCACAAATTTTCTGATAATTAATTTCATAATTATCTATAACAAATGTGCACAAAATTTCTCACAATTCATCTCATAATATTTACGATATTATCTATAACAAGTGTTCTAAATATATATGCATGAGTTCCAAATTTACAAATTTTATATCTGTCCATATCTTTATTGAAATAATTTCTATTTACCAAGAACAAAAAACACAAGTGCTGCGCGATGCAAGTTAGAAACAAATCAAATAGCAATATTTTATAAACAACATTTATATACACATATATTATTAAAAGTTATTAAACAAAATATATACAAAAATTTATTTTTATTCGGTTAAAATTTTTTTTAAAAGAAAAACATTATTTTAAAGAAAATATGGATCTGCCAAATAGTCATCAAGTCTCATTACGCGATGCTCTAGAAATAGTTCCTATTTTTGATGGAAAAAACTTACCATTATCCATTTTTATCGAAAGTTGTTTAGAAGCAAAATCTATGCTTCCTGAAGTAGCACAAGTTCAGACAAATTTAGTAAAATTAATAAGAAGTCGAATTTCGGGAGAAGCAAGAAAAATTATAATAGGAAATAACTTTAATACTGTAGAAGAATTATTAGAAAGATTAAAACAAATTTACGCACCAATAAAATCTGTATGTCAATTACAAGGAGAATTAGCAGCAATGTATATGTGGGAACACGAAAATGTAATTTCTTACGGTTCAAGAATTGCAGAAGCAGCAGAAAGAATATTAGATGTATATATTATTAGTAATGGGAATAGAATAGATGAAGCATTTAGAAGAAGTTTAGATGAAGCAACTATCGATTGTTTTTCGCGAGGACTTACACAAGAAATAGAATTACGAATTGGAACAGCTGATACACTTCAAGGGATAATTAATAAAGCTATAGAAATAGAAAGAAGATTATCATTACAACGTGAACTACGAAGAAGTGAGAATAATATTAAATATAATGCACATCTTAAAAATAATAAAAATTTTGCAGAAACAACAAAAACTAATATGGTTCATAACAATGTAAGCACTTGTTCGTCTTGTGGAAAAAACGGTCATGTTGTATCAAACTGTTCTCAACTTAATAAATTGCTAAGACTTAGAGGAGAAAACCATTTTCATTCAGGCACTCAACAACATTTTGCAAATCCAAATCAATTTAATAACAAAAATCAAATATTTAATCAATTTCAATGTCAAAATTATTACAGAAATCCGCAACAAAATCAATTTAGAAACGTACCACAAAAGCAATTTCACACTCCATTTCAAAATCAAAGGCAAAATCAACATAAAAAATTTTTGCAAAGTAAACAACAAAATTTTTTGCAAAGTAAACAACAAAATTTTTTTCAAAATCAACAACAAGATTTTTTCCAAAATAAACAACATTATTCTAGGGAACAACGAACTAACATTGCAACAAACTTCGGAACTAAAAATCAAAATATAATTTGTAATTACTGCAAAAAATTAGGACATATTTCCACTAATTGTAGAAAAAAGATATGGGATGATGACAATAATGACAAGTTTTTAAAGATCACAAACCTTTTTAATCAACCTTTGCAAAAGGATATACCCCTTTTTCCGACTGATAATAAAGAAAACACTTTAAATAAATTAATAAATAAAGTTTGTGAGGAACCACCTTTACAAAGGCCAGACTTTTGCCAACCAATTATATTAAAAACAGACGATTCAGATATTGCAGTAGGAGAAATTCAATCACAAGAAGTAAATAAAGATCAACCAGTAGCCGAATACGACATTAACGTGTTCTACAAAGCAAGTACAAAAAACATTAACACTGACGCCTTATCTACAAATCCTATTGAGGACATTATTGAAAATAAAGTGCAAAGAATAAAAAAAGAAGAAATTCAAGAAACTCAGGAAAATATTACTCAAGAATATATTCATAAGTGTGTGCAAGAAAAAATTGAAGAAAAATTTAAAGAATACTTAAATTGTGTATCAAGTGGAAATAATTACTCAAGTTTGAAGGTAATAAATAATCTCCGCCATATTGAAAAAATGTTAAATAATGAATGCTGCAAAACAGAAAAGTACGATACACGTAGTGAAGCTTGTAATGTTGTTACAAGAAATCAACGAAGAATACAAGAAAACAATAATCAAGAAGTAGAAATACAAGGAAACAAAAATCAAGAAACACTGAAAATTCAAGAAGAAAAGAAGAATCAAGAAATTCAAGAAGAAGAAGCTCATGAAAAAAGAAAACAAGGTAAACCAAAGAAACAAAGCACACGTTTTAATACTTCCTTAAAAAATAAGAGAGGAAGACAGAAAAAGGTATGTAATACAAAAAATAAGAAACATTATAATGAAAATTATATTAATGAAATTGAATATTATCCTGAGTATATTAAACAGAAAACAAAATTGAAAAAACACGAAGAAATTGATCAAGGCTACGAAACCTCTAATTATGAAGAATCATCTGAAGAAGAAGATAACCTAGTAATAAAAGAAGACTGCAAAAATTTTAATCAACAGAATATACGTATAGCAGAAATTAAAAATGTAACTTCGAGGGAAATCCTTTCAACAATAAAATCATCCTTAAAAAATTCGTTTGTGGAAGTTGCTCCGTACAATGGTTGTACACAATGTCCTACAAAAAATTATATACAATTAATCGAAGGGGCTCAATCATTAGACAATACATATCGACCGCCTCCAGAACCACCTCCCAGTAGAGAATAAATTATCGAATACAATTAAATTTTAAAAAATAATAATACGAATAAACAATACCTCAAAATTATATAAAATTTTTTTTTACAGATAAACTAAATAAAATATAATCAATAACAAATTAAAATTTCCACCTTACAAATAAAATGCAATATTAAGAATAGTTATATATTAAAAAGTAATTTAAATATACCATACAGATTATATAAATTAACTAACAAATCACTTTTCTATACCTATGTATAAAAACATACATCATTCAATATAATTTTTTTTTAGAATTTAAACTAATATAAATTTTTCTGTTTTAGCGATCTAACATCAATCTATTAATAATTGTCCAAAAACAAGAAAATAAATAAAAATAAAATAATTGAAATTTCTTTTAGGGAAAGTAAGAAGCAGCATGTTAAGGTTAAGTTATTTTACTCTTTTATCTTTACTTTTCTTTACTATTCTTTCTATTTTCAATTTTACACTTAAAGACTCAAACATCTTCTCTTAATATTCTTTTTAAAATTACAAATAACATAATTTTTATACAAGTAAACGTTAAATCTGAATCTATATATTCCACTTTAGTGCATGATAAAAAGATAATCTTAAGAATGTCCTGTGAATTAAAAAAATTAAATGATCGTTAATAAAATATGTAAGAAGTAAAATATATTTGTTTAGTAAAAAATACACTTTAAATAATAACCCAAATTTCAGAACAACTATAATTCAAATGAATAAATTAAATCTTACTTCTTACAATTTAGTAACAAAAGGACATTAACATATTTTATATAGTATAAAAAAATAAATTTAATTTAATGAGTCACTTGTTGGATAAAAATTGATTTGATTAAATCATTTAATAATTTCTAAAACAATTAGATAAATTTTGTAATACTATATTGGTCCAAAAATTTAAGAGATCCATTATATCATAATATTTTATACAAGCAAAAATTTGACATAATAACATATTAAATTAAAAACAATGGTATAAAATTTTATAAATATTTGTATCCAAACAAACTTTTTAGTATCAGGTTACATTAAAGTCTCTAAATTCAAATACAAAAAAAGTAGATATTTAAATAATATTTACAAATATAATTTTGGTTTAAAATTCTTGTTTAATTACCTTTAGTACGTCTATCATTTTATGTAAACAAAACTAATAGTATGAGCAATTTACTTTAGAAAATCTATTCATACTACCTTATTTTTTTTGTTATATTACGCATTCTAAAATTAAATTAAAGTAAATATAAAAAATTAGGAAATAAAAAAAATTAACAAAAATAATGCTAATAAGATTGAAACAAAAATATGATTTTAACGAAGGAAAAGAAGCAATAGATATTTGAAGTGATAAAATCCAATTAATTAAATGGAGCAATTCTTGTGAAAGATGTTTCGGAAGATATCATGTAGCAAAAAAAAAATGGCTTAAATTACAAGAAAAATAATAAAAATATAAAGATTAAGACAATTTTTTTTCTCTCGCTATAAAATAAATCAATAAATAAACAAATAAAAAATGTGCATGCTATCTTCTAAACATTTAGTTATATATAATAATTATTAATTATTTTATACCTATCTTAAAAATTGAGTGTGTGTGTTAAAAAAAAGAAGAAACAAAAAAAATAATAATAAATAAAAAAAATAATTTTTCTAAAAATGTTTGTTTTACGCTTAACTTTAATACAATTGTAAATTTTAGCTTTGAATGTAAGAATGAGAATTTGGAAATTGTTCAATTTCATTTTTTCAATTTCCAAATTTCTGAAGGGGGAGGTGTTACGTCATCGTAACGTATTTTTCAATATTAATAATAATATAAATAATAATAATAGAAATAACAATAAATAATTGTTATTAACATATTATTGACAATTATAAATAATTATTAATTAATGAAAATAGTAATAATAAGAATAATAAAATAATAATTAGATTTAAACAATAATAATGTTTAAAAACGAATAATTATTGTAATAACAAAATAATAATAATTAATAATAACCAAATAAGAATAATAAACAATTATAATAATAATAACAAGATAGTAATAAAAGTAACAGCAATAATAGTTAATAATAACAAAAATAATAACGATTTGTAACAATAAATAATAATAATTAATAACAAAATAATAATAATTAATTGTAACAATAATAACAAAATAATAATTAATTATAACAAATATTAACAAAATAGTAATAAAATGTAACAACAAAATAACAATTAATAATAAGTTAATAATAATTTGTAACAACGAAATAACAACAAATAATAGTTAATAATAAGATAATAATAAATTGTAATAATTAACAACAAGTTATAATAATGTAAAACAATAATAACAAATTGTAATAACAAGTTAACAACAAATTGTAATAACAAATTAATAACAAAATGTTAACAACAAATTAATAACAAATGTAATAACTATAAATAATTAACAACAACATAAAAACTATAATATTAAATTGTAAAAAACATATGACTAAGAGGATGTGAACACGTGCGATCTAAAAGCTGAGTCAACGCAAGTGTTTCTCTAACAAAGGTTCCTCAAATGCATGGTAAAACGTATAGTTGCCTCAAATACATGGTAAAACGTATAGTTGCTTCAAATGCATGGCAAATTGTAACAATTCATCAAATACACAGGGAAATTTGGGTATAAAAAGAGCCAGACTATCAAACGATCTTCAGTCTAAAATTTGAAGTCATCAGAAGTAGTCACCCGCACTACAGAAGTCTTAAAAATGTAATCGTCAGTAGTAGTAGTAGTCACCTGTACTACAGTCTTAATTTTTTCATCATAACAAGTGGTTCTCTTCGTGATAGTGCTCGCAACCCCAGTATAGTAGTTGTCCTGATCTTTACGTAAATTTCTAAATTCAGTGAATCTTGAAGTCAAATTTGGTGTTTGAAAGATTGTTCGAGTGACGACAAAAGCTAAAAGAAGCACAATATCCATTCAACTGCCTAATTTACGAGTGTCGTAAATCATCTACCTGCACCACTTAGTAACCCATTAACACACAATTGCCATTGTATTTCATCGGCGCCAGCCAGGACCAAAAACTTGCTGTTCTAAGGTAAACAGAGAAACCACTTAAGACTCGTTTTTAGAAAGCTAGTGCTCATTTCATCTTTCCATAATTTTGATCTCTTTTAAATATACTGTGTTCAAATAAATTTATTCTTGTCATTTATCCAACCTCGTCCCAACTTTAATTTTTCTAAATTAAAGTTAAATCGAGAAAAAATAGGGAATATAATAATAAGGTTAGACATAACAGATTTCTTTCGACTGATTCTATATGCAAATTCTAATTTAAATAATTACATATATAAATAAAATTAAATATTCTTGTGAAATTTTTATGATTCATGAAAAAAATTAAATTCTTACCGAAATTTTGAAAAAAATTTTAATAATTGAAGTTTCAAGAAAAAAATTATTGCTTTAAAAAAAAATTAATTCTTGTGATGGATAATGTTATTTACAAAAAAAATTAATAAAAAAAATTAATAAAAATTTTAATATTTATGAATATATTTTTATTTTTGAAAAAATTTTATTTGAATGTTTATAAAAAATTGAATTTCTGTAAAAAATTTTGTTCAATTTCAAAATAAATGAATTTTTCATAAAAAATTTATAAAAATTGTTAAAATAAATCATTTTTTACTAAATATAATGAATATTATGAATAGTTTATTTTAAATTAATTAATTCTTGAGGATAACATCATTCGTGAAAATAATTGAAATGCTGCAATAAATTTTATTATTCATGAAAATGATTGAATATAGTTGCGAAGAATGTTATTAAAAATTTGTTAAAATAATTGAATTCCTGAAAAGAACTTTACTATTTATAAAAATATTTTTATTTCTGAAAAAATTTTATTTGAATGTTTATAAAAAATTGAATTTCTGTGAAAAAGTTTGATTATTTTCAAAATAAATGAATTTTTTCATAAAAATCTTTTAAACATTTTAAAAATAAATGTTTTTTTCAAAATATAATAACTATTATAAAAATTTTATTTTAAATAATTAAATTCTCACTTGGAAAACTTTATTTTTGAAAATAATTAAAATTTTAATAAATTTTATTATTTATGGAAAATAATTAAATAGTTGCGAAGAATGTTATTAAAACTTTTTAAAAATAACTGTTTTCCTAAAAAGAATTTTAATATTTATAAAAATATTTTTATTTTTGCGATAAATTTTATTAGAATGTTTTTAAAAAAATGGATTTTCTGTAAAAAATTTTGTTAAATTTCAAAATAAATGAATGTTTCAGAAAAAATTTATAAAAATTGTTAAAATTAATAATTTTTTTCGACGTATAATAAATAAATATTATATATGAAAATTTTATTTTATATAATTAAATTTTTATTTTTAATTTTTTAAACATTTTTTTAAAAATGTAGTTTTTATGAAAAATATGAGTGAAAGTAACTAAAATTATTGTGAAAAATAATTATACTTAACAATTTTGTTAAAAAATTGAATTTTGAATGAATATCATAATTTTTTTTGAATGATTGAATTCTTCTTCGAGAATTCATAAAAATATACTGTAGATATTGAAAATAATTGAATTTCGTATATTAATTAAAAATAATTAAATCGTCTTAAGAATTTGATTGTAATTTAAAAAAAGCCAAATTAATAATGAATAATTAATTAACACTTGTTACGGAACGAACATATACTGAGTTAATTTAAATAAAATAACTTAATTTCCAAACTTTCGAGCGGCAAAAAGAATGGATTTGTGGAACTTGTTTTGTTTAAAGAGATAAAACTTACCTTAATTTATTGATTTAGAAAGGATATGAAAATAAGTAGAGACATGGAATTTAGGATTGATTTTATAATTTATTTTAGGATGAAATTTGTTTGTTAAAATTTTTGTTACTTACAATACCTTGATGCATACACACACACACGCGTTACTATTTAGCAATGAAAAGTAGAAAATATAAAGAATGAGATTTACTTGTCACTTCAATTTGTAAGTTAATAATAAACAATCGTTATTGAAACTTTAATAAAATTTTAGATTAGAAATAAAATAAAATGTATCAAAATACTTTTAAAACTTTCACCTTGACTAATATCTACTTGAGGAATTAATCTTTAATCGGAATCGCGTTTTCAACATTAAGTATGCGAGACTCGAAGGGCGAACCTCCAAAGCGCGATATTAGCCGGGGCGAAGTCCCAAAAATTAGGCGAATTAGAACAAGTCTAAAGGAGAACTAATCATTGAGATTTTTGACAACACCCTCGCAACCAGGGCAGATTCTCCCACTTTCGAGAAAAATTTGCAATTAGGTTTGGTAGGGGTGAGGCCCAAGGAAAAGAGGAGGATTTGCAATTCTGGAAAAACCCAAAATGTGTTACATCACTGCAGATGGTCAGTGAGTTTGTTTTGATAGGATCTATAGTCAAATCTTAATGTCGATTGCTCTAATAATGTTTTACAACTTGCATTGTTTGAGACTCCTTTTTTATAAGAGTTTGGATTTCACTCTTTTATTGCAGTGAGCATTATTCTATAAGTGCTTACAGAATGTTTATTTAACGACAAAAAAAAGGTCCTGGCAATTGTCGACGATTTGTTGATTCCTTATATGGTTGTTCATATATTTTTGCTTGCTCTCTCTTAGTTCCGAGGGATAATAATAAAATAATATGTAGAATTTTTAAGGAAATGCTATTGAAATTCTTTCCTTCAAGTGAATTAAGAGGATGGTTGTTTCTATTAAAATATCAATGATAGTGTAATAAATATTAATAAATAACACGAACTCATAATCGTTAAGGTAGATATTAGTTTTGGGGAAGTCCAAAAGTATAAGATGAATACAATTACAATATTTTATGTTTAGAAGAATAGTTTAAAAACGTTAAAAGTTTAGCGAATAACTAACATAAAATAACAGCAGAAAATGCAGAACATATACAGGCACACAATTAAACATTCAAATTAATTGTCAAATTGTTTCATTCTGCATCCCCCTTCCTGAGACTTATCAGAAAGAGAAACGTGTGAGTCTTGACATTTCGGGACGTCACACACTTATTTGAAATTATTAATTATTAATTAATTAACAATTAATAATTGTTAATTGTTAATTTAGTTTTTTTGTTAAATAACAAATAAAAATACTAATTTATAATTCCAGTCGATGCGGAAACTTATTAGTCACGATTAATTACATTTCTGGTTGACAATTATAAAATGAAAAGGGCGTGCTCCTGAAGGAAGTTTCATTTTGTGGGGAACAAACAAATTCAGAAAAGAGATTATACAAATGGGATGAGAGATTCATTTTGGCTGCGGCGCAGTGGTATATAGCTAAATATACTCTTTGAATTCGTGATGGGTTTAGAGGAGTTCCCTGTCAAATTCAGTTTTCTCTCTTTCCTCACAGCCTAGCTCCCACGTGTATATATATATATATAAAGCAAAGTGGCACGATATAACAACTTCTGCGGGTCCTTTAGGTAAATCAAGTAACTGAAGCAGGACGAGATATTGTGTTCCAGACGATGTCTTTCTTAAACTCTCTGTCTCTCTTTTATTTCTCTCTCGTTTCGTTTTGCGGGCTTGTCCGCCTCTTTAACACCTTCACAAGAGTTAGTTATATTCATGATTCGTGAAAAGGAGCGATGCTACTTCGGTCTCGGACGAATTCAAGTCTCTAATTAGCGTAACCTCCCGAAAACAGAGAGTTAGTTTTGAACCTCAAGACTTTGAGAGAATGAGAGACAAAGAGAGCGAGTATAGTAGTAGCGCACTAGCTACTACGACGTATAGTCTCAGAGAGTCGAGTGAATCGAGCTTGATGCGACGTTTCGAATTGATTTTCAACTCGAAGGTACTATCCGGACTTACTAACTAGGCATGTAACTTAAACTGCAAATAAACTTGAGTTTAACAAGATTGCTACAAGACTGAGACGAATTCATATCAAGAGAGATAGAGAACATCTTATTTAGAAGCTCAAGTTTTCCAGAGGTAATTTGTCAGCGCGCAGATAAGAACGAGAAAGATTCCTCTCGATAGGAAAACGCAGTTTTGTGAAAAAATACTCATGGAAATCATGTTTCTTCTAACAGAAGAAAATTTTCCTCCTTATTTTCTCCAAGTTTACTCGTTAAAATAAAAAAAAATTACTTTTTCCAATGAGAGACTTTAAAAAAAAAAATATGTTCGAAGTGTTTATAAAGAGTGAGGTAACAATGAATATGGTGCAGGGTATATTATTAAATCGTAAGACACAAGTCTGCGAAGGAAGAAACGACTTGTTATGGAGATGAGTTTCGCTCCTTCTCACACTCCAAAAGACAAAGTGACATGTTGAGAATTTGCCAAGGCTGAAAATCGAGAAAAGAATTAATGAGAAAACATGGAGAGGAAGGACAATTTAACACTAGTTACAAGACATTTACGTTTTAGTCCGACAACATGGGTCATTTCTCAAACAATAACATGCAAACTGAATTAACATCTTGGGTCGTATGTCTTATTCCACAATCCTGTGAATGTTTTCCCTCAAAATCCCCTAATGTCAAAAATAACTTTTAGGGCCCAATGAACAGGTCCCGCGGTCTGTTGGGTATTATTTTGTTCTTAATATTATAGCGAATCAATTGCCGAAAGAATCGATAATTAAATTTATTCAAGGAAAAAATTGTGAATTTTTTAAGAATTAAACTTGATTTTTTCAAGAAAAGAAATTCATTTTTTAAGGCCCAATGAACAGGTCCCGCGGTCTGTTGGGTATTATTTTGTTCCAAATATTGTAGCGAATCAATTGCCGAAAGAATTGACAATTAAATTTATTCAAGGAAAAAATTGTGAATTTTTTAAGAATTAAACTAGATTTTTTCAAGAAAAGAAATTCATTTTTTAAGGCCCAATGGACAGGTCCCGCGGTCTGTTGGGTATTATTTTGTTCCAAATATTATAGCGAATCAATTGCCGAAAGAATTGACAATTAAATTTATTCAAGGAAAAAGTTGTGAATTTTGTAAGAATTAAACTCGATTTTTTCAAGAAAAGAAATTCATTTTTTAGGGCCCAATGGACAGGTCCCGCGGTCTGTTGGGTATTATTTTGTTCTTAATATTATAGCGAATCAATTGCCGAAAGAATTGACAATTAAATTTATTCAAGGAAAAAATTGTGAATTTTTTAAGAATTAAACTCGATTTTTTCAAGAAAAGAAATTCATTTTTTAGGGCCCAATGGACAGGTCCCGCGGTCTGTTGGGTATTATTTTGTTCCAAATATTATAGCGAATCAATTGCCGAAAGAATTGACAATTAAATTTATTCAAGGAAAAAATTGTAAATTTTTTTAAAATTAAACTTGAATTTTTCTAGAAGAGAAATTTATTTTTTAGGGCCCAATGGACAGGTCCCGCGGTCTGTTGGGTATTATTTTGTTCCAAATATTATAGCGAATCAATTGCCGAAAGAATTGACAATTAAATTTATTCAAGGAAAAAATTGTGAATTTTTTAAGAATTAAACTTGATTTTTTCAAGAAAAGAAATTCTTTTTTTAGGGCCCAATGAACAGGTCCCGCGGTCTGTTGGGTATTATTTTGTTCCAAATATTATAGCGAATCAATTGCCGAAAGAATTGACAATTAAATTTATTCAAGGAAAAAGTTGTGAATTTTGTAAGAATTAAACTCGATTTTTTCAAGAAAAGAAATTCATTTTTTAAGGCCCAATGAACAGGTCCCGCGGTCTGTTGGGTATTATTTTGTTCCAAATATTGTAGCGAATCAATTGCCGAAAGAATTGACAATTAAATTTATTCAAGGAAAAAGTTGTGAATTTTGTAAGAATTAAATTTGATTTTTTCTAGAAATGAAATTCATTTTTTAGGGCCCAATGGACAGGTCCCGCGGTCTGTTGGGTATTATTTTGTTCCAAATATTATAGCGAATCAATTGCCGAAAGAATTGACAATTAAATTTATTCAAGGAAAAAGTTGTGAATTTTCTAAGAATTAAACTTGATTTTTTCAAGAAAAGAAATTCTTTTTTTAGGGCCCAATGAACAGGTCCCGCGGTCTGTTGGGTATTATTTTGTTCCAAATATTATAGCGAATCAATTGCCGAAAGAATTGACAATTAAATTTATTCAAGGAAAAAATTGTGAATTTTTTAAGAATTAAACTTGATTTTTTCTAGAAAAGAAATTCTTTTTTTAGGGCCCAATGAACAGGTCCCGCGGTCTGTTGGGTATTATTTTGTTCTTAATATTATAGCGAAACAATTGCCGAAAGAATCGATAATTAAATTTATTCAAGGAAAAAATTGTGAATTTTTTAAGAATTAAACTTGATTTTTTCAAGAAAAGAAATTCATTTTTTAAGGCCCAATGAACAGGTCCCGCTTTCTGTTGGGTATTATTTTGTTCCAAATATTGTAGCGAATCAATTGCCGAAAGAATTGACAATTAAATTTATTCAAGGAAAAAGTTGTGAATTTTTTAAGAATTAAACTCGATTTTTTCAAGAAAAGAAATTCATTTTTTAGGGCCCAATGGACAGGTCCCGCGGTCTGTTGGGTATTATTTTGTTCCAAATATTATAGCGAATCAATTGCCGAAAGAATTGACAATTAAATTTATTCAAGGAAAAAGTTGTGAATTTTGTAAGAATTAAACTCGATTTTTTCAAGAAAAGAAATTCATTTTTTAGGGCCCAATGGACAGGTCCCGCGGTCTGTTGGGTATTATTTTGTTCTTAATATTATAGCGAATCAATTGCCGAAAGAATCGATAATTAAATTTATTCAAGGAAAAAATTGTGAATTTTTTAAGAATTAAACTTGATTTTTTCTAGGAAAGAAATTTATTTTTTAGGGCCCAATGGACAGGTCCCGCGGTCTGTTGGGTATTATTTTGTTCCAAATATTATAGCGAATCAATTGCCGAAAGAATTGACAATTAAATTTATTCAAGGAAAAAGTTGTGAATTTTGTAAGAATTAAATTTGATTTTTTCTAGAAATGAAATTCATTTTTTAGGGCCTAATGGACAGGTCCCGCGGTCTGTTGGGTATTATTTTGTTCCAAATATTATAGCGAATCAATTGCCGAAAGAATTGACAATTAAATTTATTCAAGGAAAAAGTTGTGAATTTTTTAAGAATTAAACTCGATTTTTTCAAGAAAAGAAATTCATATTTTAGGGCCCAATGGACAGGTCCCGCGGTCTGTTGGGTATTATTTTGTTCCAAATATTATAGCGAATCAATTGCCGAAAGAATTGACAATTAAATTTATTCAAGGAAAAAGTTGTGAATTTTCTAAGAATTAAACTTGATTTTTTCAAGAAAAGAAATTCATTTTTTAGGGCCCAATGGACAGGTCCCGCGGTCTGTTGGGTATTATTTTGTTCCAAATATTATAGCGAATCAATTGCCGAAAGAATTGACAATTAAATTTATTCAAGGAAAAAATTGTGAATTTTTTAAGAATTAAACTTGATTTTTTCAAGAAAAGAAATTCTTTTTTTAGGGCCCAATGAACAGGTCCCGCGGTCTGTTGGGTATTATTTTGTTCCAAATATTATAGCGAATCAATTGCCGAAAGAATCGATAATTAAATTTATTCAAGGAAAAAATTGTGAATTTTTTAAGAATTAAACTTGATTTTTTCAAGAAAAGAAATTCATTTTTTAGGGCCCAATGGACAGGTCCCGCGGTCTATTGGGTATTATTTTGTTCCAAATATTATAGCGAATCAATTGCCGAAAGAATCGATAATTAAATTTATTCAAGGAAAAAATTGTGAATTTTTTAAGAATTAAACTTTAATTTTTTCTAAAAAAATTCATTTTTTAGGGCCCACTGGACAGGTCCCGCGGTCTGTTGGGTATTATTTTGTTCCAAATATTGTAGGAAATTAATTGCCGAAAGAATCGACAATTAAATTTATTCAAGGGAAAAATTGTGAATTTTTTAAGAATTAAACCTGATTTTTTCTAGAAAAGAAATTCATTTTTTATGGTCAAATGGACAGGTATTATTTTGTTACAAATATTGTAGGGAATTAATTGCCAAAAGATTCGACAATTAAATTTATTCTAGGAAAAAATTGTGAATTTGTTAAGAATTAAACTTGATTTCTTTTAACAATAATTCACTATGTTATTCTCATTTTTTTACTATTGATATTTAATATGTTGTTATTGTTTAATTTTTAAGTTTTTTTGTTACTATTGAATATTTTGTAAATAATTTTAAAATGATTTATTATGTATATAATTGTAATTATTGTTAATTGTAAAAAGAATCGATAGTTTATTGAATTTATAGTAGAAATTTTGGAATTTTTACTGAAAAAATAAATATTAATTTATTAAATTTTTATTTTTTTTTTAAATTTTTTTATATTTATAATTAATCAATTTATTTCCTTTTTAAATTTATTAATAATAAATAAAAACAAAATTAGTTAATTATTTAATTAATTTATCTTTAAAAAATAAATTTTATATTTTTATTTTTTTTAAATATTTTTCTTTTTATTTAATTTATTAATTTATTTATAATTTTAATTTATTAACAATAAATAAAAAAAATTAATTAGTTAATTTATTTTTTAAAAATAAATTTTATATTTTTAATATATTAATTAATTTAGTAACAATAAATAATAGAAAAATAATTAATTAAATTTATCTTTCAAAAATAAATTTAATATTTTTAATTTATTATTTTAATTAACTAATTGTAATTATTTCACTATTAATGGAATTTTGAAAAAATATTTTTTTTTTCTATTTTGTATTTTCATTTGTTTTTAGATAAATAACCTTTTGATCACTGCTTTCCGCTAGATCCTTTAATTTTTGACAATACGTTTTCTTTTGTTTCATTGCCAACTTAAAGTTTTTAGAAATTAATCGGGTGCTAATAACTAGGTGCCAGCTTCAGCTTCATAACAAAAATTTACTATTTTCAGATATAGCAAGTAAGCTATGGAGTAAAATTTCAGAAAAAATCATTTACCTCTGTGGTAGAAAGGATTTTGTCTTAAATCTTGGGATATGTGGTATGCAACATTCTTCGGTTCATTTCAGGTCTGTTTCAACTCTAATGCAATTTCCATACTAATTCAAAGATGTTACAATCATAATTTGTTAGTATGAATAAAAGATGAACTACCATAAAAAAAAATTTATTATATTTAATGATGAATAATACATTTTTTATAACATTTAAAATATGATAAAAGGGATGATTCTTGATACACGATGCCAAAACTATTAATGTCGTTAGTATTTATCAACAACTATTCCTAACGTCCATATTCTTTTTAATGATATTTTGATTATCAATTATTTAATATTTAAAAAATATAATTATAAAATAAAAAATATATAATTTACTTTCCATTTCTATTGTAGAGAAAAGTTTAAGCTTTGCAATAAATTTAGGAAAGGATTTGACGAGAAAGTGGGATAGGAATTATTATTCCTTTATGATGATCGAATCAGTGAAATCCTCTTTGTCAGAGTAGCAGAGTAAAAAAGAAAGAAAACCTTTGTTGATTATTGTTCAAATTCTTCTGATTACGAACTTGATGACAGTTTTTAAAAATCCAAAATGGCGATTCCAATATGGCGGAAATTGTTTAATGTAATCAGATTCACTTGATAATCATTTCCAGGAGTTTCTTTTTGGCTCGCTGATAACCTACTTCGTTCACTAAAAACTAGTAACAGTTTCATATAATCATAAAAAAAGAAAATTTCCTCCCTCCCCCTGACAAACGAAGCATTAAACTTATCCAATTGACTGTTTGTCCACCGAGAACTTAACTTCCTTTTCAAAATGGATCTCTTTCTCTCTCATGTTTCATCACGGCGGCTAAACACAATCGTTTGTAAAACGGAGAACTCGTAAACTGTCGGGCGTTTAGTGATTTACGCACTACTCAGTCAACCAAGTCGCTGCTTAATCTTAAAATGTATTTCCACTTGTAAAAGAAAAGAGAGAGAGAGAGAGGGAACAGAGAAAAAGAGGGGGAAAGAGACGCGTGCTCTATTCCATTTTCTAAGTGTAAGAAAAGTGTGGCGAATATTTAAAGAGAGGGGAGAGAGATTCGCGGTATATATATATTGTTTATCTCTTTCTCAGAAAGAAAAGAGGGATAGAAAACGATCAATGGCAAGGTCTTCGACAGTGAGCGACGAGGATGGATCCAAGAAAGACTTTTACGAAGTACACCACTCTTAAAGCGCGAAAGACTCGCGTTCGTAATCGTTTTCAGAAAGAGGGAGTCATTAATCTCTTTTTTTCTCAAAAAAAAAAACTTGCAACGTTTACGTTCTGATTCACTTTGCCTGAACAAGTGACTTAAAGAGATTGCCTTTTTTCGGCCTTTAGATGCAAGCATTTCTCTTTTATCACACCATTTTTCAATTTTTCAATTGGATTTAAAAAATTTTTTTTTGCTTCCTCTTTCGTCTTTATACTTTACACGTTACGTCGAAAGTACTATGTCTCGGGTTAAAATATTACAGTTTCATCCCTTATCTTTCAGATTTACGAATAACATATTAGAACGTGGCAAAATTTTATTCTATTCTAGGAATTTGTGATCAATTTTTCTGCACTTGAAGCACATTGCCCATTGATTCGCAAATGTACAATTTTAGCTTATGTGCCAGCATTCGGATTCTGAACATCAACAAAAAGGTATTAATATTTAATGATGAATATAATAAATTTTTTTATATCATTTAATTTGTAGAAAAGAATATTACAATTTGATAATGTGGGGATAAAAGAAGAGTTTCAACAAAAAAGTTTATTATATTTAATGATGAATAATAAATTTCTTTAAACCATCTAGAAATGAATATGACAATATTTGATAATGTGGGGATAAAAGAGAAATTTCAACAAAAAATTATATTATATTTAATGATGAATAATAAATTTTCATAAACAATTCAGAAATGAATATCACAATTAGATAATGTGTGGATAAAAGAAGAATTTCATAACAAAAAGTTATATTATATTTAATGATGAATAATAAATTTTTTTAAACCATCTGCAAATAAATATCACCATTAGATAATGTGCGAATAAAAGATGAGTTTCAACCAAAAATTATATTATATTTAATGATGAATAATAAATTTTCATAAACCATTCAGAAATAAATATCACAATTAGATAATGTGTGGATAAAAGAGGAATTTCATAATAAAAAGTTATATTATATTTAATGATGAATAATAAATTTTTTAAAACCATCTGCAAATAAATATCATCATTAGATAATGTGCGAATAAAAGATGAGTTTCAACAAAAAATTATATTATATTTAATGATGAATAAAAATTTTTTTGAACACCATTTAAAATATGGTGAAAGGGATCTTGATTCTTTTCTTATTTTCTTGTTTTCCATAAACTTTCTCTCTTAAGTTCTCTTTTATAACAAAAATTTTTAAGCTGTTTATTTAGTTTATTTAAATAAAATAAAATTTCCACACATTTTTTGAATGTGAAAAATTGATAAATACTTTGAGAATTAATTAAAAACCAAAATGTTTGATTTAGAAGAAGAATGCATACACAATATATTTAAAGGGAAAATATAAAAAACAAGTCGTTGGTAAATAATGATTTTAGAGAAAAATTTGTTAAATCATTCTGATCAATGATTCCGTCGAGTTTTATGTTTAGTCAAGTGCATGTACGAGGTTCTCGAGTGTACTTGAACGTCAGTGCTTGTCCACATGAGCCCACCACGAAACGTTTAACAGAATAGAACATTGATTTATGAATGTCTAAGTGGCGCGTGAAAGCCACGAGACTCAGTTTAAACACGCAGAGATAATGCTCCCTGAAAAATGATAAATAAACAGTGAACACGAGATTGGCAGTATAAATAAATAATAAATGTGTAATGCATGAAAAAAGAAGACCTAAATTAAAATATTATAACAGTAATTTTTTTTTTAACATTTTTAAAATTTTAATATTGGAAATAAACATTTAGTAATAAAAAATAAATAGAAAATTGTTACTATTTTAGGAAAAAGTTTAAAATAATAAAAAAGGTTTCTTTTTAGACATTAAAACTGTTCCAGGCTTCGCACTCTTCTATACTAAAATCTATACTATTTGCTACATTTTTGATACGAGGCCACTTTTTGGTTACTTTTTGAGCCTAATGCTACACTAAAAAGCTACTTTTCTGAACAAATAGTCAAATTTAGATTTTTAGTTTTTACACTTTAATTTAAAAACAGTGTTAAAAACTAAAATCGTTAATAAAAATCGACCGCCAATAAGATAATAGGAAATAATTTTATCGATATTTACTCTATATCAATAGTGACTGATTATAAATTATGTTTAACCTTTAAATTCCTCGCGTTTTTCCCGGGTTTGCCCCAATTTTTACCGCTTTTATTGTCTCATCAAATTTAAATTTATTTCATTTCGAACATAATTCTAGAATTTGGAAAATAATTAAAGTAAACAAAGAATTTTTTCAATTTTCCCCAAAAAAATCTTGTATGTTCATAATTATAATAGAAAATTTGATTAATTCAATTTCATTAAAATTTATTGATACTAATTGAATTTCTGCAAAGAATTTTACTATTTATAAAAGTAATTGAATCCTTCCAATGAATGTTATTACATATTTATGAAAATAATTAAATGTTTGCGAAGAATTTTATTAAAATTTTTGAAAATAATTCAATTGTAGAGAACAATTTAATTATTTATAAAGATAATTGAAATTTCGGAGAATTTCAAAAAAATTTTAAACATAATTGAATTTCTGCGAACAATTTTATGACTTTTGAAAATAATTGAATTTTTTTTTAATTTTATGGAAATTTATGAAAATAATTGAATTCTTGTGAAGAATATTTTTCAAAAATAATATTCAAAAGAATTTAGTAAATCGGAAAAATTTTGCTATTTATAAAAATAATTGAAATAATTGAATTCTTTAGACAAAATTTAATCAAATTTGTAGAAATAATTTTATTTTTTGACGAATTTCATTAAAATTGTATTAAACATAATTCCATATCTGCAATAAGTTTTATTATTTATAAAAGTAATTGAATTATTAAGAGGATTTTATAAAAAAAATTTCAAATAATTGATTTAAAAAAAAATTTTTTAGATAAACTATTTTTAATAATTCAATTCCTATGATATTTTCATTCTTTTAGAAAATTATTGAATATTTGTGAAGAATTTAGTCAAAATTGTTTTTAAATAATTAAATACTTTTTAGAAAATTTTAATAAACAGGTAGACTACAAAGTATTGAAATAAGAAAAATTGTTGAAAATAATTGAATTTATTTTTTTTAATGTTATGAAAATTTAGGAAAATAATTGAGTTCTTAGTGAAGAATTTTTTTTAAAAATAATATTCAAAAGAATTTAGTAAATCGGAAAAATTTTGCTATTTATAAAATTAATTGAAATAATTGAATTCTTTAGACAAAATGTAATCAAATTTGTAGAAATAATTGAATTTTTTAGACAAAATTGAATCAAATTTTTAAAAATAATTGCATTTTTCGACGAATTGTTACATAATTCCTTTTCTGCAATGAGTTTTATTATTTATGAAAGTATTTGAATTATTGCGAGGATTTAAAAAAAAAGTTTTAAATGATTGATTTTTTAAAAATTTTTAAATAAACTATTTTTAATAATTCAATTCCAATGAAATTTTCATTCTTTTAGATAATAATTGAATATTTGTGTAGAATTTAGTCAAAATTTTTTTTAAATATAATTGAATACTTTTTGAAAATTTTATTAAAAAAGTAGACATACAAATTATTGAATTAAGAAAAATTTTTGAAAATAATTAAATTCTTGTGGTGAACATAAATGAATTTTTGTTATTTATAGAAATAATCGAACTTTTACAATGAATTTTAATAAAATTCCTAAAAGTAATTTAATTTTGCCGCAATTTTACTATTTAAGAAAATAATTGAATGCGTTGCGAATAAATTTTTAAAATAAAATTATAATCATACGATGACTAACTTCCATTGATTATTTAGAAAAATTTAAATAAAATTCTTTAAAATAAGTAAATTATTTTCAATAGAATGTCCAGAAATTTCAATTATATCAAAAATTTTCAATTATTTGTTTATAAAAATTCAATTATCTTAAAATAATAGAATTAAAAAATCTTATTTTACAAAAAAACTGCGAAAATTCAATTTTATTAAAAAATTTCAAGTCTGTATTTTTTTTAAATTAACTAATAAAAATTTTAATTGATAATCTTCCTACTAAGAAACGTGAAGACATTAGAATGTGACTCCTTATAAAATTTAATTATTTATCAATTATTAAATTAAAATACTTTGAAAATTCGATTTTTTAAAAAGTCTTTAATGAAATTCTTTAATTCTTTTTTTGTCACCGAGGCTACTATTTCCTACTTTTTTTTTGTCATCGAGGCTACTTTTTCCTACTTTTTTTTAACTCATTATGGAGTGCGAAGCCTGCGTATTCCTTTTTCACTTTTAGCAAATGTTTGAAATCTTATTTTCTCGAATAGTATTGATTAATGTTTTAAATTTTCTTTTTTCATTATTTTTGAATTGAAATTTATTTTTTCAATAGTTTTGAGGCAGATAAAAGAAAGAGAAGACGAATAAGAAAAAAACAATGATCTACATCGTCGTCGTTGACGCCTAACTTTCTTTCCCCTCCCCCTCCCCCCCGCTCTCTCTGCACAGTGTTCCTAAATATATAGCATTCGGTCGACAGATGTAGGATTATTTATTTGATTAGCACAGCCATTAATCAGTACAGTTTCTCTCTCTCTACCCTTATGGTATATATGAGGGTATGTCTCTAGATCGGACGAATCCTGTCATGAAAATGAAGACGAACGTCGCGTCGAAAGCGGGGGGTTTGAGCTCGTTAAATTTTCGCGTTCAAAAACGAGAACACACACATTCAAAAGATGTAGAAAAAATAACTGCGAACAAGAAATGTGACATTTTCATTGAAATTATTCATTCGCTTATGTGTGCGCATATAGTAAAAATCTAATTAGCCAACTGTTAATTGTTTACACATGGCGACAATGAATTGATTTATAGAAATTAAGAAAAAAACGACTTCAAAGTAATAATTATATAATTTCTGTAACGACATAAATTAAAATTCTATTTTTCGATTCTTTTGAATTTTTCTAAAAGGTGCGGATAATTGTTGGGAATTTTTTATTTAAACCACCACAGGTATATAATTTAGTTATTATTATAGCTTGACCTGTCAATTATTAATGTTCTAATTAACAATTTATTTGTTAACTTGATTTTTAGAATGAAAATAAATTGGTAAAGAATCTTCATTTTACTTTCTTTATCTGGAAAACATTTTTGTGTCTTAAATTTAAGAAAAAAAAATCTCCCTTTGTTGCAGTGCGGGATAAGACTGATAGTTTATAACGTGTAGTCGCCAAGAAAGTCTTACCGCGATTTAACACCATTTGGAGGCGCCAGCAATGAAAACAAAAAAAAAAAAGAGTCGTTGAATTTACGCTTTACTTGGGGGAGGCTTTTCTCTCTTGGAAAAGTATACAGCAAGATAAAGACGAGCGAGTGGCAAGAGGAGAGAAAGAGAAGAAAATAATCGAGAAACAAAAAAAAGGAGATGGGAATAAAATAAGAAAAGATGCTACTGTAAATAAACAGAGAAAGAAGGAGAGAGAGAGAGAGAGAGAGAAATGTTGCTGGAGTGAATTATGAGATAATTAGTTCCGGCAGATACATAAACCTTGGTCCCCTTTATAGAAGACGATTTTTTTTAAATTAACCTCCTATTTTCCTTACAAATTCCGATTTTTTTGTATTATTAGTTTATTTAAAAACTTTTGTCATCCAAAATTTAGTTAGTTTAACAAAATTATCTTTATTTATTTAGAATCGTGCAAAGACATAGTTTTTCAAAAATCAAAATGGCGGATTCAATATGGTGACCGCTGATTACGAACCTTGGGGTTTATTATGTAATTTCACTTGACTTTCAGTCAAAATTTATTTTCACTTCACTTTCACTTCACTTTCACTTTTACTCAAACATTCTTCACTCCATTTACACTTCACTTTTATTCAATTTTTTCCCCTTTATTTTTATTACACTTTCACATTCACCGAACATATTTTTTTCACACCATTTTTACTTCACTTTCACTTATAATTTTTTTTCATCATATTTTCACTCCACTTTCATTCAAAAAAAATGTTTCACTTTCACTCAAAATTTATTTTTACTCCACTTTCAACTCCAATTAAATTTTATTTAATTATTCTTCTTCTGCAATACGAAGTTGTCCACAATATTGAAGAACGAAAATGCAAAGTGAAAATTAATTGAAAATAACTTTGAGTGAAAATGAAGTGCAAATAAATTTGGAGTAAGAGTGGAGTGAATATGAAGACTAAAAAAATGTCAATGAAAGTGAAGTGAAAATGGAGTGAAGTAATATTTTGGGTGAATGTGAAAGTGGAGTAAAAATTTTTCTTGAGTATGAGTGAAGTGAAAATAAATTTTAAAAGTGTTTTAGTGAAAGTGGAGTTGAAGTAGAGTAAAAATTAAATGAAAATAAAATTATGTGAAAGTCAAGTGAAAATTTAGTGAAAATAAATTTTGTGTGAATGTTAAAGTGAAGTGAATATGGCGTGCAAGTGAAGTGAAAATAAGTTTTGAGTGAAAGTGAAGTGAAAGTGAAGCAAAAATGAAGTGAAAGTGAAGTGAAAATAAATGTTGAGTGCCAGTGGAGTGAAATTACATAAAACAGACCCCCAGAACTTACTTATCCAACTTTCAAGATGTCGGATCCAATATGGCGGCGAAAATAAAAAAAGTTAACGCTTTTTAATACAAATTGATATCAAGGAAAAATGTGCGGCTTGTAGGTAGAAAATATCAGCACAAATATCAACGAAAGACCTTCAATGCAACTATTGAAAAATTGTCTCAATATGTAAATTCTACAGTACCATATACAATAAATCATGTGTGTTTTTTTTTTTTTTGACAAATCCAAGTCTTAACATCGAAACGCCACCTGGGTTACGTTTACCGATCTGTCGACAATTTCGCAATGTCTACTGGTGAATTCCTTGAATGAAAAATCGCAATAAAAAGAATAGTAAGTCGAAATGAACTATATCCGCACGCAGAAGAATTGGGAGAATATAAAAATTTGCAGCCACACACAATATGCATAGGTAAATATTTAAATCTAAATTTAATATTCGTTTTCTGCATTTGAATTGTTGATTTTAATTGACATAAAATAATCGTAGAATTTTGTCCCGTATTTGGAAAATTTTTGGATTTTATTTCTTGACAAGAGTATATATAAAGCGGTCTGCTTTCAAGTATTTTAATTTATATTTTTTTTTTTTACATTGGTAATATAGAACACGGTGATTTTCAGTATGTGTGTTTCAGGAGAAAATTTACACGTCACGAGGAATTGGAAAATATTCCGATTTTAACGAGAGATAAACTTGAACCTTCATCGATCTGTGCCTTTAAATTCGTTTCGACCTTTCAACACTATCTTGACATTTCCATTTCTTGACGGCGCATATCAAAAGAGAGCTATAAATTCAGATTTACGTGTGGAGATGAAGAATAGTTTCCTAAGAGTCCACTAGGGGAACATGGAGTCATTTCTTCTCGCCATTATCACTTGTGTGTTAATATTTTACTGCACATATGGATCATTCTAACCACAACAGAAGGAAGCAGTTTCAAAATTCAGTTGAAGTTGCAGCAAACTTTTATTTTGTTATTAGACCAAAAAATTCAGGTACGGAAAATTAAATATCACAATTTGATAGTGTGAGGTTAAAAGATGAACTTCAACAAAGATTATATTATATTTAATGATGAATAATAATTTTTTTAAAACCATTTATAAATGAATATCACAATTATTTTGATAATATGGGGATAAAAGAGGAATTTCAACAAAAATTATATTATATTTAATGATGAATAATACATTTTTGTTTACTATTTCATTTCGTAATGTAAAAATGAATTTTACTATTTGATAATGTGCGAATAGAAGAAGAGTTTTAACAAAAAATTATATTATACTTAATGATGAATAATAAATTTTTTATTTCATTTAATTTCTAAATGTAGAAAAGAATATCACAATTTGATAATGTGGGGATAAAAGATAAACATCAACAAAAATTATATTATATTTAATGATGAATAATAAATTTTTTTAAACCATTTAGAAATGAATATCACAATTATTTTGATAATGTGGGGATAAAAGAAGAGTTTTAACAAAAAATTATATTATATTTAATGATGAATAATAAATTTTTTATTTCATTTAATTTCTAAATGTAGAAATGAATATCACAATTTGATAATGTGAGGATGAAAGAGGAATTTCAACAAAAATTATATTATATTTAATGATGAATAATAAACTTTTGTTTACCATTTCATATCGAAATGTAAAAATAAATTTTACTATTTGATAATGTGCGAATAAAAGAAGAGTTTTAACAAAAAATTATATTATATTTAATGATGAATAATAAATTTTTTATTTCATTTAATTTCCAAACGTAGAAATGTATATCTCAATTTGATAATGTGGGGATAAAAGATAAACATCAACAAAAATTATATTATATTTAATGATGAATAATAAATTGTTTATACCATTTTATTTCTAAATGTAAAAATGAATTTTACTATTTGATAATGTGCGAATAGAAGAAAAGTTTTAACAAAAAATTATATTATATTTAATGATGAATAATAAATTTTTTATACCATTTCATTTCTAAATGTAAAAATTAATTCTACTGTTTGATAATGTGCGAATAGAAGAAGAGTTTTAACAAAAAATTTCTATTCTGTTTAATGATGAATAATTAATTTTTGCTTACCATTTCATTTCGAAATGTAAAAATGATTTTTACTATTTGATAATGTGCGAATAAATGATGAGTTTCAACAAAAAACTTTATTATATTTAATGATGAATAATAAAATCCTTTTTAAATACCACCTAAAATATAGTAAAAGAAATGATTCCTGATTCACAACACCCAACGAACGTATGTATCCACTTTTCTAAAATGTTAATTATTTCCTTCCGTCGTTTTTTTCCCCCTATTTTCTTTGTTTCTTACAAACTTTTTCACTTAGCTAATTCTAACGTAAAGTTATTTGAGGTATTTTTTCGTACTTATTTTATCATCAACTTCCTCGTGGGCAAATGAAAATAAATTTGATAGCAGGACATTTGGAGACTATATATATATATATGTGACGTGTTTATTTGGACGTGATCTATACATTATATTTTTTTCCCTCAAAGTTTACACCGAGTGTCTAAATAATGATGTTACACCACAAGTGTCCGACTCATTTCTATGTAATGTCTCGTGCATGTCCTCCATGTCCTCCCGGCGTACAAATGAAGCCTGTTCATCGTCAAAGTACAAGGCTCGGGATGTGTTGTTCTCTGCGTTTTGCTCGTTTTCCCTCGACCAACTAGCCAGTTATATTGTTCAGCACAATACACGTACAGATTCAAAGTTGGTCAACTTAATATCACAGACACAACTCGAAGTTTCGTTGTTAATGTTATTTATTTCATTACATAGACAAATATGCCTCTTCTCTCGGTATTTTTAAGTGGAATTTAATTGAAAATTTGATTAAGATTTTTTTTTTGTTTGGCATATAGTTTTCTAAATTAGGACTCTAATTTTGTTTTGCCTGTGGTTCGTTGTTAGCTTATAGGTAAAAATTTGTTTGTATTCAACACTTTGATAGTAGTTATAACTATTTGGAGTCTTCTGGTCAGTCCTCTAGGACACCGTATTAGGGTACTTTATGAGAGCAAAAAAGTAAGCTATATAAAAATTGGTAAATCCATGGTTCTGCAAGCAAGAACCCAGGGGTCTTCACCTATGAAGTTTAAAGCCTAATAGAACTTCCGTATATGATAAAGATGGGTCCATCCAAAGGGTGTGGTTTTTAGTGGCTCGACCAGGACAAGGACGATCATCCCACATAAACTTGATATACGATCTCCTTGGTATTTGCTAGCAGATGTTTCACTTCCCTCGTAAAACAAAAAACCCAATTTTAAAACAGAAAAAGTTATTAATTAACTGTAATTACATATTCCCTGGCAGCATCCAAATATTTTATCTATTGGTGCTCTTGAGAAATGTTTACCAGTTTTAGGAAATTAAAATATCGACAGAACATTCTTTGAAAAAAAATTCTTTTTACTCTATGTTATAGGTATTATACCAAGCGAGAAAAGTAAGCTCCTTCTAAATAAAAGGAAAATTAAATATTCGGAGAGAAATTTTTTTTGTAATTTTACAGACAATTTGTTCAGGAAACATCGTCCCTTATTGTTAAAGAAAAGGGATCATTTTACTCCTCCTTTTCCTGATTTTACGAGGGTCTTTCTCTCTCTTTCTCCTCGACTACAGAAGCGTAAGAGTGTTGCTCAAGTTTTAGTGTCTCCTCTACTCGAGAACTCACTCATTCGATATTCATCTTCTTCCTGACCTTCGTCCATCGACGCGTACGTGTCTCGTAAAGTTTTCCCAGGTTTTCTTCTTTTTTTTTTTATATCCACCCGCTCCTTTTGCAGGTTACGACCAAGGTCCCTCTTCGATCGAAGAACCCAGACAAACGCTAACTCAATTTTCCACTTTCTACATGGGCGTTTCAAAAGAATTCTGTATTTTTCGCCTTACGATAAATCCAAAAGAACAAAGAGGAATAAATTATACTAATAAATTTTTTTCAATATTTCCCGAAATGGATTAGAAAATTTAAAGTAATAATGGAATTTCTTGTTGTTTTGGATTATTGTGAAACAATTTTTCTTTTTTTTAGAAACAAAAGTATATATACATAATATAGTATGAGCGAGTTGTGAAAAAGAAGTGCGCATGGTTTGCAATAGCAGTTTAAGATGAGCCAAGTTTCCGTGAGCTTCCCATTGTTTTTCTAAGCTTGCAACTTCCCATTGCATTGAGTCTTAAAAGCTGGTGTGGGAAGAAGGGGGTTGGCTATATCCAAAGCCAATAAAACAACGAGGAAATAAAACTAAAGCGGAGACTCCGCAGATAATCCCCACTTTCCAGGCAAAACTCATCTTCTAAGAAGTACCACTTTTTTTTCAGAATTCTTCATAATCTTAAATGCATCATTATCTTTTTCCTCTTATAAAATATATCTCTCTCGAAAATTCTTTTTATTTTTCATGAAAAACTTTTTTTCTATCAACCCTCCTTCTGAAAAGAAGATTAAGAGAATAAAAACCTGCGGTAGTGAAACGTAATGTAAAACATAAAAGGGAAATATATGATTCAGTAGACTACGACGAAAATTAATCGGGGTTATTAAAATTTTTTAATGTATCTTTGCATATACCTTAGACTTTCCTGATATATTTTTTGAAAACAATTATAAAACTGAATAAAATTAAGACTCCGTAATATTCTGGAGACAACAGAGCGATTGACATTTTCACTTCACCATTAATCCACTTAAACTCAAAATTTATTTTCAGTCAATTTTTCCGTCACTTTTACTCCACTTACACTCAAAATTGATTTTCATTCAATTTTTACGTCTCTCTTACTCCACTTTCATTCAAAATTTATTTTTACTCAATTTTCACTTCACTTTCAGGCTCAAAATCTATTTTCAATCCTTATTCACTTCATTCGCAATCCACTTTCACTTAAAATTTATTTTTTTACTCCCTTTACACTTCACATTTACTCCATTTTCACTCAAAATTTATTTTTATACAATTTTCATATTACTTTTATTCCATTTTTATTTAAAATTTATTTCTACTTAATTTTCACATCACTTTTATTACACTTTCATTCAAAATTTATTTGTACTCAATTTTCATGTCACTTTCACTTCATTTTCACTCCACTTTCACTTCTCTTTTAATCCACTTAAACTCAAAATTTATTTTCAGTCAATTTTTCCGTCACTTTTACTCCACTTTCACTCAAAATTGATTTTCATTCAATTTTTACGTGTCTTTTATTCCACTTTCATTCAAAATTTATTTTTACTCAATTTTCACTTCACTTTCACTCAAAATTTATTTTCACTCCACATTCACTTCATTTGTTCTCCACTTTCATTCAAAATTTATTTTTACTCAATTTTCACTTCACTTCCACTCAAAATTTATTTTCACTCCACATTCACTTCATTCGTACTCCACTTTCATTAAAAATTTATTTTCCACTCCCTTTCCACTTCACATTTACTCCATTTTCACTCAAAATTTATTTTTACTCAATTGACATATCACTTTTATTTAAAATTTATTTTTACTCTATTTTCACTTCACTTTTATTCAAAATTTATTTTTACTCAATTTTCACTTCACTTACACTTCATTTTCACTCCACTTTCACTCCAAAGTCATTTTTACTCAATTTTTACGTCACTTTTACTCCACTTTTACTCCACTTTCACCCCATTTTCACTCACAATTGATTTTTATTCAATTTTCACTTCATTTGCAATCCACTTTCACTTAAAATTTATTTTTTACTCCCTTTTCACTTCACATTTACTCCATATTCACTCAAAATTTATTTTTATTCAATTTTCATATCACTTTTATTCCATTTTTATTCAAAATTTATTTTTACTCAATTTTCACATCAGTTTTATTACACTTTTATTCAAAATTTATTTTTACTCAATTTTATTTCACTTTCACTTCATTTTCACTCCACTTTCCCTTCTCTTTTAATCCACTTAAACTCTAAATTTATTTTTATTCAATTATCACTTCACTTTCACTCAAAATTTATTTTCCACTCCCTTTCCACTTCACATTTAATCCATTTTTACTCAAAGTTTATTTTTACTCAATTTTCACTTCACTTTCACTTCACGCTCTCCCAAAATTTATTTCCACTCCCTTTTCACTTCACTTTTACTGAAAATTTATTTTCATTTAATTTTTACGTCACTTTTGTACTCCACTTTCACTCAAAATTTATTTTTATTTAATTTTCACTTCACTTTCATTCAAAATGTATTTTCACTCTACATTTACTTTATTTGCATTAAATTTTAACTTCAGTTCACTTCATTCTTAGTCCATTTTCACTCCGTTTTCATCTAAAATTATTTTCTCTCTCCATTTTCACATCACTTTTACTCTATTTTCACTTATAATTTTTTATAAATGTGGAGTAGAAATAAATTTTGAGTGAATGTGAAGTAGAAGAATGGAGTAAAAATGAATTTTTAGTGAATAAGAAAGTGAAATTAAATTGAAGTAAATATAAATTTTGAGTCAAAGTGAAAGTGAAGTGATTGCGAATTGTAAGTGGATTAAAAAAATTTTTGAGTGAAAATAAAGTAAAAGTGTAATCTAAATAAATTTTGAGTGAAAGTGTAAGTGGAGTAAAAGTAGAGTAGAGCAAGGGGACAATACAATAATGACACTTTCATGAAAAATAATTTAAATTTTATAATTTTCCCCTGCATTGTACTTTCTCAAAATAATTCCAATTTTTTAAGCTACATTCGAAAAAATACAAATACCTTCAAGTAATGAATTCAGAAAAATGCAGTCTGGACGAAAAAATAAATATTGAAAACCTTTCTTTACACTTAATTAAGTCCATTTTCCAACCTCTTGGCATTGGGTCTTGAAATATCTTTTTAATAAAAATTTATATTAAAAAGGACGCGCTCCTCCGACTTCAACAATATAAATGAAGGTGTGTTTAAAGAATAAAAAAAAAGGAAAAAGAAAAAAAAAGTTGTAGATGGAGGGTAGAAAAAAGGACGAATAACGTTTGCAAATGGTTGGGTGAAGGAGTTGGGGGGAGAGGAAGTATGCAAGGAAAAATGGTGGCACAAAGAGAGTTTTCTAGAGTTCTATACCGTTCGTGTTCTTTGTTCCCCGATGAAAATCTGCCTTAAATCTGTCATAAGCAATCTTCTTCATTATTTCAAGTCTAAGAGAGAAAAAGAGAAGGGAGAGAATAAGTGAGAGAAAGGGAAAAGAGTTTTCCAAAGTTCTTATAAATATATCTCTCTCTCTCCCTCTCTCATCGTACGAATTAAATACTTCGACAAGACCGCGCGCTGATAAATAATTAAACCTCTTTTACTACTTTAGCTTATCTATATATACCTCTTTCGTATTTGAAAATTTCGTTAACCTCTTTCAATTTCCGGCAATATAATTATTTTCATGTTGCAAATCGAAGGATTAGTAGTGAATTAAAGCTCCTTTCAATTATCCGCTGCAGGAAACTGCAAATTATTTCATATTATAAAATTTTCTCTCATGGAAAATAAGTTGATTAGAACGAGATGTATAATTAGAAGGAGGAAATAATTTTTAATTCCATTTTTTATTAACCGTGACAGTTTTTTTTTTTGAAATTTTTTCTCTCTTTCTCGTTTTCAAGAGTCAACATTTTTTTTTTATTAAGAATTAATATCAAACTTGAAGTTTTCTAATTTTTTTTTCAAGTACCTCATCACTTAACTGAAGAATCTTAAATTTTTATTCTTTTTCGGATGGATTTTATCTCAGCAGATATAAGGTCAAGTCTTGTCCCAAGAGTCGTGAAAGATTTCAACTGGTGAGAGAAACTTGATGAAGACGAAGTACCGGAAACAACGATTTCTTTGTGTTTGTCGAGAGTGAGATGATCTCTCTCTCTCTCTCTCTCTCTGCCTCTCGTTATCGTTTTGAGAATAAGGTGAGAATTACCGTTTTCAACAAAGACGGTTTATTCACTCTTTTCATATTTACATAGGTACTACATTGTCTTTGCAATATTTATTTTTACAAAATTTTATTTAAACATGGACGTTAAAAAATATTTCTCTCAAGGCAATAACCTAGGGTTGCCACAAATATTTAATTTTATTTTTCCCTGACTTTTCCCTGATTTCCAGACAAAATTTTCACTTTTTCCCTGACCCTAAAGAATATTCTGATTCACTCTAAAAATTATTAGATAATCAAGAAAAAATGTTCTATTACATTTATTTACAAATTTCATTAATTGTAAAATTATTCAAAAACAACAATAACTTCTTTTTTAAATAAATATTTAATCATTAGTATTTTTCTGTAGGAATTAAAATTCTTCAAAACATTCAAATTCAAACCTTTTTAAACTGAACAACTTCTAAAAATATTATTACAAAACATTTTTCAGAAAAGGTTAATTATTTAGAAAAATCCTAAAAAAAATCCTTCGCAAGAATTCAATTATTTTTACAAGCAGTAAAATTTGTCAAAAAAATTGAATTATTTTTAAAAAATGTAATAAAATTCGTGACAATAATTCAATTACTTTCATAAATAATAATAAATCGATTATCCATTAATTCATTTTTAAATCAATTCTTATTAGAAAATTCATGAAAAATTCAATTATTTACATTAAAAAATAAATAATTTATTGAATAATAGAATGTTCTTTGTTAAAATTTAATTCTCATAAAAAATTTTATCAATAAATGTTTAAATATATGCGAATTTAATTTGACAAATTTTAATAAAATTTTTAAAAATAATTACATTTTTCGAGGAATTTGATTAAAATATATATTGTATAAAAAATCATTAAAATTCTGCAATGAGTTTTATTACTTATGAAAATAATTTAAATTTTCTTAAAATTTTCATAAAATAATTGAAATTGGAGAAGAATTTTATTATATACAAAGTTACTTGGAATTTTAACAAGAATATTTTTTTTTTAATTTTCGAACACAATTTGATTTCTGCGAAGAATTTTATTACATTTTATAAATAATTTAATTCTTCCAACGGATTTTATTCAAATTTATAAAAATAACTGTATTTATGTGAAGAATTTTAATATTTATATAAATAATTGAATTCTTACAAGGAATTTTATTCAAGTTTATAAAAATAATTGAATTTCGGTAAAGAATTTTTTAAATAATTTATATTTTTCGAAAAAATTTATGAAATTTTGTATTTTACCTAATTGGATTCCTGTGAAAATTATATTACTTATAAAAATAATGGAATTATTTTGAATCAATTCATTAAAATTGAATTCCCACAAAATTTTGCCAAGAATTTTATTAAAATTTTGAAATATAATTGAATTTAGATGGAGAATTTTTTTATTTATAAATATAATTGAATTTTTGCGAAGAATTTTATTAATTTTGAAAATAATTTAATTTTTCCAATGAATTTTATTCAAGTTTATACAAATAATTGAATTCTTACAACGAATTTTATTCAAGTTTATAAAAGTAATTGAATTTCGGTGAAGAATTTTGTTTATAAAAATATTTTCATATAATTGATATTTTTCGAAAAATTTTATTAAGTTTAGTATTTTAAATAATTTAATTCAGGTGAAAAATTTTATTACGAAAATAATGGAATTATTTAAAATTAATTCATTAAAATTGAATTCCTACAAAATTTTGCCAAGAATTTTATTAAAATTTTGAAATATAATTGAATTTAGATGAAAATTTTTTTTATTTATAAATATAATTGAATTTTCGCGAAGAATTATATTAATTTTGAAAATAATTTAATTCTTCCAATGAATTTTATTCAAGTTTATACAAATAATTGAAATCTTACAACGAATTTTATTCAAGTTTATAAAAGTGATTGAATTTCGACGAAGAATTTTATTATTTATAAAAATATTTTTATATAATTGATTTTTTTCGAAAAAATTTATGAAATTTTTTATTTTATTAATTGAATTCCTGTGAAAATTTTATTACTTAGGAAAATAATTGGATTATTTTGAAGAAGTTTATTAAAAATAGAATAATTGAATTCTTGTGGAATTTTGTCAAGAATTTTATTAAAACTTTTAAAAATAATTGAATTTTAATAAAGTATTTTATTATTTATAAAAATAATTGCAATTTTGACGAGATTGGTTTTTTAATTTTTGAACATAATTGAAATTCTGCGAAGAATTTTTGTAACTTTTTCAAATAATTGAATTTCTGTAATCATTTAAAGTAAATTTTGACATCAGAAAAATTGTTATCGAAGAAAAACGTAATTTTATAATCTGGTTTCTTAAAAATTGAAAATTTAGGGTAATTCAAGAAGGAGAAAAATTAAAATAATAATAGAAATGGTTTCTTTTCTTTCGCAGTGGTAATATATATATGAATAATTCTAAAGCGATGAATATCGTCAGAATTATTACGAAAGACTGAAAGGGGACAAGCAATAAACAATTATATGAGTTAGAAGGTAGTTAGAAACGATTTACGAATTTCAATCTCGATTTGATAAAAGTGCTTGAAAAAAAATTTCCTCTTGAGAAAAAAAATAATCGCGTGCTGATAAAAACAACTGATTGTGACAATTATTATGCGAATTTAGACTGAAGTCATTTTCTCTAATTGAGTGCGATACTTTTGCGTCTAATCAAAATGTAATCCAGTATTGTATAAGTAAAGTAATTTACATTTTTTAAAATTCTTCTTTCCATTGTTAAAGATACATTTAAGAATTCCGTTTCAGAACTAAAGTCTGGCAAAGGAGAGAAGTCTTGTGACTAAAGTTTGCCACAAAGTTAATTACAGTTCTGTTGATGTTCTTTCGAATGTCACAATATTTGGAGATCCATCGGCGGGACCCGTATCTTTATTTCAGAACTAGTGAACAATGAACCTAGACGAAAATGAACAAGAACAGATATAGTTATAATGTAATGATAATATTGAATAATCATTGTAATAAAACGATGTCAATTCAATTAATCATTGTAATTTTGTCAACTTGTCACACTATTGATGTCATATATTCAGTTTGTTGAATGCAAATTCATAATTCCAATAAATGGGGATAAAGCAGCAGCAGACTATATTTATATATATATATGTGTTAGATTATATTGATCAGAGAATGACGTCTGGTTAATTGAATATTTACATTTACTCCAGTTTTACTCAAAATTTATTTTTACTCAATTTTTACATCACTTTTATTCCACTTCCACTCAAAATTTATTTTTACTCCATTTTCACATCACTTTTATTACACTTTTATTCAAAATTTATTTTTACTCAATTTTCATTTCACTTTCACTTCATTTTCACTCCACTTTCACTTCTCTTTTACTCCACTTTCATTCAAAATTTATTTTTACTCAATTTTCACTTCACTTTCACTTCAATATCACTCAAAATGTATTTTTATTCAATTTTCATTTCACTTTCACTCAAAATTTATTTTTATTCAATTTTCACTTCACTTTCACTCAAAATTTATTTTTACTCCACATTCACTTCGTTCGTACTCCACTTTCACTCAAAATTTATTTTCCACTTCCTTTCCACTTTACATTTACTCCATTTTCACTCAAAATTTATTTTTACTCAATTTACATATCACTTTTATTCAAAATTTATTTTTCCTCAATTTTCACTTCACTTACACTTCATTTTCACTCCAATTTCACTCCAAAGTCATTTTCACTCAATTTTTACGTCACTTTTACTCCACTTTTACTCAAAATTTATTTTTATTCAATTTTCACTTCACTTTCACTCAAAATTTATTTACACTCCACATTCACTTCATTCGTACTCCACTTTCACTTAAAATTCATTTTTCACTCCTTTTTCACTTCACATTTCTCCATATGCACTCAAAATTTATTTTTATTCAATTTTCACTTCTCTTTTATTCCATTTTTTTCAAAATTTATTTTTACTCAATTTTCACTTCACTTTTGTACTCCACTTTTACTCAAAATTTATATTTTTATTCAATTTTCACTTCACTTTCATTCAAAATGTATTTTCACTCTACATTCACTTTATTTGTAATCCACTTTTATTTAAAATTTATTCTCACTCAATTTTTACATTACTTTTACTTCACATTCACTCAACATTTATTTTTATTCAATTTTCGCTTATAATTTTTTTTATAAAAGTGGAGTAGAAATAAATTTTGAGTATGAATGTGAAGTAGAAGAATAGAGTAAAAATGAATTTTTAGTGAATGAGAAAGTGAAATTAAATTGCAGTAAATATAAATTTTGAGTCAAAGTGAAAGTGAAGTGAATGCGAATTGTAAGTGGATTAAAAAAATTTTTGAGTGAAAATGAAGTAAAAGTGTAATCTAAATAAATTTTGAGTGAAAGTGTAAGTGTTGAATGCAAATTCATAATTCCAATAAATGCGGATAAAGCAGAAGCAGACTATATATATGTGTTTGATTATATTGATCAGAGAATGACGTCTGGTTAATTGAATATTAATGACAGTGTCGGATGAAACGCCAGCACACGTCACTGAAAGTGACGCAGGTGAAATTGACCTTTCCCTTTTGCTACAGATGAGGGCTTTGGTCTTATATCAGCTGCTCTGATTTCCCGCAGTGTGTATAGGGCTCTAGTCGGTAAAAGTTGGACATGAACTTTGAGAGACCACAATACACCCTGGGATTTCTAGACACGTAACGACATAACTAGTTTAACGACGCGTATGGGATTACGAGAGTTTATTGTTCCAGAAATAATTGAAAAAAAGTCGAAATTGAGTTTCACAAACATTCGACCGCATATATATATAGGAAAAAAGAAAATATTTCCCTTCTGCTAACGATTTTTCCTTTCCACGATACATTGAAACAATATTCCCTAACGTAAAACAGAAATTTTCTGAAAATATATAGTAACAAAATATTAAAAACAAAAATTCCCTTACTGATATTACGATACATTTTGAATCGTAATTGAAATTTTTGCTTGAATTGTGTTTTTTAATAAAATAGATAATAATTTTCGTACGAAGCAGGGATTTTGGCTCGAAGCTCGTATAGCGAAACCGCAAAATGGTCAAAAAGAAAAAGTTATGGAGAAAGAAGATCCCAGTTGGAAAGCAGAGAAATGGCTATATAATAATTCTGGCAAGTCCTGACACTGTTCTTTCTATGAGATTGACTGCTACATGTTCTGTACAATTGGTAAAAACTCTGTGAGCTCGTTAGAATTATTGCTACGATGGCACACGCCATATTCCTTGCCCCCATTCATCGTACAAAACTTCCGACAAGGACAGTTCACGAAGGACTCTAATATATATCAAAAATTTTATCAGAGCAATAAGAAATTTCATTGCTCACATCATTTATATATACCTGACTACAAAAAAAAATGTAATAATTTATTTCTGTAAATGGAATTTTTTTAACCATGATAAGGGTTTAACGAAATTAATAATTCAATCACGCGGTTTCTTTTAAAACTGTACTACTTTTAATCAATGGCTTCTTTTAAACAAACTTTATTTTTCTATCAATTTTTCAAAAATATCATCATGTTCATATAATTTTTGGCTATAAGGAATCAAGTAATGATCTTTAAACAACGAATTAGAAGGTGGAAAGAAGTATTTTTGATAATTATTCATCATTAAATATAATAAAGTTTGAAGGAAAGTAAATTTTTGCTTCTGAATCTACAATTCACTAATTCGGACTTCTTTCATATATCTTTAGAATTCTTAAATAAACTTGCAATTGATATGAAGCACTGTGCATTTTCGTTATCAGTCTGTAACCTTATACTGCTTTTTTTCCACGTTTGGTATTTAACACATTTCTTCTTTAAGCATATTGGGTTTTTTAACAAAAATAACCATACAGTTTCCATTTGGACCAAAAAAACGGTCTAACAATAAAATTCAAAAAACATTGTTCAAAAGTCAATCAGGGTTGCCACAAATATTTAATTTTATTTTTCCCTGATTTCCAGACAAAATTTCCACTTTTTCCTTGAACCTAAAGAATATTCTGATTCACTCTAAAAATTATTAGATAATCAAGAAAAAATGTTCTAATACATTTATTTACAAAATTTCATTAATTGTAAAATTATTCAAAAACATCAATAACTTCTTGTTTAAATAAATATTTAATCTTTATTATTTTTCTGTAGGAATTAGAATTCTTCAAAACATTCAAATTAAAACATTTTTAAATTGAACAACTTTTAAAAATATTATTACAAAATATGAAGAAGGCGATCGTCTTCTTCATGTTTTGTAATAATTTAAATTACCATAATATTTTTCAGAATATGTTAATTATTTAGAAAAATCCTAAAAAAATCCTTCGCAAGAATTCAATTATTTTTACAAGAAGTAAAATTTCTCAAAAAAATTGAATTATTTTTAAAAAATGTAATAAAATTAGTGACAATAATTTAATTACTTTCATAAATAATAATAAATCGATTATCCGTTAATTCATTTTTAAATCAATTTTTATTAGAAAATTCTAGAAAAATTCAATTATTTGAATTAAAAAATAAATAATTTATTCAATAATGGAATGTTCATTGTTAAAATTTAATTCTCATAAAGAATTTTATCAATAAATTTTTAAATACATGAATTTAATTTGACAAATTTTAATAAAATTTTTAAGAATAATTACATTCTTCGAGGAATTTGATTAAAATATATATTGTATAAAAAATCATTAAAATTCTGCAATGAATTTTATTACTTATGAAAATAATTTAAATTTTCTTAAAATCTCCATAAAATAATTGAATTTTGGAGAAGAATTTTATTATTTATAAAGCTCCTTGGAATTTTAACAAGAATTTTTTTTTTTCGAACAAAATTGGATTTCTGCGAAGAATTTTATTACATTTTAAAAATAATTTAATTCTTCCAACGAATTTTATTCAAATTTATAAAAATAACTGTATTTATGTAAAGAATTTTATTATTTATATAAATAATTGAATTCTTACAAAGAATTTTATTCTAGTTTATAAAAATAATTGAATTTCGGTGAAGAATTTTTTAAATTATTTTTTTTTTCGAAAAATTTTATTAATTTTTGTGTTTTAAATAATTGAATTCAGGTGAAAAATTTTATTATAAAAATAATGGAATTATTATGAATTAATTCATTAAAATTGAATTCCTACAAAATTTTGCCAAGAATTTTATTAAAATTTTTTAAATAAAATATAAATAATAATAATAATATAAATAATTGAATTCTTACAACGAATTTTATTATTTATAAAAATATTTTTATATAATTGATTTTTTTCAAAAAATTTTATGAAATTTTGTATTTTAAATAATTGAATTGCTGGGAAAAATTTTATTGCTACTTATGAAAAAAATTGAATTCTTTTGACGAAATTTATTAAAAATTGAATTCTTGTGGAATTTGTCAAGAATTTTATTAAAACTTTTAAAAATAATTGAATTTTAATAAAGTATTTTATTATTTATAAAAATAAATGCTATTTTGACGAGAATTGTTTTAAAATTTTTGAACATAATTGAAATTCTGCGAAAAATTTTTGTAACTTTTGAAAATAATTGTATTTCTGTAATCATTTGTAACTTTTCCAAAATCTCATTTTTTTAGTATTTTTAACTAAAATTCTCTTATCAATCTAGTATTTATGAAAATTGTAAAAATTATTCATAAAATACTTTATAAGTCATAGTTTATGATATATCATAAACTATTATTAATTTTATTTAATTATTATTTATTATTAGTTATTAATTTTATGATAGTTTTTGAAAATTTAGGTTATTTAAAAAGTAATTGTTGTCAGAAATAGAAAAAATTGAAGGTTTTGTATCAAAATTTGTGGTAATTTCATAGTTTACGAGTCAAAAAGAAAAAAAATTCAGTTTTCTCGTGAATTTTAAAAATTCAAATTTTCCAGTACTTTTAGTAAAAATCCCTGACTTTTCCCTGACCAATTTTACTTCCCCTTATTTTTCCCTGACTTCCCTGACCTGTGGCAACCCTGTCAATTATTATTAATAAATAGTCCAAGGTCCCTTTGAAAAACATGTTCTGCACTGACCAACATTTTACATAATCTGCGCATCATCTGAAATGGAAAAAATAAATGATCAAATTTCCAAATGGAATGGAAATGGATATATTTATGAGATTGATAAAAATTGACAGATCAAGATCAATAGGAACGTGATCAATTTGATTGGAACTCGAAAGTAAAGTGGGTTATACATGTTTTCACTCGATCGAGCTTCGGTCATTCAGTGTTCACGACCTGACCCTCGCGCAGTTCTGGAGCGTAATTAATTATGCCAATTGATCGAGTGGTATCGGTTCGTACGCTCATGCATGTTAATGTGTGAAAAGACATCTGTTTCCCCCTCCTGCTCCTAAACTGACGATTTATTTTCACCTCTCTCTCTCTCTCTCTCTCTCTCTCTCTCTCCTTCTCGTCTTCCTGTACCCCTCATCCATAGGACGTCACTCATGGCACTACATCACTTCATCGACTATTGGGTACAGCATGAATTCTCCACACGCATTATGCACATTTGAGAAACGCGTATGCACATTCCGTTGGCGTAGAACGAGGGGGTGGCTTAATGGGACTTTTGCACGCTGCGAAAGTAAAAAAAAAAAATCATGACTAAATTGTCCAGTCTAGACGGAAATTAAAAAAATTTTTACTTCAAAATTCCTTCATGAAGTATGCACACATGTTTCACATAGAGTATGAATATCATTTTGTGTTTAGTTAGTGTGCAAGTTGAAAATAGCTGGGAGCCGGTTCTGTAACTATCCCACATATATATGCAATATTTTACATTGTACTCTTTCACTTCCTGCATCTCACTTCTGACATTCATTCATCATTTCAATTCCCCTATCTTTTCCATTTTTACAATTTACAAGTATTACCTTTTCTTTTTATTTGTGCAAACGTTTCGAAACTATAAGCACAAATTTTAAGTTCATCATACCCAAAAGTTTCCAATTAATTAAGAAAATTAATGTAAAAAATTCAAATACAATAATAATAAACAAAAAATCAAAAATAAATAATAAAATGTCAGAACATTATTACCAAAGTCAGAAAATTGATTTTCGTTCAAGAATAAAAAACACCCTTCACATTGGAGACATAAGAATCTGGAGTCAATATTTAAATTAAGTTAAAATAAAGGAAAAATGTAAAAAACATAAAAATAAATTAAGAGTAATTCAACAAAGAAAATTAAATTATATAAAGTTATGATAAAATATGAAAATTAGTCACAACTTACCAAAAAAAATAAATAGACAACATTGGAGTAACATTAACGAATTTTTGTCTAAATGTTTTCGTTTTATCTTATTATTGTTTAAATCACTCGAACGTTAAAGAATATATATTATTAAAAGAAAATCTTTTTTTTAGTCCTTTATATTAACACTATAAGTTAAAGTGTGACATTACCATTAATATTAACGCCGTCAAAGGGAATATTTCATTTCACTGGTGGAAATCAAAAATTCTTATGCACCTGTGCTAGATATTCGCGCGTTTTAAACTTATATCAAAGTAACATAAATGTTGTTCATTTTTTAATTAGATAAGCCTCTAATAAATTAAAATCATATTTACATAATAATTGTATATGAAAGATTATTTGCAATTCTATTCTTAATGAGCGGGATATTAAAGTTATAATATGATGATGATAATAATCTTCTCTATGGGAAATGTAATGTATTATTATATTAATATAATGAACAGGTGCGAATACACAATAAATATATATCATTAACAATGTTATGCTAATTCTCCTGTGTCTTCGGAATGGCACAAAGAAATATCACCTGCGATTTATTTTTAATTACTACACATTTAAATATGTGTACACACCACGCAATGTTTATATTTGATGCAAATGCTTTTTTTTAATTCTAAGCAGATAAAAAGCGTTTTTCAAAATTTATTCATCATTAAATATAATAAAATTTTTGAAGAAAGAGAATTGCTTCTGAATTTACAATTCAAGAAATCTAGTTGCCGAAGAGTATAACTGAGTATACAACTCGCAATGTTTATATAATGCAAAATGCTTTTTTTTAATTTTAAGCAGATAAAAAGCGTTTTTCAAAATTTATTCATCATTAAATATAATAAAATTTTTGAAGAAAGAGAATTGCTTCTGAATTTACAATTCAAGAAATCTGGTTGCTCAAAAGTATACCTGAGTGGGTATTTTTAATCATTAACGATCTTTTCATTTTTTCTTTTGTTTTACTAAAACAATGATATTTTTATAATCATCACAAATATACTTGCCTCTCGAACACTTTCTATACAATCACATTAAACAAGCAGTCTGAAAGGATTTATCCTCTCGATTAGATGATTATAATGAAAAGAAAAAGCGTTTTTAATAATTTATTCATCATTAAATATAATAAAATTTTTGAAGAAAGAGAATTGCTTCTAAATTTACAATTCAAGAAATCTGGTTGTCCAAAAGTATACCTGAGTGGGTATTTTCAATCATCAACAATCTTTTCATTTTTTCTTAAACTTTTTGCTTTTCTTTTACTAAAACAATGATATTTTTATATCATCACAAATACAGTTGCCTCTCGAACACTTTATATACAATCACATTAAACAAGCACTCTGAAAGGATTTATCCTCTCGATTAGATGATTATAATGAAAAGAAAAAGCGTTTTTCAAAATTTATTCATCATTAAATATAATAAAATTTTTGAAGAAAGAGAATTGCTTCTGAATTTACAATTCAAGAAATCTGGTTGTCCAAAAGTATACCTGAGTGGGTATTTTCAATCATCAACAATCTTTTCATTTTTTCTTAAACTTTTTGCTTTTCTTTTACTAAAACAATGATATTTTTATAATCATCACAAATATAGTTGCCTCTCGAACACTTTCTATACAATCACATTAAACAAGCACTCTGAAAGGATTTATCCTCTCGATTAGATGATTATAATGATTATTATAATTATTATTGTTAGTCGTAGGGTGCGCGTAACTGCGATATATCAGTGGATGAAGCAAATGCAGATTTGAACGAGCGAGGTGGAATGGATTGTATATATCTGCAAAGTGTCCCATGGACGTTGGGTCGATGCCGTCCAGTGAATCAGTCGGTGCCTGATTCAATTAGTCTGTGACAATGAACACTGATGATTCTGCGCCTCAATGTTGCACACACATACACACACGCTATACACGCACACATATACAATATACTTTTAAAAAACACCCTTCGCCGCATATAGCGAACTTTCACTTAAACCGTATGTGCTTTATTACTTTATGTCAGTACAAAAAAGGTTTTGATGTTTAATGTTCGAGTGTGTGTGGCACGAAAAAAACTCTTCTTCCCTTGAAATCGAAATAATTAAAAATTTCTAGGTATAAAATGCGCAAATGCTGTAGAAATTTACTAGACACATTTAGCATTATTATAATAATACTAAATGTGTCTAGTAAAATATTCAATTTGAAATTTCCCGCTTTAGTGATAGTTCACTCTATTGTCGCATGTAGCGCCTAAAATGTTGCAAAAATCTTTCTAACCTACAAAACAAATCTTAAGTATTACTGAATTAATTTTTTATGTTGTAAACTTACAGTTGATTTAATTTTTTTTCTTTTATTAGCACTATTTGAATTCAGCCAGCGTTAAATATTTCTCGAATCACACGACAATTTTTCTTCTTTAGTACATGTTTCCAATGACCATGAGGAACATGAGTGTAGTAAATTTTGTCGGAATTAAAAATTCTAGTCGTTAATTGGAAGAAAACGGAGGAAAACTGGTTTTAAGCATTTGGACGACGGATCATCGTTGGGATAAGAAAAGCGGGTGGCAAAAATATATACGTGAGACGAATAACACCGTTAGGCGATGAAAAAAGTTTTTATCTGAGGGTAAAAAAGGGACATTCGTCACTCTCTCTCTCTCTCTCTCTCCGTCTTTCTACATATAAGTCGTGTTGTAGGTGACCTGCGTGAGAAAAAAAATATTCGACTTTGAATTCATGAGCATACATTCAAAAGATGTCCAGACTAAGATATGGTTTCAAGGTCATAAAAAATAAACAACTCTCGCATAAGAATCGCTTTTTTCTCTTCTTTCCCCATTCATAAGTATATACATATAAACATAATATCAAATCTAATTTTTTTCTTCTTTCCAGTCTAAATGAGAAATTGTGAGACATTCTTAATGGTTTTCAGAGAGGAAGAAACTTTTGGTTTTTGAAAATTTATGTTTTGTTCAGAAGAATTTTGGAATTTAAATGCAAGTAGCATAGCATATGGGCAATTCTCCGGAACCGGGCGATTTTGTGTTACTCACATTTAAATTAATTCTAGTAATTAATAATTAATGCTTCATTAAAAGTAGTATAATTCATTCAGCATTAAACTAGGATAATTAACAATTATAATAAATGATAACTTTAATACTAAGGAATTCTTTTAACGTTAAAAAAATATGTGCTTCAATTTATAAATAAATTACGTAGCAATTCAAAAATTGTTACTCATAATTATCAGTAAAAGAAAAATTTTCAATTCTTTCCATTTTTGTACTTTCAGCAGTTAATCAATCGTTTTTATTTTTTATCCATATATTATTTACATATAAAGGAAGGAAATAAAATTTTATAAAAGTTTGTGCCTCTAAAAATAAAGAATAAATAACAACTATTGTCCGGAAATGTTCATGCGAGAATGACATTAAATGTAGCTATTTTTTGATGGCACATTGATAGAGTAAGAATAAATAATATGAAATCATTCGTAATCGATAGATAAAATTTATAATGTTTTAATTTAAAAATGCTAAATAGTTATTCCTATAATATTATCAAGAAACATTAAAAAAATTGTATTACAAAATTTTTTCAAGATTTTTATCAATGAAAGATTTTTTTGTGTTTCATTTGTTTTAATTTTGACAAGTGTGTTTGAAAAAAGTTCAAAATAATTAAATTAATTTACACAGCTTTGAGGTTGTTAAAATTTTAATACGCTATGGGTAAGTAAGACAATGGCAATTTTTTTGAGTTTATTAATTACTATTATTTATTGTTATTTTTTTTATAATATATTTATTTTATGATTTGATTTTTATTATTGTTTACTTTATTACTTATTTATTATATTGTTATTTTATAATATTTATTATGGATTACTATTTTATTAATCAATTTATTAAATTAAAAAAATTTTTAAATAGCCATTGTCTAAGTAGTAAAATAAATACAATTTTTTTAACCTATTTGTTATTTTCACTCTATTTACCAATTATTTTCTAGTTCTTATAATGAATTTTTAATTTAAAAATAGATGAACCTTAAAAAAATAGAAAACACAGACAAATTATTATTTATTGTTATTGCAAATAAATAATAAAATTCGCTTTAAAAAATTAATTTTATAATAAAAATTTGCTTATAACTCTTTCAGCACTTGAAGAAAATGAATCACGCAAGAATTTATTATTTTCTCATAGGATTTTGAAAAATTTAATAATATATAATTTTTTGCTGTGCTATCGATTTTAAAATTTTTATATTTATAACGTTAAATCGTCCTGTTCCAGTGAATTGTCCATATAGCATTCGTTGAGAATTTAATTAATTCGAGGCTTTTACGTAAAGTGTATAACTATTTTTTTGAACTAATTTTTGCTTCTTTTATGGTATTTAGAAATTTTTTTTCAATATGTGTATAGACGTCGCAATTTTTATATAATGCAAATGCTTTTTTCCACTCTAAGCAGACAAAAAGCGTTCTTGATAATTATTCATCATTAAATATAATAAAATTTTAGAAGCAGGTGAAATTGAAACTTTATTTTTCAACGATTCAGTAAAAAGTGAATAAAATTCTTCACCAAAGTCTAGAAGCAGAATCACAGTAAAACGTGTGGTGTTAAAATAACACCAGAATAGATTAACATAATCTGAAACATTTTAATCCCTCTAGGATTAAATTAACATCAAAAAGGATTAAAATAATCTATTTTGGTGTTATTTTTAACTATGAATGAAGTTTTATTTTAAATAAAACACCAAAGTCAACGATTTGGAAAAATTCAAGGAATTTAGCTTCTCCGGGGAGAATAGTAAGTTAGTTACTAACTAACTTAGTAACATAGTTACTAAATTCAATTGTGTTTAAAATTTTTTCAAAGTTGTCGTCAAAATTTCCATTCTCTTTATAAATAATAAAATTCTTCCCAGATATTCAATTATTTTACAAAATTTTAATCAAGTTTTTGTCAAAATTTCCATTATTTTCAACAGTTTTCTAAAATTCTATAATTTTCAATATCTACTGTTTCAATAAAATTTTCCAAAAGAATCATTAAAAATAATTTGAATACAATTCTGCACAAACATTCAATTATTTTCATAAATAATAACATTTTTTAAAGGAATTCAATTATTTAGAAATTTTTTTATAAATTTTTTTGCAATAATTCAATTATTTTCATAAATAATAATATTTGTATAGGAATTCAATTATTTTTATAAATAATAAAATTCATTTAGGAATTCAATTATTTTCATAAAGAATAAAACTCATTGCGGAATTTCAATTATTTTTATTGCAATTTTAATCAAATTCTTCGAAAAATGCAATTATTCTTAAAAATCTTATTAAAATTCGTCCAAAGAATTTAATGATTCAAAAAATTTTGTTGATAACATTTTTATGAGAATTTAATTTCAACCAGCATGAAATTAATAAATTATTTATTTTTGTATTTAAATAATTGAATTTTTGTAGAATTTACTAATAAAAATGATTTTAAAAATAAATTTCAGTTCAAATTTTAGATTATACTTATGTTTTTATTTTTCAATATATATTTAATTGCAGAATTTCCGAATAATTGAAATTTTGTAAAATTGAATTATAAACGAATAAATTTGAAAATTCTCATAAAACTCATGGCAGTGGTTCAATTATTTTTCATACAATTATAATTGAATTCCTTGACAAAAGGAATTATGTTCATGCAAGTTTTAATAAAATTCGACAAAAGAATTGAAGTTGTAAAAAATTTGTTACTAAAATTCTTTATGAGAATTGAATTTTGAGAAACATTCAATTATTCAAAAAATTATTTACTTTTGCATTTAAATAATTAAATTCTTGTAGAATTTTTTAATAAAATTTGATTTTCATTTCATAAAAAAGAATTTCAGTTAAAATTTTAGATTATAATTAAATATTAAAAGAAATATAGAGTGGACTTTTGGGAAATAAATTAATTTTTTTGAAAAAGTTTAACTGAATTTTTAAAATATTATTTGATGTTTTCATTTTTCAATATGCATTTAATTAAAGAATTTAGGAATAATTGAAATTTCGTGAAATTGATTAATTAATTATTATTAAAAATAATAGATATAAAGTAAAATTGTAGTTAACATGTAAAAAGATGAAATGTATCTGTTTTACATTAATTAAATAAATAAATAAATAAATAAATAAAGAAATTGTAGTTAAAATTTTTTGAAAATAATAATTGAATTGAAAGAATGAAAATAATTTTGAAAAAATATAATATTCTTATAATATAAAATAATGATTTTATTGTTTGGTCATGTTTTGTAATTATAAAAAGTTTAATAAACTAAAACTTCATTTAATGTAAAAAAAACACGAAAATTGATTATTTTAATCTTTTTTGGTGTTAATTTAATCTGCAATACTTTTTAATACCTTAACGATTTACTGTGAAAAAGTGTGATATACTTTTTGTCATAGGAGACAGAATTTTTTTAAAAAAGAGGAAATAGATCTCTATATACACACGTGTGTAATATGACGAATCTAAAAGGGAGAAGAAAAGACACGAGATTGGCTGGATCATTGCAGCCACTCCTTGAATAAGTGAAAATAGAAATGTGTAACCGACCTTTTGGCAAAAACCCTTTGAAACTAATTTTTTTTCTATTTTTTCTTCTTTTGAAAGACGTTATATATATATATTGAGAGGCGTCTCGTGGTGAAACCTGATCTCGAAGGCGACGCTCTCTCAAAAGGTGTAAATCTAAAATTGAACGATACAAGGTAATGCCTAAAGTATATCAATGTCTATGTAAAGGGGAGGGTTGCGTCTCTGGATGAAAATCATGAAAGCGATGAATAGCGAGCAGAAAGGGTGTGAGAGAGAGGCTGTGGAAATTAGATATCAAGGAGAAAGATCTATATACTGGTGTGGTTCGATTTCTTGGTGTTAGGGGCTGGTCTCATCGCGTCATGTTACCTTTTAGCATAGGAAACCGCAGGCAAGAGATGTGTCGGATAGATGAAAAGAATCCCTTTAAACGAATTTTATATAGAGATATTATTAAATTTACAGATACAAATAAGGATTTACATCATTTGTTCAATTTTCATTTTTTATTTATTACAACAAACTTTTGAAAAAGAAAAAAATTTGTTATATCCTCAAGATGATCTTGAAGTTCTATTTTTGAATTTCATATTTGCAATGATTCCACAGTATAAAATTTACTTATACGTATTATTATTATTTTCTAAACATAAAATAAATTTTCGGTCCTTAAACATTTATTACCATGGTATATATATTACTACCACCACCATTGTTGGTATATATACTGCAACTGTAGAACTAATACAATTGTGAAGTCGAGGAATTACATGAGAACAAACGACGCGTGTAACACTCTTTTACTTATATCCTTTCCTTTTATAGTGCATCGTAGTTTTCTGTCTTTTATGTTGCTTTTCTCTTTTTGCCAACACACAAAGAGAGCTAGGTGTCAGGGACAAAAGTAATTGTACAAAAGCGTGGAAATGAAATTCCATGGCAAACGATACGCTGCGATGGTTCAGCAAGTGCAACTACTGTTTATAAACTGTCGCGGTGGTCAACCTCAATTAATGGCACGTACAAAAAGCAAAAAATTCGGAAAATTTATCATTAAATATTTTACAATATGACTCTAGACATTTTATTATTTTCGAATTGATCATACAAACTTATAGGTTATAAAATAATCTCTTATAGGTTATATAAAGAATAAAATTCTTCTACATTTCATTGTAGACTAGCCTTAAATCGTCGCCATCTTGATTTCTTTCTCAAACATGTTCACAATTCTAATTTTATCTATAAGTTGATGGCAAATCGGACTTAAAATTATTTTTTCAACAACAAAGAAATAGTGGAGGATAAAATAAAATTTTTGATGAATTTGAATTTTCCTGGGGAGAGAATGAAAAAAGGGAAATTATATATATATATATATATATATATGTAAAAAAGACGAGTTCGGCATTTTCCTCGTGAGACTATCTCCCATTCGGAAAACGTGATCTGGGGAAAAGTGCTTCAGTGTCATCCCCTTGGTCTCTGTGGAACCCTGTTTTATGGCACTAAAATCTACATATGCACATGTGCACTTCTGCATGTGCAACCCCCGGCTCAGTACTCGAAGCGGATCAGGTGGATCGACAAAGCTTCGATGCAGAGCTTAGGGGCGTTCACTCGATGTTCCGAATAGCTGGGACATATGCCATTTTCCCCTCGAGGGGTAACAGCGTAATGACTATAGTACAAACTATACACACATATATGCACACATTGCACTATATATACTTATGTATTTAGCCTTTTTAATATCATCATTATAGACCCTCGTTTGTATATTATATTGCATCGTGCACTTGCTTCCTGAATTTCTCTATGCATTTATATTTTACGAACGCAATGTTTGGAAATATTTTATGTATTTCATTTATATGTACATATACTCTGTAACGGGGTATAAAATCTTTAATTTTACAAAATTAGAAATTTATTTCATCGTTCTCACTTTTCAATAATAGATATAATTCCACGCGATTTCCCATCAATAAGACACAATTAAAATTATTAAATTACTAGTACAATTCGTGCGGCTAACTTCTTCCGCACTTTTAAATAAAAATTAACTATTTGAAAAAATGGATTTAAAAATTTTGAATTCAAATTTTTTTTAATAATTATAAAATGTAAATTAATATAGATTATTACTATTCTAAACACAATATAATTATATACTATCTAAATCTGAATTAATAGTTTTCTACTAATGGGTGATCTTCCTAAAATGCATCCGTTTTTTCCAAAAACTAAAGAGTTATTCCATTATATTTCGACTAAAGTCGTTGCCGACTAATTTTAAAAAATTGTAATATTTTGCAGGAATGATTTTAAAGATATTAGGATTACCGAACAAAAAGAATTTTCAAAATATTTTTTATATTTATTGTAAAATAAGCATCTAAAGTATATGAAGTCCTAAAAACTGTCACATTTTCATCCTATTAGAAAATATTAAAGAAAACATATAATTTATTTAAAAAAATGTAAAAAAATTTTTAGATTTTATTAAGAATGAATTATTTTATTATTATAAATTGGTAGAAAGAATTGTTAATAAGAAATATTAAATAAAAAAATGATTTTACAGTTAACCTGGCAAATAACCTAATTTTGCAAATTTCATTCACTAAATGTGAGAAATAGAAATCATTAAATTGAATAAAACCTTATGAAATACAAAGTACCTGTGATTAACTTTTAGTTTTTCTTAACACTTTCTTCCTTTTTTCTTCATAAATGTTAAAAAATAAGCAATTAAAACTGGCACTTTGCTTATTTTCACGATTTTAAAATGTAAATAACTTCTGCCCAGAAAAATGAAAAATTACGAAAATTGAGCAATAATTAATTGATCACTAGATACACTCACTGGAAAAAGATTTTCTTTGGTTCCGAAGCTATTTTTTGAAATAATTAATTTTAAACTTTTCAGTATTTTTACCAGGTTAATACATGTAATTTTTTTAAAACTGACGTTGGTTCAAAACGATTAAACAAGAAGAGCTAACTTCGTCATTTAAAAAAACACATGTGTTTTAAATACGGTAAAAGATAAAAATCTAAGTTGCGCAAAATTAATTTTCAAAAATAAGCCTTCCAGCATTATTTTAATATCAAGTGTCTTGAAGGTTAAATATACTGTAAATCTTGGGGTTTTTGTAAAAAAAAGTCCTTTTAAATTTAATTTCATTAATTTATTAAACTTTTAACATTATTCATTTATAATTTAATGAATTTCGTATTTAATAATTTATTTATAACTATTTTATCTTTTTAAAAATAACTAACATATATTTTTTTAACATTGAACGAAAAAAAATTGTAATGAATTTTTTAATTTATCATTTTAAGTTCAAAATTGATATTTTCTGTAAAAAAAAATTTTATTTTTAATTATAATTTTGTCATTTATCTAACTTTCTACTTAATATGTTATATTTTAAAAAATTAAAAATATATTTTTTCTCAAATAAAACGGAAAAGTTTTTTATAATCTAAGAGTTAGGTATTTAAAAATAATTATTAAGGAATTAAAAACAAAACAATAACGCCTGTCAAATATAAAAAAGGCTTCGGAGATGAATAGTTTGTCAAATAAAAAATTCACATTTTTATTAAATTTAAAAATATTGAAACATAATTTAACAAATTTTTTGTGTTACAACTTCCAATATTTATATATAGATTACGTATAATTAAAACAGTTTAAAAATATAATTAACTGAAAAACGAGGCTTCGGAGATGAATTTGTATTTTTACACCCATGGCCAGTAATTTTTAATTAATTATTTAAGAAATTTCTTTTATTTTATTTAAACTAAATATTAGTAAAAAATAAACGGTAGATTCTAAGCTTCAATTTGATATATATTAAGACTATATTACAAAATTTTTAATTATATTAAAAAATAATTAAAAATACGTATCATATTTAACCAAAACCAAAGGACAAAATTAAATAAACTTTCGTACTTAGAAAAACTTTAAATTTTGACATTACAAGATTATGTAAAGATAAATAATGTTTCGTAGATTGTGGATAAATTTTTTTTGAAATTTATACTCAACAAAATATGAATAAAAAGTTAATGCAAATTACTTCAAAAATTTTTCTCATTTTCTCATTCAATATCCACTATATTTTAATAAATTCCCCAAAGAAAATGAATTAGTTAAAAAAAAATTTAATGAAATTTTACTTAAACATTTATGTTTATAAATAATCAAAATTGCACATAAATTCAATTAATAAAATTTTTTTAAATCTCTTCGCAATAATTCAATCAGTTTGGTAAATAATAAATTTTCTTTTCAATTCAATAATTATTTAAAAAAATTATGATAAAAAAAATAATTAATATTATACTATTATTTATAATAGTCAAACGAAATTGGTTATGGAAAAAAACATGTAGTAATCAAAATTTATTTGTTAATCATAATTTTTTTTTGTTTTTTCTAATTTCAAATATTATTTTATTATAAACCTGCAGTAGTATGTTATTTTAATGACATATATAATAATTCTAATAAATAGTTGAATGGAATTTTTTTAAAAAGGTCTAAAACTAGAGCAGTAGGGCAACAATAAATATAGTTGTCCTATATTATAAAATTTATCGTGGTCCACTATGGGAGAAGAATGAAAAACAAGTTTCTGAATTTTTCCTTTGAATATTATATATTTATGTCTGTTGACCCATCTAACCCCAAAAATGTATACACACTAAAAGAATATATATCTATAAACCTTTGAGTATGCTTATATAATATTGAAGAAGGTAAGGTGTGTTTTCCATTGGTGAAATTGAGAATAATGAGGGTTATTAAAAATTAAAAAAAAAACTATTCAGAAAAGTGGTGGTAGTACAAATTTTTTTTTAAGATGTAGAAGAAAAAGCTATTTTTAACCTATAATACTGTGCTTACGGTCTTTTTATGGTGTTTCAAGCCGTTTGTATATATAATATCGATAAAGGGCGTGGAAACTTAAAATGCATTCGTGATGAAATTTAGGTCTTTGCCTTTTTTATGTTTTTCATAAGCCATAAAACCACATAATACGAATACCACTCACCATAAAAAGAACTACAGGCGCACATTCGAGGGAGGCAAAACAGCAATTAAATATACATATAATAAATAGGCTTTAGAGAACTATTCAAAAGAAACGTGTGTAAAATAATATCGACAATATTTTGACACCAAACTAAGAAGAAAGGAGTTCAGACTATTTTATAACGTATACGGTTTGGAAAGTTTAAAATTACCTATGGTCAAGAAGCAAAAACAGCAGTATTAAATACACAACGTTAGGTACCTAACAAAAGAGAACAAAACAAAACACAATATTAGGTACCTTACCAAAATAGATTCAGAGGACCTTTAACTTTATGGTTACTCCAAATTCTGGTATGTATATGATACTTATGGTAAATCCAAGTTCTGTAATTTTTTACGGTTCCGAAAATGCACTTATTTTTAATTTCTTTACGCTAATATTTTAATGAGATAAATACCTCTAAAGTATCTTACAAGGTAGCCTTCATTCATGTTGAGATTTTAACATTGAGTGTATGTTGAGAGCAATATTGTATACATTCTTCAGCCTAGAGGAATAAGGTAATAAGCAACGTGGTTTCATTGTATAATACGCAACAAGAACGTACGAATACTTCCGCGTGTAGTAGCTATTAAATGACGGGTTACAAGGAGCCATAGGCGTGTTACAATCACTTCCTGGGTTTCCATAGATCACTCGACAAGCTTCTTTTTTCCTCTTCGATATATGGGATCTCATTTTTTCTCCAGGCGGACATTATCAAGTTATGTTCCTTATTATCATCATCTATATAGGATTACACTTCGTACGGACTTCATTTTCCGATCTGATTGTCTATAGCAAATAATAATAATAATAATACAGTGCGATGAGAAATCGCAGATTGCCTTTTGTCATATGAACACGACAATAAGGTTCGAAATAATGGGATTTAACGTTATTTTATATCTTTATGAGGATTGATTTTTTGTTTTGATCCAAACATATCCTTTGATGTTCCGATTGGACTGTGGAAAATTTATTTAGTTTTACATATCGTCATTTAATCCATGTTTAGCTTTGGGAAAATTTACTCAACAATATATTAATGATATGTGGTCGATAGTTGATGGCGATCGTTTACAGTGAAACAATCTCCGAATGGAATGGATTGTATAAAAGCATCAACCTAAAGCAATCCTCGACCAAGGGAAATAATTATTTTACCTTCAATCTTTATACTGTTGATTCTTCTTTTTATCGACCAAATTAATTCAAAGTTGCCACGCTTTTACCCTTTTCAAATTAATTAAGAATTTCCCTTGACTTTTACAGGTTTTCAAGGTTGAAAAACGGAATTTTTCCAGTTTTTTAAAACAACATTTATTATCATGAAATGTTCCAAAAGAATTTTATTACAACTTTTGAAAATAATAGAAGATAAAAGAAATTATTATTCATAAAATAAAATTTTTCCAAACTGATCCAGCTGAATGAAAAATATTATTCATCATTAAATATAGATAAAATTTTGGAGTAAATAAATTTAGTCTTTTAAATACTATACCTTTATCTTGCTTGAGTTCTAATGACTTTCAACAAAGATTTACTATCCCAAATATCCCACCTCTTAATTCACGACTATAATTAATATCAACGATGATTTAACACGATTCCAACAATTTTCAAAATTACCACACCACTAATCAGTCGTAAGTGCTGGTTTAGGATAACGAATTGGAAATTTCCTAAGTGTAAGGTATTTGAGTAAGAGGAGAGGTAGTGGAAGCTTATATGCGCCAGTACCGCGAATACGGATTGACATTCTGACGAATGGGACATCCATCACAGATAATATCATTTCCCTTCTCTCTATCGGTCCTTTCAGATAAATGATCATGAGAGTGTGTGAGTGTCTGTGTAAATGCAGACATGAACAAGAGTCGAGAGAGAAAGAGAGAGATAGACAGGGGGAGAAGAACGATGATGGTATTGAGTGAGTGTATGTCAATGCCAGAAGACTACCATCAATGGCGACTCATTCGTGATGCATAGCTTCTACCCATTTGTGATTTGTGCTTCACTCGAATTCTATCTACGTACTCTTCACTCACGCGCTGCTAAGTCATATTAGGATTTGTTACTTCCGCCGTACAACATACAATTTAACCCTGTATCAATATGCACCTCGATTATCAAAGTAGATCTTTGTTTTAATTTATGACAAAATCTAATAAATACATTACCCAGGCAATACAAGTAACAAACTTGTAACAAAATAGCACAAAGCAGTAACAAGTGATGTACAAGGTGATCACAAGATGACATTATATTTCTCAAAGCAGTGACAAAATGTTATAAACAAGAAGTAACATTTAGTTGTCTCAGGTGTCACAATTCAGTAACATTTCTCAGCAATGTTTTAATAACAGATAATATTTCGAATTATGTAAAAACCTTCGCCACATACAAGGTAGAATAGTAACCTTGAATAATATAATCAGAATAACGATTAAGCATCATTTCAACGACCGATCTATAAACCCACACTTAAAATCTAGACGATGATTCAAGTTTATAATAATCACGCATAAAATTGGAAAAACAATGAAGGATAACCAACTCTCCACAATTCCAGTTAGCATCCAAAGCATTAAGCTTATGGTGGAAGTTTGATAAATAAAGGGCACCAACACTCTTACGATCAGAGAGTAATTTTTTGAAACACCAACCATAAGTCATCTAACCAGAGAGTTAAACACATCGAGTGCAAGTGAACTAAAAGAACATAGTTTAAAGTAAACTCCCAAGTATTAAAAATCAACCCAAGTCTATCAACAAGCATTAATTTCCAAACAAACATAATTTGAAGTGAACCCAAGTATATTTCCCAGTTTTAAAATTAAAACGAACTTCGTTTTTAGACTTTTTCTCGGTTCTCAAAATAGAACATTAAATAATTCTCAAAAAATTATTATTTGAGAAATAGTTTCAAGTTTCGATAAAATCTATATTGAAGCAAGGCATTCCAAATTTCGAACCATTAAAATTTGCTCAACTGACGACAACCGCCTGGAAGGAAGCATATATTTTCAAAATACAATACAATATCTCATTAGTGTAAACAACAGTGATAATATCCTACCACTAGGGACAACTTTCGTGAGGCCCACTTTATGAAGGCCCCTCTCAACATCTTTGAAGATCGAATTCACAGATTATTATCACCAGCTCATTCACCACCAGTAATCGTTATTCTAAAAGTAAGATTTGTAAATTATATTCAGATTCATTGTATTTTTGTCAACACTTTTCTTTCTTGTTGGTTTTTAAATAAATTATTCTCTCACAACATTTAGTAGGCTCATTGACTTATTGTCATTCCAAATTAGATTCAATTTATTTGAAACTAATTTAAAACGAGGAACGTTAGGTATATTTATAAAGGTTTCTCGTTTTGACGTAATAAAAATCATATAAAAACAAGAGTATAGTATAATATGATTACCCTGAATTCAGAATTGCAATATTCAATTCAACATTTATTCGAGTTTCAAATATTTGCAGAGAAAACAAGTTTTTGACACTTGAATATAAAATAAATAAGAACTTCAACAAAATAAGTAAAGATAACAAAACAATGTTAAAATGACAATTTTTATTTCCTTTATAATTAGAGAACAACAAAACTTTCTTAACCTTGCTTGTGAGCTTCGTAAAAGTATAATTTTATAATTATTAATTATAATTGTCATGATACTTCATTTTCATTTGGAAAATTTGAATTTGTAGAACTTTTGGTCTGTAAAATCTTATCTAAAGTATAAAAATTAGATTTGTGCACATTTCCAAAATTCGATTCTCTTCATAAGAATTGATATGGGCTCGATTTGAATTTTGAGTCCATTTTAAACTTAATTTTCCATTTAAGACTTAATATAAACATTTTTATATGAAAACTAGTTATGAAATAATAATTTAAGCAATAGCTAAACTATAGGAAATATATTTAGAAAAAATTATTTCCATCATATTTTATCAGATACGGAGATTATTCGCGAAAATTTTTAATGCGGTTGGGCTGTAAATATGTATTTGCTATATGTATAAAAGAATTCATGAATATAAATAATTTAAAACTGTATTATATTATTATAATCATATTTATTCCTGTTTTCAAAATTGGTAAGATGTCAAGAAAACAACAAAAAATTAATCTCAGGTGCACAAACTTTTACTGATTTTAAGATAACTAATTTTAGTTACTAGTATGTTACAAGTTTCCAGGGTAACAGATCTAAAGGAGTGTAACTTGTAAAAATCAACCATTATGATGTTAGCTGAAAAACTTGTAACATACTAGTAACTAGGATACTGGTAACCTGTGACCAATGAGAAAATTATCTAACAAAACCGGTTGCCTGGATACTGATCATAAAATTCTCTAGTTTAACATGAATTAAAAATATCAACACTGTTAAAGGGGAAAACACTTTGATACAGTTTTACATTCTCATTTCTAATACAAAAACATCGTGAATTCTGATTTTTAAACAGTGAAAGTGCGCTTATCGGATAAATTCAATATTTATCCAACTTTGCTGGAATTAAAAGGAGCTTTTCCATTCAGCATATATATATAGTGTAGGTTCAGTATAATGTAATATTGGTTCGATAGTCTGTTTCCTTCGCCGACAGAACAGAACAATTTCCTTGGTTCGATAATTTCATTCTCTTTATCCCGAGTATTGTTGCATAGCAAAGCGTTGCGGTGGTTCTATATATCGACATCGGTTATTGATAGTTATTATTTTCACATTATTTCCCATAGAGCAGCTTTTATTAGTTTTCTCAAGTATGTTCCTCTTGTTCACATTTTTTTTTCTTATATATTGATCCTAAATTATGCTTCACACAATCGATAAAATTTCTACGAAGCAAGAAAGTTAAATATTTATATTAGTTAATCTTTCGTATATATAATGAAAGCAGAATGTATATATTAAATTTTTGAATCAATAGGTGTATTCGGATTGTTTTTTAATGAGAAAATATGAGAAAATCTCTTTTAAAGTATATATATATATGGAGAAATAGTTTCTGTTAAGAAAATTTTGAATCAATTTGGTGATCGTGATTTTGGAATCATTACTTTCTGGACTAAAACAAAATGGTACTTTCACAATTATCTGTGTCGAACTCTCTGGGAACTAACAATGAGAGTCAATTCTGTAACATGCACGATAGTCAAATAAGTTTCCTTTTGGCGATTGAACGAAAGTATTTCTAGAAGGAGTTTTTAGAGCACGATTCGCAAGTTCGCAATTTTCCCCTGAATAATGGGGCCAAGTGGTATTTCAAACTGTATATCTATATATCGACCCATTCCTCTTTTCCTATATACTAATTTGCATTCTTGCATGTTATACAATGTTTCGCTGAGTTATTGCAGCACTTCTCCTTCCTTCTTCACCACCCCAACCCACTTCAAAAATTCTCATTCATTCCTCAATATAACAACGAAAGTTCAATATGCAATTAACAGAATATTTTTATAGAGCATTGTTTCAATCAATAAAGTTTGCAAATAAACTTTTTCAAGACGTAAGAGAATCTAAAAGTAATATCAAAGTAATTACATTTAAGGTACCCCTAAGGTACCCCTAAGGTTACCCTAAGGATACCCCAAGCTACCCAAACAATTTTTCCCAATGTCTAATTTTTTTGGTGTATTTACATCAGTTAATCTAAAACTATAAAATTAAAATCTAAAACTAATATCAAAATAATAACTAATGTACCCTTAAGGTACCCCTAAGGTATACCCTATAAGGATATCCCAAGGTACCTGAAAAAATTTTCTCAATATCTAATTTTTATCAAGGTTGCCACGCTTCAAATTCCCCGATTTTTCAGGTTTTTTTCGAAGAGAATAAAGCATACTTTTCAGATTTTATCTATAATATTTAATTTTTTAAGTCTTGTTTATAAAGATTTTTTTTTGCTTGAGCGACGCGTCGAACAGTGCATGGAGGAAAAGAAGAAACTTTTCTTTTTGGTGAAATGATTTCAAAGCGCCTCGTGCGAATTATACTTATTCGATTTTCCGGCAGGATGCGCACATACTTGTAAATGGGTATTTCCGTATTCCGATACCAAAGTTTCCTCAGGAACTGTTATACTGTAAGTAACTTTGGGATTCAACCAGCAAAACTTTCTTGCGTTAACCGAGCTTCGACGGCTCAGCAAGTATCTATGTCTGACACTATATATACATATCGCCTTCATTATCATTCAAACTTCGTAATGTTCGTCATTTTTCATACACTGTATATATTCACATATTTATATAATACACTTATACAAACACACATATATATACATATTACAAATTCAAATTTGATCTAAATTTTGTCGTTACTTTGGTAAATTTTTTTTTCTATAGTTGGATCAATTTTTCCTAAATCCACCCGCCATTTTGAATGTTAAAAAACTGTGTTTCGATTGTTTCGAAATTCATGGTTCATAACGGCAAAAGTTCGACGGCGAGTGCTTTTTGACAATTTTTTGCTAATGGAGAGATTTATTTTGAAAGAAGCAGAAATATTTGTAATTTAGAGTCTAAACATGTAGCACAGGTATATTGGTATATCGTTGTTTGGAAAAATAATATCAAAAGACAGTTTCTTCCGTCAATTGATTTTCTTCCTGTTGGATCCATTTTCACCGGATGGAGAAAAATCTTTTGAAAATCACTTCTCTTTTTCAGGTCCTTTAAGGTAATTTCTTTTTTCCCCCCTCAGATATATATCATCTTCGTTATCCGTCCGAGCAATTTCAAGCGGATCACGTATCCTTAAACGCTAGTGACATCAAAACTCTTGGCATTCACCTCTTGCCAAGTGAAAATGAGACGGATTTTTTCGTTTTTTTTGTTGCTAGAAAACGCTTGGAGAATAAAGATAACCAGAAAGTCTAAAATTATCTCTGTCTTTTTTGTATTTCTTTACATTTTATTTTTATTTATGAATCGAAGTCTTGGATTTTTTGAAATGGAAGTAAATATAGTTTTCTGGGGTTTACTTTCTTGTTTCTGTTAATGACCATGAAGTGTGTAATGAGTTTAGAGTGTAAACTCTATTTAGTGTTACCAGGACTGTGGCGAAAGTATTTGGGGGCCAAGTTTGAAAAATTCTTTACCTTTTTTAATTTGTTTTATTTTTCTGATTATGAGTTGAACGTAGATTTAATGAGTGATGAAAGATCTAGATATGTTCGAATTTTTCTGCAAGGGAGATTTAGATTTCTTTGATGGCCTCGGGAGATGAACCTGTATCGTTACGGTCCTGACTGACACTAGCGCTTTTGGTGGGAAAATTTTGCAACTCAGGTGGGAGATGACGTTCGGGCCCTAGGGATGCTACTTTATTCAAAATTAATAGCAGAATAATGGATTTATTTTTCGTTAATGATGATCAGGTATGGTTAAAACGTTTAAATATATAGAATTAAAAATTTCCGAAGAAGTTGAAAGTAATTCTTTTTAATTAAAGTTGTCGCTTTTTTCACCGAGGTATACGTACAGTGAACTTTTGTGACATATGAAATCTAAAGAATGATGTCTTGGTGTACTTCGACATATCACCTTTATTACGTGACATCGACCTATTCCTTGACGAAGATAGTCTGATATCTCGAGGCCGCACTTAAGGATCTGCAACGTGTGGTAAATTTGGTCCGGTATATGGTATATAGCAGTGAACGCGGTTGCTGTCTCAGCAGCTCCATTCCTCTCGGCTCATTCTTCTCTCCTCTTCTCACCCACACCTCCAATCTCACTCGTATACCCAACCCACAATTTTTTTTCCCGCGTGTACGTCTCATCTATACGTGAAACTTCTTTTTCACTTTTTGTCTTCTTCTTTCTCCCATCTCTTTCTTTCTTTTTGAAGATCTCCTTTTTTCTAATCCAGCGCACTGCAAAAAAAAAAGAAGAAAATGTGCACAACCACCGCGGGAAAAACTACGAAACAATGCGGGCATCGATCGAAATTCATTCTTATTTCGCCTTGTGCTAAGAATCTAAGGACAACATTATGATATTTCCTTTTTCTCTTCATTGTAAAGAGGACTCGGACGCGTCGAAGACTTCCTGGTTTTCTTCAGCAAGTGAGAGAAAAGAGCAGGTTTTCAACATCAGAAATTTTGGAGAAACAAACGAGCACCATCTGTCGCGACGTGCTTTCCTTTATTGGCTGCCGAGAGTAAAAGTCCCGAGTTTTCCTCACGGAATCCATAAACTGTCTCAAAGAGAGGGAGAAATGAAGAAAAGGTTCCCGAGAGTTATGTACATTGTCATATTTCGAAACCGGGAAGAAAGTTCATTTTATTCAAAAGAATGGAAATTGTTTTTAATTGTTCAAATCAGAATTATCAAAAATAGGGTTCAATTAAAGTCAAATTATTACCGTAAAAATTGGGGGGAAAAATAAATTATAAATACATATTTAAAAAGAAATGAATGGATAAAACGTCCTCATCACGTTGTATACGATTTGACACTAATTCATATTATAAGTTTTCAGAAGACACAAACGTGGATCGATAAAGATTAGGTGAATGACCCATCAGTAAACCGAAAACGAAAAATTAAAACCAAGAGAAATGTCAAGGTAACCTAGATAAGAAAAGAATTAAAGGAATTTCTTTTCCTCCAAAAAGTAAATGTAATGATTATTAAGTTCTTGTGTATCATCTCTTTTATTAACTGAATTATTTTGCAAATTAATATGAATCATCTCAGAAATTAGTCGTGTTTTGTAATCAGATTCTCTGTCAAGTATTAAAAAATTATTCCAGTCAAATGAATGGCTAAGTGAATTGCTATGATTTCTAAAACTCCTGCTTTAGAATACGAACACCTACCATTCTCTTTGATTGACCAACTTAAGAAGCAGAACAATTTCTACAATTTATTTTGTAAACAGAGTTGACAATATCAAATTTTCTGTTTCTATCTTTAGCCTTGATGATTAAACTATGGCTCATTTTATTATTCTTTTTAGGAATAGTTAGAATATTGAAATTTTTAAGAAAAGTTGATATCCTTTCATATAATCCAGGTACATAGGGAAGAAAAACTTTGGGCAACATTCTATACAAATTATCACTTTATGGATTTAGAGAATTCTGTTCAATAGAACAAATACGATGTTTTACATATTTATTTATAAATTCAAAAGGACAATTATTCTTTTTTAACGTTTCTATGACAAATTTAATATTTTTAGAATAAAATTTTTTATGATAAAGTATAATAGCTCTATCAATGAAGTTATAAACTATTGCAACCTTTTGAGTAAAAGGATGTTTAGAATAATAATTAATGGTACGTCCAGAAAATGTGGGTTTCTTGTACCAATCTGTAACAATTCTACCATTCTCATTGATGAGAAGCACATCAAGAAAATTAATAAAATTATTACTCTGCGTCTCAAAAGTAAGTTGCAATCTCTCATCATAGCTATTAAAGACATCAACAATTTTACTAATTTTATTCTTTGGGATGCAAGTAATAATATCATCTACATATCTGTAATAAAATCATGGTTTAAAACATAGGGAAGAAAAACATTGGGGAACATTCTAGATATAAATTACCACTTTTTGGATTTAGAGAATTCTGTTTAATAGAACAAGTTAGTTTTTACGGTAATAACTCGATTAATGTTATTTTAATATTTAATATTGTAATTAACTAATTTGTGTAAATTTATTTAATAAATAAATTATAGTTTCTGAAGAGGGTTGCTGTTGAAAACGTTAAAGGAATTGTTTTAATTTTTTCCATCTGCTTGACTCGGACTGATCGATAACTTCAACACATATATTAAACAAATTGTTTTCAAAAATATAAATCATGAAGTAGAGGGTATAGTTGGAAAACTAATGTAACTGGTGCCACAAGTTTTTTTTGAGATCTCTTTCACCTTATATGGTTATTAAGGCAGCAAATCTTCTTATTCTCATCTGAAATTTTAAATTGGACCGCGACGAAAGACTTGGGGGCGAGAATTTCGTTAAACTTTGGCAATTTAGTAAAAAAGTTGTTTTAAGGGTTCCTGGGCGAATTTCTTTTTCCATATCCCCATCCTCGAACATTCATAAAGTGCAGCAACGATTGCCGCTGGCAAATTCATGAATCTTTTCCTGCAAAGGAAAGGAGAAAAAAATGTATTCCTGGGATGAATAGTGCATCGTCCTTTCAAAATCCAACGATACCTAAAAGTATCCTGCGTTCATCGTCTCTATAGTTGGAAGAGGCTACTCCAAAAACCTTCCGATAAGTGAGGATCCGTTCGAAACGTGGATTATCCCTCGAGTCCATCGATTTCTTTTGGTCACCTTTGGGATTTCATTCTTTCGTTTATATATATATAGTTTATATTTCCGCAACTTGTAAGTATGAATACAGTAAATGGGTTTGGTTTCAAAAAAAGGAGAAAATAATCAAGAACTGAATACATAAAATCCATGAGATCTTAATTTCGAGAGAGATTTAATCAAGAGATACGGTTGGATTTCAATGGGCAAATAGGGGGGAAGAGAGAGGTTCTCTACCGATGGTACGAATAGGAATATGGCCGGTGCTATCGAGATCTCGCGACAAGAAGCCGACAATAATTACTATGCGGCACGGACAGAGTTGAGAAAGGTTGGGCGCTCGTAAAGCTTTTGATAGGCTCTCGCACTCCTCTTCCATATCCTGTCGTGCGCAACGGTCTTACCGAGAAAACGTGTCACACTCTTCCTCGATATCCCTTTTCAAAGTCCCGCGCCCCACAACTACCATCGTGTTGCTTGTTCAAGTGTAAACACGTTGAAGCCGATGAACGCGCACCTAAGATTAGACGTGTTTAGTGTCATCCATATAACTCCATAGTGACGTGGCACACACTTCTTCCTCATCATCGTCTTCTTCCTCTTACCGGTTCTAAAATACATAAAGTGTCTTGGAAACTCATTGCTCCCAACCTACATATACCAATTCTAAGTGAAACTTATCTTTATCCTCTGATATAGTTGCAATGATTATCGCATATATATCACATAAGAAATAAAGAAGAAGCAAAATTATTTCTGACAAGTATTTTATTTATGTTGCCACAAAATCACATACTGGTTGACATTTTGCAATAATACCTAAACAAGAATTTAATTTTATAGATAATAAAAAATGAGTCATAACCTCGTCAAAAAAGCTAAGGACAAAAGCAAAAAATCTGAAAATTTCAACACTGTTTATAAAATTTCAGTTAAAGTAAAATCTTGTAGATTTCAGAAAGAGAAAGTTTTGTAATTTTGATAGTTTTAGACCTGAGAAGCAAATAAATTAAAAACGTGTTAGGACAGGAAAAAACTGCAGATGTGCCAAAGATCTAACAATGATACTTTTTATATTGTTTTATTGCGGTACAGCCCTTCTAGGTATAACACTTAACTGTGTAGGTGTATGTCTGTGTGTGTAATGACTGCGTCTCTTTACCTGATTTCCCTTTGATTTTCAGTTGTCTACGAACCTTTACCAAGAGTACTGCGTTACTTGTAATTTTATTTTTCTCGTGATAATTTTCTGAATAAATAAATTGCTCTGGATTTGCAGTTGTATTATTTAAACATACAACAAAATTAATTGTGGTAATTGCTCTGCTTCTTATGTTGGTCAGTCAAAAAGATATGTTGGTGTACGTATCGATGAACATAAAAATTCTACGACTAATGTAATTGCTGATCATAATAACAAGCTAAATCACAATTTTGATTGCAAGAATTTTTTAATACTCGACAAAGAGTCTAATTATGATAAACGTTTAATATCAGAAGTGATCCACATTAATTTGCAAAAAAAAATCTGTTAACAAAAAAGATGATACACAAAATCTGAATAACTACTACATCCATTTTCTCAATGAAAAGAAACACGTGTGACTCTTATCTGCTTTGATTAACCTTGGTATTTCTTCTATTCTACTATCTTTATTTTTTGTTTACTGGTTGGTTTTATACTTGCGTTGCTTATTTTGAACTATTAACGATTTGGAAATAATTTTCTGATTCTGGAATTCATTTTATAAAGATTAGGATTTAATTTGTAATTTCGGAATTTATTTCATAGCGATTTGTAATTAATTCTTGATTCCGGAATTAATTTCATAATAAATTGGATTTAATATCGTAATCAGTTTGAACTATTTAGTAACCAATTGTGATTAATTTGTAATTCCGGAATTAATTTCACAACAATTTGAGTTTAATTTCGTAATCATTTGGAATTATTTAGTAATTCCCGAATTAATTAATATTTGAGTAAATCATTTCATAGCAATTTATAATTAATTCTTGATTCCGAAATTAATTTCATAACAATTTAGATTTAATATCGTAATCATTTTGAATTATTTAGTAATTCCCGAATTAATTAATATTTCAATAATTCATTTCATAACGATTTGTAATTAATTCTTGATTCCGGAATTAATTTCATAACAATTTGGAAATAATATCGTAATGATTAAATCGGGATTCTTGAATTAATGTCATAACGATTTGGAATTAATTTGTGATTCCGGAATTCATTTTAGAATAATTTGCATTTAATTAGTAATTATGGAATTCATTTTATAATTATTTGGAAGTAACTAACGATTCCGGAATTAATTCGTAATTCAGGAATTAATATCATAACAATTTAGAATTAATAATATTCAAACGAATTCCAATTTATGGACTAATGGCGTCCGTCTGTAATTCCGAAATTAATTTCCTTACGATTTGCAATTAATTCATGATTTGAATTTGATAATTATTAATTAATTTGCAATAAAATTGTGATTCTGGAGTTAATATCATAAGAATTTGGAATAAATGAGAGATTTCAGATTTACACTTTGTAACGTTTTGGAATTAATTAGTGCTTCCGGAATTTACTTTAGAACGATTTGAAATTAATTCTTGATTCCGGAATTAATTTCGTAATGATTTGGAATTATTTAGTGATCCCAAATTAATATCATAACAATTAATTTATGATTCCGCAATTGATATCATAACAATTCATTTATGATTCCGAAATTGATATCATAACAATTTAATTAATTAACGATTTGGAATATAATCGTAATTTAGGAATTAATTTCATTAGGATCTGAAATTATTTAGTAATTCCGGAATTAATTTGTAATTTCGGAATTATATTCATGACGATTTGAAATGTATTTGTGATTTCGGAACTAATTTGTTATTCCGTAATTAATTTCTAACTCTGGAATTAATTTCATATCGATTGGAAAAAATTTAATGATTCCGGAATTAAGTTATTATTCCGGAATTAATTTCATAAGGATTTGAAATTAATTAGTAATTTCGTAATTAATTTTATATGATTTAGATTTCAGTAGTAATTTCGGACTTGCTTTTATAACGATTTGGAATTAATTCTTGACTGCGGAATTAATTTCGTAATGATTGGAATTATTCAGTAATTCCCAAATTAATTATTATTTCAGAAATTTATTTCAAAACTACTTGTAATTAATTTTTGATTCCGGAATTAATTTTATAATGTTTTGGAAATAATATCGTATAATGATTTGTAATTAATTCGTCATTTTGGATTTAGTTTTATAATGATTTGAAATTAATTTGTGAATATGGAATTAATTTCATAACAATTTGGAATTAATTCGTGACTCCATAATTAATTTCATAGAATTTTGGAATCAATTCGTGATTTCGGAATTAATTCTTGATTTGGAGTTAATTTGTAATTCAGGAATTAATATCATAACAATTTGGAATTAATTCATGATTCCATAAATAATTTCATAGAATTTTGGAATTATTTTGTGATTCCAGAATTAATTCATCATTTGAAATTAATTCGTGATTCCGGAATTAATTCCTTATTTGGAATTATTAATTTGGAATTACTATTAATATAGTCAAATAGTTAATAAGACAAAATTGATTTCCCAATAATTCGCCACTAATTAATTAAGTTCAGGGAAATTTGAAACTAATTTTTGATTGCAAAATTAATTCCATAACAATTTGTTAATTAGAAATTTGTATCCAATTAATTTGGTATTTATCTGTCAATCTGTAATTAATTTCGCACCATATCAGGATTAATTTATTGATTCCATTATTAATTACAGCCCAATTATCTAATTATCTAATAATTTTCGATTCCGGAATAATTTTCAGAATTATTCTTGACTTTAGCACAAATTGCGAAATTATTAAATATGGTAATTACTGATTTCATAGATAATTTTACACTGATTTGCGATTCTAAAATGAATCTCGGACTAATTTGACACTAATTTTTAATTCCGGAATTAAGTTTACAACGCTTTTGAAATTGATTAGTGATTTCGGAATTAACCTTTTAACGTTTTGGAATGAATTAATAAATCCGGAATTTTGTTAACGATTTGGAATTAATTCGTTATTCCGGAATTAATTAATTGCGGAATAATTCAGCAGTAATTATAGAAAGAATTTTTTCAACGATTTGGAATTATTTCGTTATTCCGGAATTAATTAATTGTGGAATAATTCAGCTGTAATTATAGAACGTCTGGAATTAATTCTAGAATTAATTTCTAAATAATTTCTCGAAATTCAAAAATAGTAATTATTTCGGAACCGATATTAATTTGTAATTTATTGGATCAGTAATTATTTTTAATCGTGGAATGATTTTTGAATGCGGTGTTAATTTTGGAATTAACTTTCGAACTTATTCTACTGTAATAATTTATTTACCCGAATAAAAATATTATCAATTAAATTACAAAATTCTATATAAAAAATAACCCAAAAATTGCATATTTGATTATTTTATTTCCTTACATAAACATAATATTTCTGACTTATTTACCCTTTTTTTTAATTAAATAAAATGTTCATTTTTATTGCAGAAAACATTGATATTTTATTTGTCGTGATAATTACAAACTAATAGAAATAAATATAGAACGTATTTACTCAAAAATAACGAAGACAACGTGATATTTATAAAATAGTGTCATGTCAGTTTTTTTTCTCAAAACATTTTTTTTCTGAAGAATGAGAAAAAAAACCTTAACAAGCTAACTTGTTTTAAATAGGCTCTATTTGTATTTTATTTTTTCCCCTCATATCTCTTTTTTCAAAGAGAGAACCTATTCTAAGATAATTAAACAAGTCTCCTTTTGAAAAGCAAACAGAGACAGTGCGCGGGAAACTAATCCTTGACGAATGAGATTGAAGCCCTGCTCTTTCTCAGTTCTTAGTAAATATCTCACATGCCGGATTAACCATAGTAGTTTTCTTGGATTATCTAGAACCGGATTAGCGTAAGAACATAATTACATTGTTGCAGTTGAAAATAAACTGCTTTCTGCCAGTCAGTTAATCTCAACGGATTTTAATTAACATTTCCTGACGTATTCATCAACTGTAAAAAAAAACTGTTTCATCTATATGAGTATTTTTAAAGTTTTAAATGAAAATTTTTAATTTTGTTTAGAATCCGTTTATTCTTATTAAGAATTTCATTAGAATTAGATTAAATTATTTCACTCTTAACTTCTCTTTCTGGTTTGAAAACTATTACAATAGCCAATGTTTAAACAAAATTCGAAAGTAATAAAATTTCTATATTTTTATACTGTGGTCACAATATAGAAAACCATGGCAAGCGATTTGGAATTAATTTCTGATTCCGGAATTAATTACGTAACGATTTAGAATTATTAAGTGATTCCCGAATTTATTCTTGATTTAGAATTAAATATTAATTCATAATTCAGGAATTAATATCATAACAATTTGGAACTAATACTTGCTCCATAATTAATTTCATAATTATTTGTAATTTAATTGTAATTTCGGAATTAATTTCATAACCATTTGTAATTAACTAGTAATTTTAGAATTATTTTTATAACGATTTGGAAATAATTTTCTGATTCTGGAAATTATTTTGTAAAGATTAGGATTTAATTTGTAATTTCGGAATTAATTTCATAACCAATTGTGATTAATTTGTAATTCCGGAATTAATTTCATAACAATTTGGATTTATTTTCGTAATCGTTTGGAATTATTTAGTAATTCCCGAATAAATTATTATTTCAGTAAATCATTTCATAGCGATTTGTAATTAATTCTTGATTCCGGAATAAATTTTATAACAATTTGGATTTAATATCGTAATCATTTGGAATTATTTAGTAATTCCCTAATTAATTAATATTTCAGTAATTCATTTCATAGCGATTTGTAATTAATTCTTGATTCCGGAATTAATTTCATAACAATTTGGAAATAATATCGTAATGATTAATTCGGGATTCTTGAATTAATGTCATAATGATTTAGAATGAATTTGTGATTCGGGAATTCATTTTAGAATGATTTGCATTTAATTAGTTATTATTCGGAATTCACTTTATAATGATTTGGAATTAATACGTGATTCCATAATTATTTTAATACAATTTGGTAATAAATTCGTGATTCCGAAATTAATTCGTGATTTGGAATTAATTCTACAGAATTTTGGAATTAATTCGTGATTCCCGAATTAATTCTTGATTTAGAATTAATTCGTAATTCAGGAATTAATATCATAATAATTTGAAATTAATTCTTGCTCCCCATAATTAATTTTATAATAATTTGCAATTAAATTGTGATTCTGGAATTAATTTCATAACGATTTGGAATAAATTCGTGATTCTTGAATTAATTCTTGATTCCGGAATTAATGTCATAACTATTTGGAAATAATATCGTAATGCATAATTCGGGATTCATGAATTAATGTCATAACGAGTTGGAATGAATTTGTGATTCCGGAATTCATTTTAGAATGATTTGGATTTAATTAGAAATTATTCGGAATTTACTTTATAATGATTGGCGGTATTAATTCGTAATTCCATAATTATTTTAATAGAATTTTTGAATTAATTCGTGATTCCGGAATTAATTTTTGATTTGGAATTAATTCGTAATTCAGAAATTAATTTCATAAAATTTTGGAATTAATTCGGGATTCCGGAATTAATATCATAATAATTTAAAATTAATTCTTGCCCCATAGTTAATTTTATAATGATTTGTATTCAAATTGTGATTCTGGGATTAATTTCATAACGATTTGGAATAAATTCGTGATTTCGGAATTATTTTTATAACGATTTGGAAATAATATCGTAATGCATAATTCGGGATTCTTGAATTAATTTCATAACGAGTTGGAATGAATTTGTGATTCCGGAATTCATTTTAGAATAATTTGGATTTAATTAGAAATTATTCGGAATTTACTTTATAATGATTTGGTATTAATTCGTAATTCCATAATTATTTTAATAGAATTTTTGAATTAATTCGTGATTCAATAATTAATTTAATAGAATTTTTGAATTAATTCGTGATTCAATAATTAATTTAATAGAATTTTGGAATTAATTCGTGATTCCGGAATTAATATCATAACAATTTGGAATTAATTCGTCATTCAGGAATTAATCTCATATCAATTTGGAATTAATTCTTGCCCCATTGGTAATTTTATAATGATTTGTATTTGTATTTGTATTTAAACCATGGCGAGCGATTTGGAATTAATTCCTGATTCCGGGATTTATTTCATAACGATTTGAAATTATTTTGTGATTTCCGAATTAATTATTATTATTTCGGGAACTGACTATTTTCCCCCCAATTAAAATTAACGTAAACAAAAAAAAATATTAAATATAATAAAGAAACAATTTAAATGATAATATTCTCTTATAGAAATACGCTCATAAAATTGAATTTAAATTTGCAAAAAAAAAATTATTACATCAAAATGAAAGACGTGGCATTTTAATTACAACTATTTATATAGCACCTTTAATGAAATAAATGTTAAAATTATGTAAATAGAAATTGAGAACAAGGGAAAAATGAACAATGAGGGCAGAAATACGAAAAATTAGAGATTCCTCTTTTTAAAAAACTCATTTATAAGCGAGAAAAAGATGTCTGTCGATGACAGGAAGATTTCCATATTTTTCTCTCTAACCATATAGTCATCTCTCTCTCTATCTCTCTCTATTATATATACATATCGGAAGCTCGCTTGCGCGCGCGCATTCAAATTATACTATAAAAGCACCTGCATCCTGTTTTTAGCGCGCGTTCGCATCTAAAATCAAATTATTATATTGACTTACTGCCAAAAGGAAAAAAAAATTTTTCGGTCCTTTTTTTTCCATTTTTTCCACATAGCTTCTCCTCTTCTCTCTTATCATTAGAATTTAAATCGACAATATAGAAAAAAAACATACATTTGTTAACACTTTTGCAAAAAATTTTTGTATTTTTTTTTTTGTTCTTTAAAAATAATATCTTACGCGCATTTATTGCGGTAATAAAAGTCATAAAAGTTCATTTCTTCATAGTGTTACTTTTTCTCTCTTTTCTTTATCATCTGCGCGCGACAAAGAACACTAACGACAAAAAGAGAAAAAAAAAATTGTGCAAAAGTAGAAGGAGATAAAAAAAAGTATATACCGTATACCGCTGACATTTACTCATTAGCAAGTGTTGAGTATAAAGTGTTTTATTTGCTTTTATTTTTTGCTCATCATGTTCCTTCACAGCCAATAAAGTTTTTCATATATTATAAAGTTCGACCTGTGCATATACTTTTTCCAGTGAAGACTGCGTTTTTCCAGAAATAAATTATTCATTTCAGTAATGAAATTAATATTTTTTGTTTTCAAAAATTTATTTCCTTTTTCTTGTTCAATAATAATTTATTACTAATTAAATATATTTATTTATTATTTTTCAATTAAACAGTTATTAATTAGTTACTATTTAAACTGTTATTAATTAGTTACTATTTAAACAATTATTTATTAGTTACTAATTAAATAATTTTTATTAGTTACCAATTAAATAATTTTTATTAGTTACTAATTAAATAATTTTTATTAGTTACCAATTAAATAATTTTTATTAATTACTAATTAAATAATTTTTATTAGTTACTAATTAAATAATTTTTTATTAGTTACTAATTAAATAATTTTTTATTAGTTACTAATTAAATATTCATGAATTAATTACTACTTTGTCTAGTACGAATTAATTATAGTTATCATATTGTCAAAAATCTATTGTTATTAAATTGAATTTAAAAAAAGTGGAAAAATTTCTCGCATCGACAACATGAAGGATAAAATTTTGAAAAAGTACAAATTTTTTAAATCTCACATTTAAAAAAAAATTAAACGAGATTTAAGACAAGAATTGATAATAAAACAGTGACAATGATTGTGAAAAAGGGAATTTTTTAATTTTCAAATGACGCTCACTGTTAGGAATTAAAGAAGAACAAATGAGAGTTTCACTCTCGAAATGAAACGGACAGATTTATAAATTAGTTCCGAGGCGATCAAGTAGTGAGAGACGAGAGTGAAATTCGCCTCCTATCAAGATTCCGTTTGCGGATCTAGCACTGTCTGCCTGTCGGCTTTATAACCTCCTTGTCGTGAGTCAGCAGTTGCGAGAGAGGAGAAAATGTATATATATAATACATTTTCGGGGTGCTTTCGCTGCTCATTGTATTATATATATATCTGCTAATCGTCATTCCACTTTTTTTTATTGTTCCTTCATTTCGACGCCCCATTGCTTTTCTCATTTTTCCGCGACTCTTTTTTTTCTCCCCATCCCCGCTCTAATTCTGCTGTAGAATAATAAGGGTGCGGATATTATTAATAAATGTTTCCCGCAGGGGGAAAAAAACCATTAGAAAAATAATTAATTAATATCTTTTTAATAAATTTTAAGCGGATTTGTTCCAATCCCTCTGATTTGTATTGTTGTCTATATATAAGAATTTAGTTCTTAGTAAAAAAAAAAAAAAAATTGGATTCTACATTTTCGTAACGATAATTTAACTAATAGATATTATAGTAATAATAATTATTATATGTATTTTTTTTCATAATAATATTTTATAATAAAAACTAACTAATATATGTGACGCGATCTGAAGAAAGGGACCTTACAAGCAAAAAATTGTAGGTTATGTTTGAAATTTTTTAAACGAAAATACAGAAAAATTATCAACTGTTAATGTGAATCATTAATATTTAAGTTTTCATTATATTTCAAATATTTAATAAACACTGATTTTAATTTGGAAAAAGTAAAAAAGAAACTTTTAATCAACAAAAATGTAACACTAACATAACCTCAAAGTGATTTGCTTCTAAGGTCCCTTTCTTCAGATCGTGTCACATATATTTTTTTATATTGAACGGAAAAAAATTGCAATGAATTTTTTAATTTATCATTTTAAGTTCAAAATTGATATTTTCTATAAAAAAAATTTTTATTTTTAATTATAATTTTGTTATTTATCTAACTTTCTACTTAATATGTTATATTTTAAAAAATTAAAAATATTTTAACATTATTCATTTATAATTTAATGAATTGTGTATTTAATAATTTATTTATAACTATTTAATCTTTTCAAAAATAACTGAAATATAGTTTTTTTTATATTGAACGGAAAAAAATTGTAATTAATTTTTTAATTTATCATTTTAAGTTCAAGATTGATATTTTATAAAAAGAAAATTTATTTTTAATTATAATTTTGTTATTTATTTAACTTTCAACTTAATATGTTATATTTAAAAAAAATTAAAAATATTTTATTTTAAATAAAACGGAAAAATTTGTTATAATTCAAGGTTTAGGTATTTGAAAATAATTATTTGAAAATTAAAAACAAAACAATAACGCTTATCAAATATGAAAAAGGCTTCAAAGATGAATAGTTTGTCAAATAAAAAATTCACGTTTTTAAATTTAAAAATATTGAAACATAATTTAACAAATTTTTTGGACTACAACTTCAAATATTTATATATAGATTACGTATAATTAAAAAACAGTTTAAAAATATGACTAACTGAAAAATGAGGCTTCGGAGATGAAACTGAATTTTTACTCCCATTGCCAGTAATTTTGATTAAATTATTTTAAAAATTTCTTTTATTTTATTTAAACTAAATATTAGTGAAAAATAAACGGTAGATTTTAAGCTTCAATTTGACATATATTAAGACTGTATTACAAAATTTTTAATTATATTTAAAAATAATTAATTATTTAAAAAAACATTATTTATTATTTATTTAGTTTTCCTTTTTTTTCTTTTACTTATTATTATTTTTACCAGTTATTAATTTTCTACTATTTAATATCTATTAATTTTTATAAATAAAAAATTTTTTTTGTTCATAAATTATTATTTTTATTAAATTAATATTTAATTTTGTATTAACTTGTTACTAACGTTATTATTGATTATTTTTACAATTTTTAATAATTTTTGTCATTTATATGTAAAGAAATTTCAAATTATTTTTTAAAATTATTTTAAATATTATGTTCCTTTATAATTTTATGACTCCAGACTCTACTCCATCGTGAGGGCATAAAAATTTAAGTCTTCGTCTATTTTATAATTATTATTTTTTGGTAAGATAATTATTCATTTATTGTTAAACTAATTTTATTTTTTCTTTTATTTTTAATTCTTTTTTTTTCTTATATAATTTTTTACTAAGAAAAACTTTAAATTTTAACATTACAAGATTATGTAAAGATAAATAATTTTTTGTAAATTATGGATACTTTTTTCGAAATTTATACTCAACAAAATATTAATAACAAGTTAATGAAAATATTGAGTCTCACGTTGGAGACAGGTGAAGTGGTTCCTTTCAGGAGAATCACCCATATGATAATTATCTATTAATAACTAACATCATAGATGCGGGAATTGTTGATAATTACTAGTCTGAATTTTGTTAAGTAAATTGTGGAAGCACCTTAAGTACAGGAAGTAAAGTGGGAGGTACAATGAGAGTGAGTGAGAGGTTTGTGTTTTTCCTCTCTTCCTCTCATTTGTGCCCGCACTCCTCTAAATTTGATTTATAATAAAATGAAAATAAGTTTTAAACTTAAAAAATAGTTTCAGTTATTTTTCAGTCGTAATAAAAGATTTCTTTGTTATAACAAGTCCTTTTTGTATATATAATAAATTCTTTTTGGAAACTTTGGGGCAAAATTGAAAATTAAGAGTGAATATACAAATTGTGAAATATTAGAATTTTAAATGTTGAAATTTTCTTGTCACTAAATGATGATGGTATAATTTAATTTGTTATTATACATTTCTAAATGAAACCTGAATAGCCAAAGGCACCCAAGTGTGACAAGTATTACATGTTACGTCGAGAGATAAATACGTGAGAACATCTTGTAGCAAGTAGCCGCGTGTATTACTTTGGACCTTTCGGTAGCTCGCATTACTTGTGGTTCGAGTTATTAAGTGAGAAGTGACCCTCTTGGCAGGCCTAACTGCATTACAAGTCCACCACAGCAGCGCCACAAGATCATATTACCCAGACGCACTCACCACCCAACCCGTTCCTCTCTTTCTCTTTCTCTCCCATTACAAGGTGGTGTCTAGTATTCACATCTTATTTCATTCACTTTCAAAACACGTTGCAAATTCATTTCACTTTTTACCTTTAATTTATCATTTAAATCTAAAACTAAATTAATCAAATTATTAACATTATATCTTTCAGTTTTTTGAATTAGTTGTACAAATTTTGGAGAAAAGGAATGTTTGTCATATTTTAAGACTTTTCCAGTTGTACTTTCGGTTAAATGGAAAATTTCTAGGAGAAATATTTTTTTTTAGGTCATTTACTCCTTTTATTCTTATTCTATAAATATATTCTCATTTTGTAACTATATATATATATAGTAAAGCGGAAGAGTATATATAAATCGAGAGTGTTGTGAATTATTCAAAAGCCAGAAGCGAAAGATTGAAAGATGTCCGTTAACGGATGAGAACAAATTGAGATAAATCAGGGCATCGATTGGCGGAAGAATAGAGAGAGTGTCGTGCGGGTAAATGGCCTCGTGATTTAGGTAAACGCATTTGGGACTCGTGGTTGGTTCCCATCACTCGAAATTCAATTAATTCTAAGTGTGTCCTCTGAGGGTCGAAGAATGACTTTTGACCTTATGGTGGCAAGGGGCCAATTTTATAAAACCCTTAACTCTCTTTTTACGATTTTATAGACATCTTCTCTTCGCCTTCTCTCTTTCTTTCTCCCCCTCTTAATATATCAGCGCAGCTATAAAATGATACTTTCTTAATATTCTTCGTTTCATTTTTTATTAATCAGCAACAATTGGATTTTTATTAAAGCAATATTGTAATTAAATATATTATCATAATATTTTTTAATTTCAAAATTATTTTACTTTAAATAAATGTATAACAATATTGGGGTCAGTTCATTATGTTTCACCTGAAGCCGTTGCTGCCTATTTTAAAAAAAAATCTCATACTTTGGAAAAATGATGTTTCATATCCGTAGATTTCATTTTTGAGAATTATTTTATACAATTTTTTGAATTAAAGTTAGAATTTGAATTTTTAAGTTGAGTTGCACAGAAAAAAAGGTTAGATTGACAGTTATGAAAATTTAATAAAGAAGCATGGAAATAATTTAGATAATACAAATTTCTTGATTGATATTTGTTAAAAATGAGCTAATTTACTTGTATTAATAGATTATTATGTAAACAAACCCAAATTAATAGATGAAAATTGATTTTAAAACTTAACTATAAAATGTCTAAAGTCACTACAATTTATTTACACTTTTCTAAAAAGTATATAAATATTAAAAAATTTATTACTATTTAATGTAGAGTATTTTTAATGTACTTTTATAATATGTGCTAACTTTTTAATTTTATAATATAGAAATATAAAAAATTTTACCTTTAATATTGAGTGTTTCATGATTTTCAGTGATTTTAATCACTTATTTCTTCTCAGGAGGTTGACCAAAAAATCCAATTTTTTTCTTAATATTTAAGTTTGACCTTCTTTTCCATTCTATTAAATTTTGGTGATGGAGAACGAACTACTTTTCAGTTTAAATTTAGTTTAAAAAATCTGCTGAAAAAACGCATTTTTTTGGTTAAAATGCAAGTATTTTTATAACACTGAAGTTGGCTGTCTCAATAGTCTTGCAAAAATCTACTTGTATTTAACCAAAAAAATGCGTTTTTTCAGCAGATTTTTTAAACTAAATTTAAACTGAAAAGTAGTTCGTTCTCCATCACCAAAATTTAATAGAATGGAAAAGAAGGTCAAACTTAAATATTAAGAAAAAAATTGGATTTTTTGGTCAACCTTCTGAGAAGAAATAAGTGATTAAAATCACTGAAAATCATGAAACACTCAATATTAAAGGTAAAATTTTTTATATTTCTATATTATAAAATTTAAAAGTTAGCACATATTATGAAAGTACATTAAAATTACTTTACATTAAATAGTAATAAATTTTTAAATATTTATATACTTTTTAGAAAAGTGTAAATAAATTGTAGTGACTTTAGACATTTTATAGTTAAGTTTTAAAATCAATTTTCATCTATTAATTTGGGTTTGTTTACATAATAATCTATTAATACAAGTAAATTAGCTCATTTTTAACAAATATCAATCAAGAAATTTGTATTATCTAAATTATTTCCATGCTTCTTTATTAAATTTTCATAACTGTCAATCTAACCTTTTTTCTGTGCAACTCAACTTAAAAATTCAAATTCTAAGTTTAATTCAAAAAATCGTATAAAATAATTCTCAAAAATGAATCCTATGGATATTAAACATCAGTTTTACAAATTATGAGATTTTTTTTTAAATAGGCCCCCAGCTGAAAAAGTTCTATAGAATTTCACTAGAATCATTCTATAGAATCGTTCTATATGAATTCTAGTGAATATTCTATAGAATTTCACTAGAATGATTCTATAGAATTTCTACATAAATACTATTAAATTTTAGTGATTTTTAATTAGAAAGACTTTAACTTTGTGAAATAATATTTTTCAACCAATTTTACGCCAAAATAATTGTTTATATCCTTTAAATATATAAAATTCATTGAACTTCGTAATCATACGTAACTATAATGTTAAAAAAATTATTTCACGAAATTTATTTTGGCCTAAAATTGGTTGAAAAATATTATTTCACAAATTTAAAGTCTTTCTAATTAAAAATCACTAAAATTTAATAGTATTTATGTAGAAATTCTATAGAATCATTCTAGTGAAATTCTATAGAATATTCACTAGAATTCATATAGAACGATTCTATAGAATGATTCTAGTGAAATTCTATAGAACTTTTTCAGCTGGACCGCAACGGTTTCAGGTAAAATATAATGGACTGACCCTATTATAAATTGACCTCCTTTTTTTATTTCTAGTTTCAAGAAATAAAATCAAATTTTCCAATAATTGAAACCTCGATATAGGTTTTAGGTGTTTTACCAATTACAAGATTGTTTGTATACCATTTTCTCTTTCACACATGTGCGTAATATTTCGCGAAAGCCAAACGGTAAAGAGCCAGAATCAATCTAGTGTGCGTGATCCCTTTTTTCCTAAGGGCCATTACGCCCCTGTTATTTCAGATTTGGTATCGACTCGCACAATTTAACTCACTCTTGAGGGTCGGCTAATCTACCACTTTCAGAGAGATGACCATTTTCTTATCGAGTGTGGCCACATGACTAATAAAGAAGAAAATACAGTCGAATTTTCCTATACAAATTGACTATAAGTTTATCATTTCTTATAGGGATATTGAATTTACATGTTATTAAAGTTAATATAGACGGAAACAAAACAAACATTAACATAAGGGAATAAATAAGTTTGACCTATACAGATAAATAATAAACGTGGAATTATAAATCAAAATTTGAATAATTTAGTTTCCATATTTAAATGTATTGAAAAATGAATTAAATTAACTTTTCAAATTGTACCCATTATGTTTACAAGATATCAAGTTTCATGAAAGTCCAAAACTTTTCTAAAAATATTCCGCCATTTTGAATTTTGAAAATCTGACTTCGGATTCGTAATCAGTAACCCTGAAAAATCATTAAAAGATTCAAGCAAATCAAGGATTATTTAAAAATATTTATTTTATATTAAATTCGACACGTCTTTTCATGTTAGAAAACAAAAACTATCACAAAAAATGTATTCAAAAGATTTTGCTGCATGAAAGAAAAACTGATATTTATTCAACAGCTAAACATCGAGCTCCTTAAAATTGCTTTATATAAAGGGGTATTTTTTAATACAGACATAAAAACTTTAATTTTCTTCACCCTCACTCGTCTTTTGCGCTCATAAACCACAGGCAGCTTCTGGGTTTGGTATTATTCTCTGTGGTACGTCGTTATAGGTCTTTGAATCGTTGGTTGCTCCCAGGATTGTAGAAACGAAATTGAGAGAGGGCAAGAGAGAAAGAATGAGAGAGAGAGAGAGAGAGAATCGAGGACGAGAAAAATATAAGGTTTAGAGTCCAATACTAGGGCATTTCCTTCTAGATGGCCGGTGGTCTGGCAAGAGGTGTGTACGTCTTATCGGAGTAATCGACAAGCCATAATGGCCGGAACTCATTGTCTCGGGCATTGGGCTATCGCGATCGGTTTCAGGGCCTCCAATTGGTTCGACTTCGCTCGATTACATATCCCATAAATTACCAGCACGAGAAACTGATACCTTCCTATTTCACATTTTTTTCCTTTTTTTTTACATTTATTTTACTAAAAGTATTTTTAAATATTGCCGCAAAAATGAGAAAAAAATTTAGAAAAAAAGAAAGTTTTCAAAATTCGCAACATAAAATTTCACAAAACATAAGTATACATGAATTTCTTCAAGTGTCTCCAACGTGAGACTCAATATTTGCATTAACTTTTTATTAATATTTTGTTGAGTATAAATTTCCAAAAAAAAATTATCCATAATTTACAAAACATTATTTATCATTACATAATCTTGTAATGTTAAAATTTAAAGTTTTTCTTAGTAAAAAATTATATAAGAAAAAAAATAGAAATTAAAAATAAAAGAAAAAATAAAATTAGTTTAACAATAAATGAATAATTATCTTACCAAAAAATAATAATTAAAATAGACGAAGACTTAAATTTTTATGCCCTCACGATGGAGTAGAGTCTGGAGTCATAAAATTATAAAAGAACTTAATATTTAAAATAATTTTAAAAAATAATTTGAAAATTTCTTTACATATAAATGACAATAATTATTAAAAATTGTGAAAATAATCAATAATAACATTAGTAACAAGTTAATACAAATTTAAATATTAATTTAATAAAAATAATAATTTACGAACAAAAAAAAATTTTTAATTTATAAAAATTAATAGATATTAAATAGTAGAAAATTAATAACTGGTAAAAATAATAATTAGTAAAAGAAAAAAAAGGAAAACTAAATAAATAATAAATAATGTTTTTTTTAAATAATTAATTATTTTTAAATATAATTAAAAATTTTGTAATACAGTCTTAATATATGTCAAATTGAAGCTTAGAATCTACCGTTTATTTTTCACTAATATTTAGTTTAAATAAAATAAAAGAAATTTTTTTAAATAATTTAATCAAAATTACTGGCAATGGGAGTAAAAATTCAAATTCATCTTCGAAGCCTCGTTTTTCAGTTAATTATATTTTTAAACTGTTTTTTAATTATACGTAATCTATATATAAATATTTGAAGTTGTAGTCCAAAAAATTTGCTAAATTATGTTTCAATATTTTTAAATTTAAAAACGTGAATTTTTTATTTGACAAATTATTCATCTCCGAAGCCTTTTTCATATTTGATAAGCGTTATTGTTTTGTTTTTAATTTTTTTAAATATAACATATTAAGTTGAAAGTTAGATAAATAACATTATTATAATTTAAAATAAAAATTTTTTGATAAAAAATATTAATTTTGAACTTTAAATGATAAATTTAAAAATCCATTACCACTTTTTTCCGTTCAATATAAAAAAATATATATTAGTTCTTTTTGAAAAGATAAAATAGTTATAAATAAATTATTAAATAAACAATTCTTTAAATTATAAATGAATAATGTTAAAAGTTTTATAAATTAAAGAAATTAAATTTAAAAGGAATTTTTTTTACAAAAACCCCAATATTGATATTACAGTATATTTAATCTTTAAAACACTTAATATTAAAATAATGCCGGAAAGCTTATTTTTAAAAATTAATTTTTCTCAACTCAGATTCTTATCTTTAAACGTATTAAAAACCTACCCATGACCTAAAAAAAATTCAGAAAATGTAAAAATTAGTTTTTTTTAGTTTTTGGAAAAAACAGGTGCCTTTTAGGAGAATCATCCATATAAAAAAGTAATTTATTAGATTAGGTTAACATTCAAGTTAGAAAGTTCAATCGTACTTGAACTTGAATGTTTTTACCAATATCTGAATTTTGTAAAATTGAACAAATAAATTGCATATTATCTCACTTGGAAATCAAATTTTCCGTATGGAGTTATTGATTCTTAAGAAAGTTCAATTTGCTTTTTTGCTTTACAGTATTCAGTTTTGTTTTAACTAAAAAGAAACAAGGATGAAGAGTTTTATGTTTCTCCTTAAACATTGAATTATACGACAAAAATTGCAAAGAGTAAGTATATGTTCCCAGTAGAGAAAGAAACATTCACGTTCGCGGAACGTTCCTAAAAAAAATTCCATGTCAGACAATTTAACATATATTGAAAACGTTTTAAGTTCTAAAAAAGTTTTTCGAACTTGAAACGTTAATAGATCATGTTATTTTGACAGATAAGAAACGTTTTAAAAAGTTTTAGGAATATTCATAAACTGGGGGTCGATTCTGTAACTTCACTTTCACTCTTACTTAACTTTCTCTTTCACTTTCACTCTCAGTTCACTTTCACGTTCAATTCAATCTCACTATCACTACTTAAAATTCAAATAAAATAAACATTATTTGTCATAAATTCCATTGCACACAAAAAACCATTTAACATCATTCTCATTTGATGTAAAATTTACTTTACATTTTCATTTAGTATAAATTCCATTTAACGTAATTCTCATATGACAGAAAATTTTAAACTCTAAAACCGTACATCAAAATTAATGCCTCTTTTATATTATAATTTAACAAGTTAATTATGTTTCAGATTTTCAACGTAAAGAAGAAGCAGAAACGAATATGGAGTTTCGAAAAATTTTAATAATTCTGGTTGCAATTCTATGCAGATTTTATTGTAACCCCAGAAAAGTATACAATTTATCCCACGTGGCAAATGTTTTACAAGAAGAAAGTAAAGGAAATCAAGTCCTTCTGTTGCATCACAACAAATCAAAAAACGAAGAAATTTTTCAATTTGGAAAACAAATTTTAATGAGAATACCAACAAGAGTTGCGGATTATCGAAATGAAATGGAAGCTCACAGACAGAAGATGACACAACCTGAGGATCACTTTCAAACAACGACAGTTGTTGTCATTTCAAGTCAGAATGATTACGAAACATCGTCAACTTTATCCAAACTAATGACTTCAATTGCCAATTTATCAAATCCAAAACAGTGTCCAAAAGTACTAATTATCACTCAAGTCCAGACAAAGCGGATAAGGTATGAACACTTTTTAAAATTTCTCTGGTCCAAACAGTTTCTAGATGTCACTATTCTTGATCTACGATTGCAGGACAATTGTCGGAAAAAGTTGACCGAATGCTTTCAAACATTTGGAGCTTATCAACATAATTATAATCCGTTCACTGGAACATGTTACAGAACATCATTCTTAGAGAGTGGAAGATTTTTTCCAAATAAGCTGCATGACTTAAATGGATACAAACTAAATGTTTACTTCTTCAACTATCCACCTTATCTTATGATTAAGCGAAACTCCTCTGGTCATATTGCTAATATCTATGGACCTGATGCCAACTTAGTGAATACCTACTCAGAAGTTATGAATTTTACAATAAATACCAAAATCGGAAAAGGTAGTAATTGGATCAAGGTGAAATGTAGCGAGGAAACTTTTCTAAACACATTTGGAGGTAACGACTTTTTGGCCGTTCAATCTAGTTTAGCAAAAACATGCTGGGATAATTACATTGACACTAGTAAAGGTACGCGAATGAATAATTACGCCATTGCAGTGCCAACTTTATCGGAAAAACTGAAAATTCATACCGAATGGAATTTAATGAAACTAATGAATATTATCTTCCTAATACTCATACCTAACATGATGAGTAGATTCTTAAAATTTAACCTTCACTACTGGCAAATAATGTACACCATCAGAATAATACTCGGTTTTCCAATTCCACAAGAGCCGAAAAGAAACGTTGAAAGAATAATGTTTATAATAATGTGGACATTCTTATTTCTCCAGTCGTCGTTTATTTTTACAACATTATCAAGCCTTCAATGGCAGAAGGTTGTTTTCAAAAAAATCGAATCATTAGATGATATAAGAGCCGCTAATTTGACTCTTATTTTGCATGGGTATATTGGACCTGATAGGGATGATTTGCAAAGTCTCCTGAATACTGGAAGACACACCACTGAATCATTAGAAAAATGTGTGAAAATGTTGATGGACTATCAAAATGTCACTTGCTGGGGAAGAATAGACTCAACACGTTTGATTATTGGGAAACACAGAAATTCTTATAACGAGACAAGAGTTGAAATTTTAAATAAATGGTCCAATTTACTGCCCAGTATATTGTTTCTCATGAGAGGATTACCCTATAAATGTCGATTTGAAAGTATTACGTCAATTCTGATTGAATCTGGTATCAGCGATATGTGGGATGCTTCACTGATTCCAAAGAAATCATTTCTGCAAAATCGAGCTGATCTTTATCAACAGGAAACTTTGTTGTCGTCCAAGTCCATTTATTTAATGATCTCATTCCTTTCACTTGGATATTTGGGTTCAATTATTATTTTTGCTGTTGAAATAATTATTCGCAAATGTTTGCAATTTTAAAGAGCTTTGTAGTTTAATGACTTTTTTTACTTTGGATTAATTCCAATTCAATTCAGACAGGCTAAAATATGTAATGCAAATAATAGTTTCTCATTTAACATAAATTTCATTTTCATAAAGTTTATTTGACATAAAAGACATTGAACATAATTCTCATTTGTCATAAAAGTCATTTTACATAAATTTCATTTGATATAAAGGTCATTCAACAAAATTCTCATTTGACATAAAAATTATTTTACACAAATTACATTTTACATAAAAATATAAGCGCGAATTTTAAAAGTAACCAATTAGATATTGTCAACAACATTGTGATTCGCCAATTTTGAAATTCGCGCCTTTATTCTCATGGCAAATGATCTTTATGTAAAGTGAAATGTATGACAACTGAATTTTATGTCAAATGAGAATTATGTTAAATGCCATTTACGCTAAATGAAATTTATATAAATTAAATTTTACGTTAAATAATAATTATATTAAAAGATATTCACGTCAAATGAAATTTATGTCAAGATACTTTTATGTCTAATGATATATATGTCAAATGGATTTTGTGTCAAATGAGAATTTCGTAAAATGACATTAATGCCAAATGAAATTGATGTCAAATGAATTTTATGTGGAATGAATTTTATAACAAATGAATTTTATGTGAAATGAATTTTATGTCAAATAAAATTTACGTTAAATGAATTTTATGTCAAAAGAAATTTAGGTTACATAATTTTTATTGCAAATGGGAATTAAGTAATCTGAGTTTTATGTAACTTAATATTTCTGTTAAAAAAATTCTATGACAAATGATATTTATGTTAAATGGTTTCTGTGTGCAATTAAATTTATGTCAAATAATGTTCATATTATATTAATTTTAAAGTAGTTTTATATCAAATAACTATTTGGTCAAAAAAAAATTTCGGGAATAAGCATGCGTCTCGATTAAATGTTCTTTGAAGTCTCACAAGTTTAATTAAAAAATTTGTTAATTTAACAATTTTCTGTTTTAATGTATTATTTTACTTTGTTACTATTAGGCTTGTTGTTCTGCTTTTATTTTTTCGTTAGTGTTTTTTTCTAGATGTTTTCTCTTCTTCATAGACTTTGCTGAAAAAAATGAAACAAGTAAATATTAAATCATTTTAGCAATTTATTTTTTCGCATCTATTCCTGAATTCATGACGATTAATTTTTTTTTTTTTTTATTCAAAAGTCCAATAACGATGAGAAAATTTTAATTATCCGCAATTGTTTCTTATCAATTTTCGCTCGCAGTTCACGCCTCCTCGTCTGTTATAGAGGCGAATCGAAAATTAGAAATTATTACTGCCGATGAATTCGTATCCCTTGTTAGTTTCGTAATAAATGCGTCTCCACTTCTTGCCTTAATGGCTCGACAGTTGGGGAAAAATAAAGAATTCATTAATTAGCAAATCTCTTTCCTTCTCTCACCCATCTCGACGCTTCTCTTGATTTCTTTTTGCAAAAAAAAAAAAAAAAAAACGCGTTTGTCTGCATCCAAGGTATCTTCAATCTTGATTGAGTTTGAATTACTCCAACATAAATAACCTTTCGATCTAAAGGGGAAACAATTTTCGTAGAGTCATTTGGAGAACGTTGTTTTTTTCTTTCTCTCTCTCGAGTACTTTGGATCTTTCAAATTTATCAAGACGTACCTACATTTTTCTTTTTTTTGTTTCAATTTAATTTAATTTCGTATTGAATGAAAGGAAATTTATATTAAATACTCGAGATTTTTATCAATCGTATATACCATTTTTTTTTTTGCTTTAATTATTATTTCATTCCTTGAAAAGCTTTCAAAATACAGTTTTTTTAGTTGAGAAAAAGATTTTTTTTCGACGAAAAACAAATTGGAAATTTTTCTCTTTTGTAATGAAAAATTGTGAAACAAAATATTTTATTGCATGTATGGGAGTAGGGTGGGAGATGGAAAGAAAGAGAGAGAGAGAGAGAGAGAGAGAGATTTTTTTGAAAATAAAAATAAAGTTTCACTTTCGTTCGAACACCCTTTGTGTGAAACTAGACAGCTTATGTCCTGAGGGAGTCGGGTAACAAGTTAAGGGAACGAGTACGTGATTCTATTACTTCACTAGACTAGGGATTATGTCTTGTCCAGCGGACTAAACCCTTTTTTCTATATATCACAATCGGAAGCCATTCGTGGAGTCTCGTAACCTATTTTTAGAGATTTTCAAAGAAGCCTTTCTCGAGCCTATACATATATAAAATGGTTGTCAGTCTCACACCTGGTTACATTAATTAGAATATCAAAATCTCTCTCGTCATCAAGTTTCCATTTCGATTTTTTTCCTCTATACGATATATCTTTATTCACTGAATTTTAATTTTTCCCCACTTCTTCGAAATTTTTTAAAATTTTCATAAAAATGTTGTTCCTCACTTCACTATCATTTTGAGATAAATATATTTTGTTTTTGAAAAATGATTATATTGTGTAAGCGGAGATATTGTTATATTCTGCACAACTATTAAAATTAAAAATGTTATTTCGTACAGCAAATATAAATAAAGAAAAAAAACTAAAAAAAAGCATTTTTGATATAAAAAATTCTGAAATAAAGTTTTTTATGCTTTATTAGTTTTAAATAGATAAGGATTAATATTCTATTCTTTAAAAAAAATGTAATAAAACTCTTTTCGAGAAATTATTTATTTCATAAATAATGATATTCTGCACATGATTATTCGAATGTTCACAAAATTTTTCTATCAATTTCTTCGCCTTATTTTCATAAATAATTGAATTTTTTTATATAGATATTCAATTATTTTCATGAATACTGAAATCCATCATAGAGTTTGAATTAGTTTCAAATTTCAATAAAAATTTTCAAATTCCTCGAGAAATGTAATTTGTTCTTAAAAATTTTATTAAAATTCATATCGAAAGATTTCAATTAATTAAAAGTTTGATGATAAAATACAAATTAAAATCTTTGAAGATTTAAATTTTTTATTCTTCAAACTGTCGATTCTGTAAAATTAATTTTTTTCTAAAAGATTAATATTGAATTTGAAAAAAAAGAATATTTTCTGTTTTTATTTTCCAAATAATTGAAGAATTTCTGAATAATCGACATTTCGTGAAACTGAATTTTTAACAAATAGATTAAAAAATTCTTCTGAAACTTTTGCAAAAATTATTAAGAGTATAAAAGATAATTAAAATTATTTCGAAGAATTTTTAATTTTTGATAAAAAAATAAATTTTCATTTTAATAAAATTTGTTTTTTAATTACTTTATTCTAAAAATTTATCTAAAATTGTCCTAAAAAATAATTGCAATCCTGCAATGAATTTTATGATTTATGAAAATAATTGAATTTTTGCCAAGAGTTTTATTAAAATTTTTAATAATAATTAAATTTCATGAGAAAAAATTTTTTTTTTTCAAAATCATGAAATTATTGCGAAAAATTTTATTAAAGTGTTACAAAAAAAGGTAACTTCTGTGAAAAATTTTGATATCTATGAAAATAATTGAATATTGCAAACGAATTTTATTACATTTTTTTTCAAATAATAATTGAATTCTTTTAAAAAAATTTTATTAAAATTGTAGATTTTAAAAATTATGAATTTCAGGGAAGAATTTCATTATTTGTTTCAATTATTTTTATTATTTCAATTATTAAATTGAATTATTCTTGCAAAATATTTTTGAAAATTATTACACTTTCGAGGAATTTATTTTAAATAGTATTAAAAATACTTGAAATCCTATGAAAATTTTTATTATTCTTTTCTTAAATATTTAAATTCTTACAACGAATTTTATTACATTTTTCTTTAATAATTGAATTAATGTGAAAAATTTTATTACTTGTAAAACTAATTTTTCGAAAATTCAATTATTTTCATAAATAACAAAATTTTTAACAGAAATTACATTTTCGTTTTGTTACACTTTAATAAAATTTTTCGCAATTATTCAATTGTTTTTGATAAATAGTAACATTTTTCTCAGGATTAAAAAACAAATTTTACTAAAATGAAAATTTATTTTTTATAGAAAATTTTTTTAATATATTCTTCGAAAGAATTTTAATCATACCTATTAGTTTTAATAATTTTTCCAAAAGTTTCTGGAGAATTTGTTAAATCATATTTTATTAAAATTTTTGTAAATAATTCATATTTTTGGAATGAAAACTTTAAAAAAAGAATTTATTGATGTTTTCGAATAATTTTACAATTAAAAAAAAATTTGTTAAAAGAACGTTTTTCTTGAGTATGTAATTATTTTTAGAGTAAATCAGAATTTTTTTTTCGGGTCAAGGAAAAAGTCAATATTTTGGCTGGAAATCAGGGAAAATTGAGGAAAAAACGAACACTGTTTTCTTCAAACTATCAAATTGATACTAAAGTGGATTAAAATGATGCAAAAAATTTAGATCAATATTTTTTTTCATCCACATTTTGGGTATCAATTTCTTGCAATTTTATGCTTTGAAGTTAATAGTGAAATTAATTTTTTTTTTTTGTAGCAACCCTGTTTTTGTAATAGAGAAACAATTTTTTAAATAGAGAGTAGATTAATTTATTACTTTTCTATTTCAGTTAAATTTAAATTTGTATACTGATTAATGGTATTGGCGTAAATTGTTTGTAATTTCCAAAATTTATTAAACAATTCAGGCAAGATATTCTCAAATTTTTTAATTCTTTTAATTTATTTCATATATTCGTAAAATTACATTTTCAACGAAAAATTTTGTAAGAACTCTTGGATATCAATTTTTTTTTTAATTTAAAAGAAGTATTGGATTTTTTTTTAAAACTGACGTGAAATTCGTGATAGAAATCAAATGTTGGAAAAACTGGTAAATGTTTTAAATTTAAAGTCCGACATCTTGAATTTTAAAATAATTTTTTATGGTTGAATAAAAACTAATTGTTAGAGATCTTATAGAATTAAAAAAAAGTTTTTAAGTTTTTCCTTTGGTTAAAATTTAACAATGGAAAGATGGGGTTAAACATTTTTTTTTATTTTCACTTGTTTTTTTGTGGTCTAATCAAAACTAATTGTTAGAGACCTTATAGAATTAAAACAAAGTTTTTAAGTTTTTCCTTTTGTTAAAATTTAACAATAGAAATTATGGGGTTAAACATTTTAAATTTATTTTCACTTAATCACTTTGAATTATGAATTTTTTTTTCAATTTATAGAATGATATTTACGTACACACATTTATGTGATATTTACATAAATTTATAAATTTTGAAAAACAATCGGGAAAATCGATACAAAAATATTGTTTGTCCTCTATTTTATTGTTATTTCTTGTTTCGCCATTATTTTCAATTTATTACCTGATTTTAGGTAAATAATGTGACGATACATTGCGTTAATATGAAAGCTCTCAATGAAAAATTGATTTATGGTATGAAAGCACTGAGAGCATTACCTTGTAAGTATGCCTTCAGCATATGATATATATCTATATACGTGTATATATACATATCACGATAAAGTTTGAGTATAACGTACTAATGATATCCACGTTAACGATCTATTTTCATCCGTTGAGAAAAGAGTTTTTTGGCATCTGGTTTATGATCATGTGTTTTTGTTTAAGTTTGCGATAAAAGAAAAAAAAAATGAACAAATGCTCAAATAGAGGAACTACAATATTTCTTCTTTTGCAATCGATAGTGTTATAAAATAGTTTTGACGCTCGATAGACTCGATAAGAGGCCGGTAATTGCTGCTTGTTCTACAATTCTTTTCTTTCGTTGTAGAAAAAGGTATCACTCTATCTCAATATTTCTCGGCACAAGAAATGAGTCATGAACGTTTAAAAAAAGAGCATCCCTCCCCCATTTCTAAATAGCCTCCTGTGAATTCATTCTCTATTTCCCGCCTTTTTTTTTCCCCCTCATTTCCTCTTTAATTTCTCATTCATTTCATTTTGCTCACTGCATTAACATTTTCAGTTCTTTTTTCTTTTTAACGTGAAGTAAATTTTTATAAAGACATTTTAATCTTAAATCTGAATTGTCCACTTTAAAATTAAATTGATGAGAAATTAAAAATTAGGTTCAACATTTAAATGAAAGTTAGAATTAAAAAATTGACAAAGTACCTGAAAATTTTATGTATATTTTAGATTAAACATTTTTTTTTTATTCTGTAAAATAGTTTTGATTTTATTCTAAAAAAAATGTTGAACTTTCTTTTCCAAAATATAAATATTTGAGAATAGAGGAAATTAAAAGATAAAGTGAAAATATATATTCAAGAGGTGGCATTTTTGCGATAATGTATATGTATGTATATGTAATAAAGTGGCAAAGCTAACATGTTCTTTATTTCAAGTGAGAACGGTTTCTTTCAACTTTAATAAGAAAGTTTTTTACTGAGCAATGAAAATTCACTATAAAAGTTTAATATTTACATGTAATTTAAAAAAATGGTTTGGCATAATTTTATGCTTTTACTCACGAAAAACAAGTTCTCTTCCATTTCATGGTCGGCGAACGTCCATATATTTAACACTCACCTGTAAAAAAAAAATATTAATATTACCAATAGATAAAAATTGTGTTAGATATTTTTATTTCTCCATTTTAATGTTTCTTATTCTACCTTTTATGTCAGAATTTTTCTCTAATATTATTAATTTTATTTCTAACTTTCTTCGTAATTATTTTCTAATATTTCAATCTATTAGTTTCCAAAAGTAAGACAAATAATAATTTAAAATAATTTTTTTTTTAAATTAATTTAAAATCATTTTTTAATTGTCTTAACAAAAAAAAACGATTAATTAAACACTAATCAGAATTCATCACTTTTTGCTTCTCATTTATTCGTGGGATAATGCTGGTGATAGCAAATTTTTGTGATGCTAATAGAAGCATTAGTGATGAGACGAATCTGAGAAGTTGAATGACGTCCAGAGAAAGTCAAATGAACCTGGTGGGAATCTTCACATATACCTATATATATATATGAGAAGTAGCCTGGGAAGCAAATATTAGCTCTAAATTTCTAAGAAAAAAGAATTTAAATTTTACTTATTCAGAGAACAAATAATTGAAATGAGCAAACACGAAAATTACTTCATGCCGTCAGATTTTTTTTTATTTCACAAAACCTTTCATTTTCAAAAAAGAGTAATCTTTTTTAAAATAGAATTAAAAAGTTTTAATTAACCTCTTAATCGGAAGATAATTTAATAAAATTATTATGTAGTTAAAATAAGAAATAAAAGATAAAATTAAAATTAAAATTAAAAAAAAAACAGAATAATAGCACACTAAAATTGTAAAATCAAACCAAATAACTGCACAGTAAAATTAAAATTGTCTTCTAATTATATTAATTAAAAATAAATAAATTAAAATAAAAAATATAAAATTATATTAATTAGTTAATTATATTAATTTTAACATTAAATTTTTTGGAGGCACTGATTTCAAATCTCTCGTAAAAATTAAATAATTCAAAATGGCTGCTCCAAAATGTCAATTGGAAAGAATTTTTAAGTTGGTATTTTCAAATTTTGATCGAATTTTAGATTCACTGACTCTAGAAACCCCCAGGAGTGCGCATTTTCAGACAAATTACGTTAACTATTTTTCGCGGTCGCCATTTTGGAGCGGCCATTTTGAATTTTTGAATTTTAACCAAAGATTTGAATTCAATGACTAGGAAGAAGCGTAAAATATGGAGCCAAAAATGTTTTAAAAACAAAAAAATAAATGTATAGCACACTTATAAAAAACTGTATTTTGACAAAATTTTCACAACTGCTAGTAATAATAATACGAATAATAATATTAAAGGTAATAAAATAACAGTAATAATATTAATAATACATTGGTTATAATAATAAATGCAATAATTAAATCATAAAATTGTTACTAAAAATAATTATTATTGTTGATTTTCATTGAAAATATTTTAAAAAAAGATAAAAATGAAAATTATTAATTAACAATCGTATGTCAAAAACATAAAAATATATCATAATACATCAATAATTTAAAATTACTTTATGTTTCAATAAATTTAATAATTTTAAGTACACGATATATATATATATATATATATATATATATATATATATTTGCAGTAAAGAGAAAATTAATATTTCGATAATTAAATATTATGTATCGAGAAAATTTTGTTTTAAAATATGTTTTGCTTTTATTTATACGTACATCAAATATTGTGGAGCAAAATAAAGAAAAAAGAAGACCGAAAAAAAATTGTATCCCCAGGGAGTAGAATACATTTAATAAGCGCGGTATATTCATTGAATCGAGAAATTGAAGTTGATCGAAATTTATATTTGAAATAATAATGTTGAGTGCTGAGGGGGAGGGGAGAGAGGCAATTTGTGTATTTATGTGCAAAAAAAAATCCAAAAGCATACTGATTTAAAATCATTACCAATAATTGCAACAAAATATTAACTGATTTCAGTTTTATTCATATATATATATATATATATCTATATACATATATGCGCGGTAAAATAATTAAATGTTTTTGAAAATTTTTTTCTTTTTGAAAAAAGAATAAATAACTTGATTCACTTTGACTTTGACATATTTTCAATTACATTTCCACTATAAATCAACATTCAAAAAAAAGTTTGCAAATATTTTTTTTTTAAGAAAATAACATGTTTAAAAAAAACTTTATATTGAGCTTTAGAGAATATTTAAAATCAAATTTTCTTTTAGAACAATGAGTAAAAATACTGCTGCTGCTATAAATTTTGAAAATTTTTTTGTGATTTATGTTTTATTTTTTTAAGTAAATATATATGAATATAATTTTTGATCCCTTAACTAGCTCTGTTTGGATAATGTATAAATATATATATAGAATAATTTTATGTCATTAATTCAATGGTGAATTTGAAACGAGCGTGCAATTCATTTGCGGATTTTCCAATGATCCAGTGTGGCAATGTTATAATTTATGCGCGCTTGTATTTTACATTAAAAGTAATCCTCTTTTCGATGCCATTTCACCATTGTACGGATACTCGCTGTAATTTGTTGATAGGATTCAGAGGACAAAATTTTGCGGTAAAATTCACATCGTCCGTTAATTAAGAAATAAATATATAAATGTTGCGAAAATCTACAATAACAATTATTTATTTCTTTTTCAATATTATTGTATAATTGTCATAATTATTTATTTCATAATCACTAATAATAGTAGCAATAATAATAATAAGAAGAAGAAGAAGAAGAAAAATAATAATAATAATAATATTAATAATAAGAAGAAAAAGAATAATAATAATAATAATAATAATAGTAATAATATTAATAATAATAATGCTAATAATAATAAAACCAATATTATTTGTAATATTATTATTAATTTTATTTTTTAATGAAAAACAAATTTTTTTATGTTTGAATATTCGCGCGCATTCATATGTATGTCACAACTGAAAATGTTCCCGCCAATATTTAGTTCCACATAACCTCTAAACTAACAGTTATGCGAAACAAAAGCCGATGTGAATAAGCGTGAAAGAATTAAACATGCTTTTGGTAGTATTTTAATCCAAAAGGAATTTATAAAGAAAATTAAGAAAGCAGGAATAAGAAAAATGTAAAAATAGTTCAGACGGGACCAAAAGTCAGGAGTTAATGATTTTTAAAAAATTGAAAAAGACAAATACCTAACCTAAAAATCACAGATAATCGAAAATTCAATTATTAGATTTCGCATGATATAATATGTTCCAGATAAGAAAAGAAAATATATTTTTAAAAATATTCCAATTTTAGAACCTTTGTGTTAAGATTAAGATTATAATACTCGCTGAGAAAATAAAAATGTTTCCTAATTATATAAATAGAAATAAACGGCTAATTTGCCGTTTCAGTGACTCTTGAGTTAAATGAAAAACAAAATAATTAAACTTTTTATTCTTTTCATAACAATTTTTTCTTTTTAGTGTCTTCTTGTTATTTTATGTCTTTTTTTTATAACATTGCTTGTCTTTACTGTAAATCTTATACAGTCCCATAGGAGTCAATTGACTTTCTTTTTTTTAAACCCGCAGGTTATATGAGGTGCTGGTCCTGTTCTCACTCAGGAATTCACCCCTTCCACTCCCACCAACCCTTTTTTTATCCCTTTGGGAACCCCCCTCTCACACCCTCAATCTTTCCTTTCTTTTCAACTTTCATCTTGAAATTCACCCCTACATTTTTTTTGCGGCATCCCCAGTATTTTATAACCGTCTGCTCTTTATAAAAAAAGGAGGGGGAAAAAAAATTTTACGATTCTTTATTCCCGTGCACGGAATTCACTAGTCTTCATTTTCGTTTTCTTTACGATGCAAGCAACATTAAATGAAACCCATTCTATTTTAACTTTTATTGAGTTTTCGGATTAATTACTTTTTATTTCTATTGTGCGCGCAGTCTTAATATTTGTTTCGATTAAAAAAAAAAATAATATAGAGACTAATTTATTTTATGAATTGTGGGAAGTTTTTTTGTTATTGTTGTAAAAGTAAAGAGTACGTTCAGTGGAACAAGGTATTTTATTTTACAAATTTATATTTTTATTAGAAAAATAAAATAATGTCACTTTGAGGTCTATCAAATTTGTTAAAAATAATTTTACAAGTAAGATTTTTGAAACTAAAGCTGTTGGGTCAGTCCATTATATTTCACCTGAAGCCGTTGCGGCCTATTTTTAAAAAAATCTCATAATTTGTAAAAATGATGAATAATATCCATAGAATTCATTTTTGAGAATTATTTTATAGAATTTTTTTAATTAAACTTAGAATTTGAATTTTTATGTTGAGTTGCACAGAAAAAAGGTTAGATTGACAGTTATGAAAATTTAATAAAGAAGCATGGAAATAATTTAGATAATACAAATTTCTTGATTGATATTTGTTAAAAATGAGCTAATTTACTTGTATAAATAGATTATTATGTAAACAAACCCAAATTAATAGATAAAAATTGATTTTAAAACTTAACTATAAAATGTCAAAAGTCACTACAATTTATTTACACTTTTCTAAAAAGTATATAAATATTAAAAAATTTATTACTATTTAATGTAAAGTATTTTTAATGTCCTTTTATAATATGTGCTAACTTTTTAATTTTATAATATAGAAATATAAAAAATTTTACCTTTAATATTGAGTGTTTCATGATTTTTAGTGGTTTTAATCACTTATTTCTTCTCAGGAGGTTGACCAAAAAATCGAATTTTTTTCTTAATATTTAAGTTTGACCTTCTTTTCCATTCTATTAAATTTTGGTGATGGAGAACGAACTACTTTTCAGTTTAAATTTAGTTGAAAAAATCTGCTGAAAAAACGCATTTTTTGGTTAAATACAAGTAGATTTTTGCAAGACTATTGAGACAGCCAACTTCACTGTTATAAAAATACTTGTATTTTAACCAAAAAAATGCGTTTTTTCAGCAGATTTTTTAAACTAAATTTAAACTGAAAAGTAGTTCGTTCTCCATCACCAAAATTTAATAGAATGAAAAAGAAAGTCAAACTTAAATATTAAGATGAAAATTGGATTTTTTGGTCAACCTCCTGAGAAGAAATAAGTAATTAAAATCACTGAAAATCATGAAACACTCAATATTAAAGGTGAAATTTTTTATATTTCTATATTATAAAATTAAAAAGTTAGCAGATATTATAAAAGTACATTAAAAATACTTTACATTAAATAGTAATAAATTTTTAAATATTTATATACTTTTTAGAAAAGTGTAAATAAATTGTAGTGACTTTTGACATTTTTCAGTTAAGTTTTAAAATCAATTTTTATCCTATTAATTTGGGTTTGTTTACATAATAATCTATTAATACAAGTAAATTAGCTCATTTTTAACAAATATCAATCAAGAAATTTGTATTATCTAAATTATTTCCATACTTCTTTATTAAATTTTCAACCTTTTTTCTGTGCAACTCAACTTAAAAATTCAAATTCTAAGTTTAATTCAAAAAATTGTATAAAATAATTCTCAAAAATGAATTCTATGGATATTAAACATCATTTTTACAAATTATGAGATTTTTTTAAAAATAGGCCGCAACGGCTTTAGGTGAAATATAATTGAAATTCGGAATTTTGTTTTTTTTTGGCAAATAGAGAGAATCTACGAATTGAGCCAATAAACGAAGACTAGAATATAGAAATAAATAAAGAACAATTTTTTAAGCTAGAAAAGGAAGAGAAAGGGAATATAATTTTTTTTTATAGTTTTATTTATTTCAAATGACATTTGTTTTAATTTTTAACAATAAACGTGAAATAGAATTCAAAATCAGTTCAAGTGGAACATCATCAACTTAAAAAAGAAAAATTCAGAAAAAATCCTTTACGACTTGAAATACTTTTTAATGTAAACTTCGGAAGCAAAAATGAGAAATGAACAATTGACTTTGGAATATACATATCATCCCATTTATAACTGAGACCAGCTTCGACAAAGTGATTTATAACACGATCAAATCGATTTTTGTAAGGTGAACCTTCCTCAAGATATATTCCACTTGGGAATAATACGGCAATTTCTTTGAGAATGTTCATTTTCATTTGTCCATCGTGATTTCGTGTGCAAGCTTGTAAATGTACCAGGGCAACGTCCTCTCTGCAAACATATAGGTGAAATTTTGATAATCGATGAGAAATTTCAACCAATTCTCAACAGTGTCATTCGATATAATTGCATTGATTGTCATATTTTGAAAAGCGTCATTATCGTCAAATCCTCCCTTCTCCGAGGTGTTCGTGTATATCTAACGAGTGTGAAATCAGCATCGATTAAATCTTTAAATGTCTCCATTCGTTGAAAAGACTTCTTTTGCAATTGCATTTCGGATAGATTTGTAAAAATGTAGGACGATTGTAGAAAATAGAAGAACAACATCGATAGTAATACAATTCTCTCAATGGGTCTCACTGGCATTTTTGGTGTTGGAAGTCCAAGGACTATTTGCACAATGTACATTATCTTCCAATAGCGAGTGTTAAAGTTGAAATACTTTGTTATTAGTACGGGGATGAAGAAAATGGATAAATTCCACTGTTGCTAACATTATTTTCGTACAATAATAGCATTTGATTTGTTTCAGTGTCTGCTTTTATGGTTGCTACTAAATTATCAGACCAGGTATGATGAGTCACTAAAGAATTCACAGTGATATAATTCACAGTGCAGAGTGCTACAATTATTATTTTTTCGAGGAGCTTCATTTTGCTATCAGTGAAGAAAAAAGAGAAAATGAGTAAATTAATTTTTACAACTTGTATTCTTAAGCTTTCCTGAGGTTTTATGTTGTTGCACCTACCAACAATTGAATTACACTAGTACCATAGAAACTACAGACTGGAGTCTTGAGTTGAAGGTCATTTTGAAAATGAATTCAAAAACCTTGCAGAAAAATTAATGGTTATCTTTGAGTTTTGTCAAGTTGAGGGTATATTTTTCAACGAAAAAAATTCTTTCTTGATATAATCAAACCTTACTGTCCATATGTTTGAAAATCAATTTTCTACACAACCTGTGCTTAAAGATTTCTTTGAAATAAAAAGTTTTCAGCACTATATTTATATTAACACAAGCTTCTGGAAAAATAAGCTGCATCTTAAATTTTTTTAAAATTTTTTTCTAGAATTTTAAAATTAATTTGCAATTTCTTTTTCAAATCGTTTCAAATTTTTAAAAAAGTATACTGTATAATGATTATTGCAGTTAAATATCTTCTAGGTAGTTCTTATTTAAAATGAAGACTTTCGATGAAATTTTGTCAAGGTGACTTTATCTGTCTCAACAATATTGAGCAGTGAATTATACTACTAGGTTTTCACCAATTCTGTCAGTTTAAAGGTCAAAGTAATTTTCAAAATCAATTTTTCTTGAAGTACAATTTTCATGTAGAAGGTACAACTTCCATTTTTTTCTTTTTTCAAGGAGAAATAAGTACATACAATTTTCAAGGGACAAAATTTTAAAAATCAATTGTAGGCTGCATTAGAATTTGTAAATTTTGTAATAAATTAAAAAAATATTTTTTATTTGAAATTTTCACAGAAATTCAATTCTTCTAAACTTCATCAAACATTCAATTCTAAACATTTTAATAATATTTTCCTCAATAATTAAATTATATTTATAAATAATACAATTTTTCGCAGGATTCAATCATTTAAAATACAATTTTACAGGAATTGCTAAAAAAATGTAATTATTCTGAAAAATTTAAATCTAATTCCTCAAAAAATTCAATTATTAAAAATATTTTTCTTTAGTTCTTTGGAAGAATTCAATTGCTTACAAAAATAATTAGAATTTTCTACAGAAATTCAATTATTTTCCAATATTTTAATAAATTTGTTCGAAAGAAATCAATTATTTTAAATACAATTTTATTGAAATTTTCTTGAAATAATTTAATTACATTCTTTTAGATTTTATTAAAAAAAATTCTTAAGAATTTAATTATGTACATAGAAAATTCTTCCAAAGAATTCAATTATGTCGATAATTTCTAAAATTATTCCCGAAATCTCAATTATTTTGAGGAAATTTATTAAAATTCTTTTCAAAATTTAATTATTTCTATGTAAATAACAATATTCAATACAAGAATTCAATTATTTTTAATAATTATAAAAAAAATATAATTATTTTTATAAATAATAGAATTTGTCACTGGATTCAATTATTTTTAATACAATTTTACAGGAATTGATCAAAAAATGTAATTACTGTTAAAAATTTAATTTCAATTCATCGAAAAAATATATATCCCAGATATTCAATTATTTTACAAAATTTTAATCAAGTTTTTGTCAAAATTTCAATTATTTTCAACAGTTTTCTAAAATTCTATAATTTTCAATATCTACTGTTTCAATAAAATTTTCCAAAAGAATTCCATCATTAAAAAAAATTTAAATACAATTCTGCACAAACATTCAATTATTTTCATAAATAATAAAATTTTTTAAAGGAATTCAATTATTTAGAAATTTTTTTATAAATTTCTTTGCAATAATTCAATTATTGTCATAAATGATAATATTTGTATAGGAATTCAATTATTTTTATAAATAATAAAATTCTTTTAGGAATTCAATTACTTTCATAAAGAATAAAACTCATTGCGGAATTTCAATTATTTTTATTGCAATTTTAATCAAATTCTTCGAAAAATGCAATTATTCTTAAAAATCTTATTAAAATTCGTCTAAAGAATTTAATGATTTAAAAAATTTGTTGATAACATTTTTAATGAGAATTTAATTTTAATAAACATGAAATTAATAAATTATTTATTTTTGTATTTAAATAGTTGACTTCTCGTAGAATTTACTAATAAAAATGGTTTTAAAAATGAATTTCAGTAAAAATTTTTAGATTATACTTAAATATTAAAACGTGGATTTTTAGAAATAATTAAATTTTGCCAAAGTTTCAAACTAAAATCATTGAAATTTATAATTTTTCATATATTTTTGACAAAAAATTCTGTAGAATTAATTCTTTTTAAATGTTTAATAGGATTTTTATTGAAATTATTACAAGTTTATAATTTTTAATATACATTTAATTGCAGAATTTTCGAATAATTAAAATTTTGTAAAATTGAATTGTAAAGGAATAAATTTGAAAATTATCATAAAACTCATCGCAGCGTTTCAATTATTTTTCATACAATTATAATTGAATTCCTTGACAAAAGGAATTATGTTCATGCAAGTTTTAATAAAATTCGACAAAAGAATTGAAGTTGTAAAAAATTTGTTACTAAAATTTTTTATGAGAATTGAATTTTGAGAAACATTCAATTATTCAATAAATTATTTACTTTTGCATTTAAATAATTAAATTCTTGTAGAATTTTTTAATAAAAATTGATTTTCATTTGATAAAAATAAATTTCAGTTAAAATTTTAGATTATAATTGAATATTAAAAGAAATATAGAGTGAACTGTTTGGAAATAATTTAATTTTAAAATTAATATTTTTGAAAAAGTTTAATTGCATTTTTGAAATATTATTTGAAATTTTTATTTTTTAATATGCATTTAATTAAAGAATTTAGGAATAATTTAAATTTAGTGAAATTGATGAATTAATTATTATTGAAAATAATAGATATAAAGTAAAATTGTAGTTAAAAATTTTGGAAACTAATAATCGAATTGAAATAATGAAAATAATTTTGAAGAAGTATAATATTCTTATAATATAAAATAATGATTTTATTACTTGGTCATGTTTAATTATTATAAAATATAAAGAAATCGATCAGTTATCGAGTTATCGATATCTTCATGTTTTATAGTTATAAAAAAATTTAATAAACTAAAATTTCATTCATTGTAAAAAATAACACTAAAATTGATTATTTTAATCTTTTTTGGTGTTAATTTAATCTGCAACACTTTTTAATACCTCACGATTTACTGTGGCAGGACTGCATTTAAAAAAAATTTAGCGCAAGATTTTTTTAAAAACAGTTCAAAGTTTAGTGCATCTTATTTATCATCTTGTGTACGGAAATTTCAGCAGCAAAAACAGCAAGTGAAGAGAAATATCCAAAAAGAAGTGTAATAATCATCAGTCTCTGAACTTTGTACGTGAGTGATGTTTCTTGATGAAACAAATCTGCATATTCGTGTTGAAGCACTGATTTTGGAATATACAAATTATTCCACTTGTGATTAAGACCAATTTGCGAGAATACTGTCATAAAACGACTAATTCGATTTTTATACGGAGAACCTTCTGCAAGATAAAATCCACTTGGCCATTGTCCCGAAATTTCTTTCATAATATCCATTACCAGTTGTCCATCATTGTTTTTCATTTTCTTCAAATTTAATAATACCAAATCCTCCCTGCATTCATAGGAGAAATTTTTGTGAACTCTCAAAAATTCCATCCAATTCTCAACTGTATCACTCGATAGAATGGAATTCTTTATTACTCGTTCGTAATGATCATTATCGTCAAGTCCACCATCCTCTGTCGTATTAGCATTCCTGATAAGTGTTAAATTAGCATTTAGTAAATCTCCAAAAGTTTCCATTTTTTCGAAACTGTTCTTCTGCATTTGAATTTTCGATAGAGTCGTAAAAATGTAGGACGATTGCAATGTGTAGAAGAACAACATCGATAGAAGTAGAATTCTCTCGATTGTTTTTTCTGGCATTTTTGGTGTTGGAAATCCAAGTACCATTTGTATGGCGTACATTGTCTTCCAATTTTGTTTGTCAAAATTATAAAATCTCGCTATTAGTAATGGAATCAGGAATAGAGACAAAATGCTCATTATGTTAATCAAATGCAATTCGTTTTGGAAAATTATGTGTTGCCTTGAGAACACTGGTGCTAATATGACGAATTTTATCAACTTCGTACCTTTTGAGATGGCGACAAAATTATTGAAGCATGTGGTGTAAATGGCTCCCTGTATGTTGATCAATTGTACTTCATTGTTGATGGTCATATTCGAAATGCCGACATTTTTATTTTTCTCACAACTCACGAGATCCCAGTTGCTGACATTGGAAACTATCATCTCTAATGTGAAGTTCATCACATTTGCCAAAACCCTAATCCAACTGATGTCCGGTCCATGAACATTGAGTACCTGTCCCGTTGCGTTTCGTTCAACGTAAATGTACGGCGGATAGTGAAACATTCCCGTCTTTATCTGATGACCATGTAAATCTTTCAACTTGTCAGGAAACAGAATACTGCGTTTGGAGAATTTCTTTATGGAAAATCTTTGTCTGTACGGATTGTAGTGGTGAATTTTTCCAAAATCGAATTCATTCATCACGTCAGCGACGTGATTTTCGTTAATTTCCAGAATTGTGCAATCTAGAAATTGCTTCTCCCAGGCCTTTTGGAGGAATTTCTGATAATTTGTTCGTATGACTGTTTTTCGTATTATCAGTAACTTGGGTCTTGTATTTGGTTCTGACATTTTGGCGACAATTTTCGTCATGTTGAAAATTGTTGATAAATTTTCGTTTGTTTGTGGAATTAGTATTACCAATGTTTTGGGAAGTAGAGGGATCATGAGGAAAGGTGAATTTGAAATGCTTTGAAAGTCTGCAATCTGTATTGGTAGGAGTCGTGCAATTTTGTGACCTACTTGATAAATCTGATTGTTGTTCAAATCATTGTCGTAAAATAGTAGTATTTGATTTGTTTCGATTACATTTTTCAGGGTTCTTGGTAAATACTTGGACCAATTGTTATGTTGTAGTAAAATTTTACCATTTATCCAGTTTATGATGCTGAGGATTGTAATCAGCAGTATTAAAGGTTTCATTCTGGTTGACTGATGATTAAACACTGGGTGGTTGGGTAGTGTTTGGACTACTTTCTTGGGGGTGATGGGAAAAAAAATCAATTCTCATTTTTTTCGAATTATATACTTTTGCTGACTATGTTTCAAAGAAGAAAAATGTGCGGGTATACTAAATTATAACTTTTCTCTAATACTTTCCTATAGTTCTGGGTCAATCGATTTACAATATAACAAGCATCTGTGTGGGAATAATTTTTGCATGAAAAATATATACATGGTGGAATGAATAATTCACAATTAGAAATGATTTGCCAAAGAAGGTATGTAATGATGAATAAAGAAGGAATTAGGTTGCCTTATCAGGAATGGAAGATTCAAATTGCAACGATCGTAAGCAGATATGGCTCCGAAAGTGGTATTCGCCAGTCTTAAATAAGATTTCACCTAGCGAAACCTCAAGACATGATATCGTAAATAAGCATTGCCTTTTATATGCTCCACATACATATATATCGGATATTGCCCGTAGGTACACACGCAAGTAACGTGCGGTACATAATGCATACTGCGCCTTTAAGACCCCCGCATATGAAAAAGCATATCACCCAAACACTTTAAGATCAATTGAAAAGCAACATTGCACATAACGGAAGCCTTATATTCAAATCTCAATCTAAAGTACAAGTTGTATTATAAATGTGATAGAGAAATTTAAACTAACGTACATTATAAGCACACTACTGACAATAACTTTCTTTAAGAAATAAAGTTTTTTTTTAATGTTCACAGGAAATATTTTTTTTTGGAACAGTATATAGCGATTGTTTTGTTTTTGAAGTACAAAAAAGCGTGTGAACAATTGGAAAAAGAATTTGAAGAATATCATGAGAATTACGAAAAGTCACTCTACAAAAACTAAAATTTGTTACAAATTGGAGAGCAGATGGACAAAAATTTGAGAAAAATTACACACGATTCAATAAATCAAATTTTTTCCCATGAATAGAAATTTATAATATAAAATTTAATTAATTATCATTATTATTATTATTATTATTATTATTATTATTATTATTATTATTATTATTATTATTAATATATTATTAATTATTATTATTATTATTATTAATTAATCTATATTTTTTTCCATAAATTATAATTATTTTGATAATATTATAACTACAATAATCTTGAGGTATTCTAAGACAGAAGATTCAAAGAAAAAAAATCAAAGTATTTATAAAAAAATAAAATTTTTAGAATTCATAAAAAAATTCTGAATTTTTGTGTCTTTTTTGACTCATAAAATATTTCACCACGAATTTTAATATAAAAGTCCATCAGTTTTTTCTATTTCCAACAATCATTTCATTTTAAATAACTTTTATTCCAAATAACTGAGTAGTTATCTGGAATAAAAGTTATTTATCAATTTATCCCTGAACAACTATCATAAAATTATTACTTAGAAATTATTTAATGAAAATTTTACTCCAATATTTTAAAACTAGCAACAATTCGCGCTGCTAACTTCCCTCATATTTTTCTAAATAAAATTAGCAATTAAAAAAAAAATCATTAACAAATTTTTAATTTAGCTTTTTTTTTTAAATGCGTGAATTAAAATATAGATTGTTACTATTATAACCACAATAATCATATAAGTATTCTGAGTCGGGGAAAAGTCAGAAAAAATATTCAATTTTTAGAATTCATAGGAAAATTTTTTTTTGCTCTTTAATGAACATTGTTCATAAATATTTTAAAGTTAATTCAATTTGAAAACAGTTGCATTTCAAATTTTCATAAATATAGATAAACAACAAAATGTTTCTATTAGACATTTTAGAAAATTATAGAATTTTAAATTAACTTAATTAGAATTTAATTAAATTTAAATTAATTTCAAATTATATAGTTTTCTAAAATTTCCAAATTGAAACATTTTGCAGTTTGTCTATTTATGAAAATTTTAAACGCAACTCTTTTAAAATTGAATTAACTTTAAAATATTTTTAAGAAAAATGTTTATTAAATCGCAACAAATTTTCGAGAAATTTTAGAAAATAAAAATTTTCAATTTATTTATAATTAGAAATTTTAAAAAGAACACTTCATTATTTTCAAATATAATAAAAATTGCACAGGAATTCAGTTATATAAAAAATTTTTTATTTTCTTTACGATAATTCAATTAATTTCATAAATAATCAATTTTTGTATGCATGCAATTTTTTTTAACAATAATAAATTTAGAATTAAAAAGACTATTTAATTAATAATAAATTTGTTTTGGGAATTCAATTTATCATTTTCCTAAATATTAAAGCTCATGGCAGAATTTTAATTATTTTTAGTACAATTTCAAACGAATGCCTCGAAAAATGTAATTATTCTTAAAAATTTGATTAAAATTCCTCAAACAAATTCAATTTTGAAAAAAATTGTTTTCATATATTCTATATTCAATTTTTTATTCAAGAATTTTCAAGAATTAAATTTTAAAAAACATTGAATTATTCAATATATATTCTTAACTTTTGTATTTGAATAATTTTGAAAAGGTTTCAAATTAAAATATTTGAAAATTTTAATTTTCTATACTTTAAACTGCCAATTTTGAAGAATTAATTTTTTCGGTAAAGTTTTATTTAACTTTTTTTAAAAATAATTTAAACTTAAGTGGAAATTTTTCCAAATAATTATGGGAATTTTTCCAAATTCTTAAAAATTTTTCTATATTTTTATAAGGAAATTTTTCACAACGTTTAAGACAATTTATCCAGTCTTTTGGGATTTTTTCTACAATATTTCTTGGAAAATGATTCAAATTCATAGAAAAATTTTCGATAATTTTTTTTTTTAAATTCCCTTATTAATGTTAGTAAATTTTACGAAATAATTAGTGGAATTTGTTTCTTAAATTTTTCTGAAATTAAAATTCCATAAAATATTGAATTTTAATTTATTTGTGCAAATACTCAACAAAAAAAGGTTTTCAAAAATTATTAAAAATTGTTGCTTTAGGGGAAGAATTTTTGTTAAAATTTCCAGAATAAATAATAATTAAATTAAAAATAATGAAAATCATTTCAAAGAAGTTTACAGTTATAAAATATTCTTAACAAAAATTCAGTTTTTTTTTGTTGAATGAAGGGAAAAAATGTTTATAAATTCTATTTGTCAATTGGAAAATTTAATTGAAAAGGAAAATGAAAATTTTTAAATTTTTAGAAATAAAGGAAAAAGTGTTACTGAAAAAAATGTTCTGTTAAAGATTTGCTTTAATAAAATTTAAACTAAGAAACAGAGGGAGTCTATATTATGTAATTTCACTCCAATTTCACTTCACTTTCACTCCACTTTATCATTCACTCGAAACTTATTTTCGTTTAATTTTCATTTCACTATCACTCAACATTTTTTTTACTCCAATTTCACTTTACTTTCACTCCACTTTCACTTTCATTCAAAATTTATTTGCACTCCAATTTTATTTCAGTTTCACTCCACTTTCACATTCACTCAAAATTTATCTTCACTTAATTTTCATTTCACTTTCACTCGAAATTTATTTTTACTCCAAGTTCACTTTACTTTCACTCCACTTTCACTTTGACTGAAAAATTTATTTTCCATTCCATTTCATTTCGCTACAAATTTATTTTCACATCACTTTCATTCAAAACTTATTTTCACTCCACTTTTACTTCACATGTTTCTACCAATTGGCATCGTTCTAATACTTTTAATAAATAAAAAAGAAAAGAACAATTTGCGCAATTTGGATTAATCAAACGAAATTTTTTATAAAAAACAAAATTTATCTGTTAATCACATTGACTTTAAAATTTTTAACTACAGAATTAATAAAAGAATGAAGTAGTAGGAAAACTATTATATAGTTAAAATTGTTTACAAGGATGGTCAGGAGAGCAATCTGGGACATAATGTAGAAAATTTATTTCCACCCATGAAAAATGTTGATCATGAAAAATAGAAGCACGTGTTTTGTAAACCTTTCGTGAAACCTGAAAATTGTCTGATTCCCACGAAGTTCCATTGGTAAAAGGGGCAAAAGCCTGTATTAAATTTTTTGGGAATATGTAAGCAAATAAGTCTCGGAAGCCCACTCGAGAAAACATTTTCGAAACAAGATATATACAGACACACATAAGGATGACGTGGGAGTTTCGAAGGAAAATAGGGAATTGTATAAACATCAGGACTTACACAGACACGATACACATTCTCATAATTTATCTATGTACAGGCATAGCATTTCGAATGTTAAAAGAGTGGTGGCACATGTTCGAGACTTGTGACAACACATTAAGTTCTCCCCCTCCACTGCCCCCAAAAAAAAGACAGGCGTCAGTTCTTCGTAAGCCTTCCGATCATCGGTATTTATATATATATATATGTGCATGTATATGAACTAACATGTCACTGTCGTGTCAAAATTCATAGTGTCTTCTTTTGCAACCACACGAAACTTTATATTTAGAAGTTCCCGTGGAAATGGCTGCTTTTAAAACACCTCTCGCCTCAAAACTGTCAATGCTTCATTCTAGCGTAACTATATTAAATTGAAACTTCCTTCCTTCTTTTCTTGCCTCCTTTTTTTTCCCCCTGTATTATTTTGATGAGAAAGAAATTCTGATGATAGAGAGACATTTTTGTCGTTAGTCGACGAATATACTCTCATTTTCTTTTTGTCACTTAAAATGTGCAAATTTTGTTTTTATTATTATCATCATCGATGAAGAAGACATCTTTCACATCTACTTTATAATTGAAAGGTGGAAAATTTAATTTTAATGAAATTAAAATCCGATTCACTTAATCCGTTGACTGGTCGTGGACGCATATATGAGAATATAAATTTCATATCAGCTTTTCAAAATTTAAATGCAACCTACTATACGGACTAGAAAAATTAAAAATTAACCGGATTTATTACTAATAAATAATTTTCAACAATATGGCAAAAATGTTGAAAAGCAATGACGGTGGAAATAATTTGAAACCTAAGAAGGTTCACTAGACAAAATATAGCAATTTTAACGATTGACCTACTATTTTATAGCCTTTGCCTTAGAATATTTCGAAATTGTGATTGATTACCTTTTGAATTTTTTTTATATTTGAATGAAGTATTCTAAACATTCTATATTTAGGAATTGCCATTTATTTCTGAAAAAGTTTGAGAAAAATAGGAGAAAAATTGAAAAGTATCTAATCCCACCGCTGTCACCTAATAAAGCTATAATAATACCAATACCTAATAAATTTTTTTTATATTTGAATTAAATATTCTAAACATTCTATTTTTAGGAATTGCGATTAATTTCTAAAAAAGTTTGAAAAAAGGAGAAAAATTAAAAACTGTATGTAATCCCACCGCTGTCACCTAATAAAGCTAATAATAACTTTTAAATATTTTTTCTTAAATTTGAATAAAGTATTCTAAACATTCTATTCTTAGAATTTGCTATTAGTTTCTGAGAAAGTTTGAAAAAATAGGAGAAAAATTGAAAACTATATGTAATCCCACCGCTGTCACCTAATAAAGCTAATAATAAATAATAAATTTGTTTTTATATTTAAAATGAAATATTCTAATTTCTAAACATTCTATTTTCAGAAATTGCCATTAAATTCTGAAAAAGTTTGAGAAAAATAGGAGGAAAATTGGAAAATTATATCTAATCCCACCGCTGTCACCTAATAAAGCTAATAATAAATAATAAATTTGTTTTTATATTTAAATAAAATATTCTAATTTCTAAACATTTTATTTTCAGAAATTGTCATTAATTTCTGAAAAAGTTTGAGGAAAATAGGAGAAAAATTGAAAACTATCTAATCCCACCGCTGTCACCTAATAAAGCTAACAATACCTAATAAATTTTTTTTATATATTTAAATGAAATATTTTAATTTGTATTCATTCTATTTTCAGAAATTGCCATTAATTTCTGAAAAAGATTGAGAAAAATAGGAGAAAAATTGAAAAATTATATCTAATCCCACCGCTGTCACCTAATAAAGCTAATAATACCTTTTGTATATATTTTTTATATTTGAATGAAGTATTCTAAACATTTTATTTTTAGAAATTGCGATTTATTTCTTAAATAGTTTGAGAAAAATAGGAGAAGAATTGAAAACTTTCTAATCCCACCGCTGTCACCTAATAAAGCTAACAATACCTAATAATTTTTTTTATATTTAAATGAAATATTTTAATTTGTAATCATTCTATTTTCAGAAATTGCCATTAATTTCTAAAAAAGTTTGAGAAAAATTGGAAAATTGAAAATTTTAGAAATTGCGATTAATTTCTGAAAAAGTTTGAAAAAAATAGGAGAAAAATTGAAAACTATATATGTAATCCCACCGCTGTCACCTAGTAAAGCTAATAATACCTAATAAATTTGTTTTTATATCAAAATGAAATATTCTAATTTCTACATATTCTATTTTCAGAAATTGCCATTAATTTCTGAAAAAGTTTGAGAAAAATAGAAGAAAAATTGGAAAATTATATCTAATCCCACCGCTGTCACCTAATAAAGCTAATAATACCTTTTGTATATATTTTTTATATTTGAATGAAGTATTCTAAACATTTTATTTTCAGAAATTGTCATTAATTTCTGAAAAAGTTTGAGAAAAATTGAAAACTACATCTAATCCCACCGCTGTCACCTAATAAAGCACGTTGTTAATTTGAGTACCCAGAGCGAACGTTTATTGTACTTTAACATTTTGCTTGTACCAAAATGAAATATTTAAAAAATGAAAATAAAATACTCTGGCTCTTGTTTTCCTTAAATATACATAAACCTTATAGTTTTAAATCAGTAAAGTTCAATCAATTCATTTTATTTATTTTGAACCCCCCCCCCCCCCTAAAAAAAAAGAACCTTCGAAAATAACTTTCAAGTTAAAATATATATATTTGTATTGTCTCGTTGTTTTCTAAAATGACTGGCGTAGAAAATATATAGTTTAGCAAGTTTAACGCACTGCAGTTAAAAGCCTCTTAAAACTTTAAGTTGAACACACGAAACTTTTGCCAACTTCTTGAGAAAATTTTCGAAATATTTCGCTTCACGAACGTCTACATTCGTAACAAGAATAAGGATAAAAAAAAGAATATATATATATATATTTATTCTCTAGTTGCTTTTTTAGTGACCAATACAAAAGCAAAAGGGTATATAATGCAGTTAGTAATTCGATTGAATTGTACATATATGTGTATATATATATAAAGTTTTCGTGCAGCTAATTGGCTGATCGAAGAAACCCAAGTAACATTTACATCAAGTCCATTATATGCCGTGTTTCACAATTCAAACATTCACATTTTATAATCACAAAGCGATCGATTCATAAAATGCATTTGTCCATTTTGAATTTGTATAAATTATCATTTTTTTATGCTCGTATTTATTTTCCCCTTTTCATATCATTTCATATCAATTGTTAATTACGTAATTACGATTTTAATGACTGATATATATGGAAGTAAATTCAAATAGTAATTTTTTTAACTGCTCTTGTGCATATTAAAATTGTATTATCTTTTTGAAGAATGTAATTAAAAAGTAGGGAGAATATAGTCAGGGTCGGACTTTGTTTATAACTTTTGTAATTAAAATAAATTAGGACAATTTTATTCTTCTACTTTGTGAATTAGAAAAAAAATTTATTATTTAAATGAAAATCTTTGCTTGAAAGTTTACGCTTCAAGATTGATTGGTTATATAGCGAGGTGGTGGGGGGTTACAGGAGCGTCGATTCGTTGCTTCGAGTTTGTGGAGGGGGAAAGCAAGCGCTGATTGGGGAGCTTCACGAGTGTCAATTAGACACTTGAAATATAAAATTTCAACACTATAAAATGAAATAAGAGAAAAATGTATTTTTGTCCTTTAAAATTCATTTCCTAGGACGAAAAATTAATTTCAACTTCAAGATTAAATTTTGTTTCTAACGAACAATTAAATTTCGTAGTTATACTTTTTTAATTAATAATAATAGTAATAGTAATAGTAATAGTAATAGTAATAGTAATAGTAATAGTAATAGTAATAGTAATAGTAATAGTAATAGTAATAGTAATAGTAATAGTAATAATAATGATAATAATAATAATAATAATGATAATAATAATAATAATAATAATAATAAGAATAATAATAATAATAATAATAATAATAATAATAATAATAACTGTAATAGTAATAAAAATAAAAATAATAACAATTTAATAGTAAAAATAATAATACATATTGAAAATGAACGAAGAAAATAAAATTTCTTGAAACTAGTTTAACTCCTTTTTTCAACCCTTATATATATATAATTTCACGATTAGTTATATATAAAATTATCCTTTTCTTATATATACCATTCAATAGTTTCTTTTGAATGAAACGACACACACGGAAGTGACAACTGTCGTCATTTTGTATATACTATATACATTTATATGTCGTTTCTGTTACAAGAGACAACGTTCTCGTGTCATCATGACAAAAAAAGAGGAAAAAAATAATTTCTACAAACCGAGCACTTCCGACAATTTACAATTGAGAATACGGATAAAAAAAAATTGTGAACACCTTGAAAAAAGGGGTTCAAAAACCTAATTACCAAGAATGGCGGAAGTATTTCGAAGTGAGTGTCTTTTACGCTTTCCCGCATAAATTTCATTGTGGTTTCTTTTTCACAGACACATATATATGTATGTATATTTATATATTTATTTATATATATATATATAAGTCATATGAATGCCTTTTCAATATATAGCACAAAAAATAAAATATCCAGGAAAACGTTATATTTTGTTCCAACAGGTAAAACTGATAATTGCATGTTATGATTTACACCTCGAACAGGTGGATATGCATGAACCACATGCGACGCAATTTATTTTTATTTATCCTTTATATATATATATAAATAAGCCAAAAAAGGAGGAAATTTTTTTTTTAATTTTTTACCCTTCACAATCAAACAACTAGTATAAATTGTGATAATTCTATAATTCGATATTTTAATTTTATGATCTAAATCTCTTTAACCTAGTGTTAAATAAATTGTAAACAAAAATTAAAAAACTCTTCCTTGTTGATAAAGATTTGATCAAAATTTTTCAAAATACACTGTTTGATAATCTACATTTGGAAATTTTGACCTACTTTTCAGTTTTGTCCTAAATTTTCAGTTCATTTTCCTGTCGGCGAGTAAACATTGCATTTAGCTTTGAAAACGTTCACTGAGAAAACATTATATACTCGTTTCAAGTAAAAAAAAAATTTCAAGTGATTTTGTTTCATTGAAAGTAGTTTGTAAGCTTAATTCTAATATATAGAAAATATTTACTGCTTTGATTCCAAAATAATTTTTGTTTGAATAATTATTTTTAATTCAAACATATTTTCTGTTTTGGTTTAAACAAAAAATATGTTTAAAAATTTTATGTTTGATTCAAACTTAAAAGTTGATAATAAATCATTTAAAATCAACTATCAATTATGTTTGAATTAAATGTATTATTTCTATAAATGAACCAAAAAATATGTTTGAATTAAACTTAAATTTGTTTGACTGTATAGCAAAGATATTTTAAGTTTGATTTAAGCAAAATATGTTTGAATCAAATAAATCGTTTTCTCAGTGTTTCATTGTTGATAATTTTTGACATAAAGTTATTAAACTACATTTGCCAACGATTTAGATTTAAAAATTTACTTTTCTGGTTTCACTGAAATTTTGCAGTTCATTTTTCTATCGACGAGTAAGATTTGAATTTGATTTTTAAAACAATTTTATGTCAATAAGTAGCATTTTACCTACAAGTCCGAAATTGTCAGACCACCCATTTTAAAAGGAAATAAAAAAAAATTTTTTACCATAAAATTCCTAAAAACTAAAAATTTTTTTGGTTTATATTTTGAACGACGATAAAATGTTGAAAAAAAATAAGATCTTATATAAAGGCAAAAATTTCTAGATGATATTCTTAAAAATCGTGGCATTTTTAATGTTTTAGAAAAATTTGCATAACTTCTAAAATAACGAACGCTTTTTAATAATCTTAGGCTTATTTTAAAGGTCATTTACTACGAAATAAGAATTACCTATAGGCATTAACCTGTAATTTTTTTACTTGGAATAAGCATGACGTTAAATTTGACAAAAAAATTCAAAAAATTCGAAATAATACTATTAAAAGAAAAATAATTTTTGAAATTCAAACATACTTTTTTTTATTAAATTTTCTTGAAAAATCTATACCATATCATGTTGTATAAAAATTCTCGAATAGTTTTTAGTACAAAAAATGTATTTGAAATTTTCACAATTTTCTTGCCAAACTTTGACGTCATGCTTATTCCAAATAAAAAAAATTACAAGTTAATGCCTATAAGTAATTCCTATTCCGTAGAAAATGAATTTTAAAATAAGCCTAAGATTATTAAAAAATAATTAATTATTATTAAAAAAAAAATTACTATTATTAAAAAGCGTTTATTATTTTAGAAGTTATGCAAATTTTTCTAAAACATTGAAAATGGCGGTTTTATTAAGAATATCTTGTACAAGTTTTGGCCAAATGACTTCTGTCAGGTCTTTTTTTTTAAATTTTATCGTCTTTAAAATAGAAATGAAAAAAAATTTGAGTTTTCATAAATTTTATATATGTTAAGTTCATAAGCTCTAATCGAGGTTTATATTTAGCTTTAAAAACGTTTCATTGTTGACAATTTGACCTCAAGTTTTTAAAATACATTTGCCAACGATTTAGATTTAAAAATATTGACCTAAATATTCGACTTTTCTGGTTTCACTGAAACTTTGCAGTTCATTATTCTATCGACGAGTAGGATTTGAATTTGACTTTAAAAACAATTTCATGTCAAGTAAAATTTTACCCAATTTTTGTGAAACGTTTTTCCAAAAATTTTGACTTGAAAAAATTGTTAACATAAATTCTTTGTTTTGCCATAAATTTCGATCTTATTTTTCAATCGGCGAGTGAATTTTGAAATTAACTTGAAAAACGTTTATTTGTCAGCCAAAACTTGACCTATATTTTTGCAAGATACTTTAGCCAACAATTTAAACTTGAAAATTTCGACCTAAAGAGTAGACCTAAATTTTCAATTTTTTAAAAATGTTTTTATTGACTTTTGAGTTAAACTTGACTTGAGTTTCATTTTCTTTTGCCTTTAGAATAATTTTGACCTTTAAATTTTAACCTTTAAATATTGACATTTCCTATATAGGGTTGTGCATTTTGACCTAAATTTTAATTTTTTCCTTAATTATTATATACATTTTTTGCCTCAAGATTATAGTTTTGACTTTTAAAATTGACATTTCTTCTCGTATTTATTATTAACTTGTAAATTTTGACCTAATTTTTTCTTGCTCTTATTTATGTTTCATTTTGTTCTAAATTCAAAATTTTTATTTCTAAAACTTAATTTCTATTGACCTGTGAAATTTTTATAATTTAAATTTTTTACTTATTTAATTTTAATTGGTAAAAATATTATTTGTATCCCTATCTAATTTGGACCTGATCTTAAAAATTTATTCCTTCAAAGCTGTCACATAGTGTTGATCGTAATTTAGCCTTTTTGACCTATATAATTATAAATAGACTGTTACAGTCAACTTGTAATTTAAATTTAATGATTTTACTTATTTTTCGACGTATTTTGAATAATTTTTTGAAACAATTGAAAATAAATATTTTCTTTAATTTTAATTGATCTGTTGCGTTTATGTGGCAACATTGCAATTAAAAAGTCAAGAGAGAGAGAGAAGACTAAACTAAAAAATTAAGTTAGGTTAATTTAAGGTGTTATTCATACGGTATGAAATTAGATTTAAAAATATACAGAAATTTTGATTTGGTAAAGTTTCTTTCAATGAATGTGTTTGACTTTGATATAGAATATAGTGTAATTCTACTGTAACGGTTACAGTTTTGTAACGACAGTTTGCAACCGACTTTGGAAATTGCTACTCTCGTATATATAGCCAATGCTATGCCAGCACGCGATGACGTTAGTTTCTTACTGTCTGCGAAGTTTAATCGAAATACACATGTTCAATGATTTCATTTTCCAACGCATAAACATTCTTTTTTTGTTGTTAAATTTTTTTTTATTCTTTTCCCCAAAATATTTCGAATATTTTTCCACTTGACAGATTTTACAAAATTTGTTTAAATTATTAATTGTGACACGCTTCCAAGAGAGGTACCTAAGAAGCAAACGAATTATAGGTTAGGTTCGCGTTAGATTTACCTTGAATTAAAAGTTTATTTTTAATTATTTGAATTTGTAACCGTCATGTAATATTTAGAATATAATGAAGACTTGAAGATCAATAATAATTGATTCTCTTTCTGTATTTTTAGTCAAAAAATAAGAAACATAACCTCAAATTTGTTGCTTCTTAGGTATCGTTCTTCGGAGCGTGACACATTATTGTTATAAATTATTAATGTTAATATATTAATGTTATTAAAGTTATTTTCTTTTTTTCTCCTCTCTTTCTCTGATGTAATGCGTGTTAGTCATGATCGTTAAAGCTCTTCGATTCAGACCCTGCTGTGTAGAGTTCGATTCCCCTTGGGATTACAATTTTTTTTTCAGCAAAATTTATCTTTCTTTCTGTAAATTTGTTTAAATAATAGTTTTAAATTCGAGAAGGTGATATTTTCAGTAAATGGTGAATCAATTTTTAAGTACAAGACGTGTAGAAAAAACAAAAAAAAAATTATAAATCCTTTATATATACGATGTGAGAAGAAATGCGAAAAAAAATAATTTTTAGTGTAAATAGTAGCGTGGCAAGAATTTTCTTTCAGGAAATATGTAGGTGACATTGAATGCAACATAATGTCATTGAAGTGGATTATGAGACTTCATGGATGGGTGAAAATGCAGGTCTCCGAGAATTTCGCTGAAATTCACGGGCACCAGTTTGTGGCTTCCTCTCCTTGCTACTATTCGTATATACATATATATATATATATATATATATATATATATATATATATATATATATATATATATATATACATATATATATTGATATTTATAAGCGCACACTATGTGTGCCATTGCATATAGACATTTGCATGTGCAAGTTCTGACTCTGCTTTGCGGAACTTGTTCCATTGCAGTCACACAGAACGGGACGAAATGGAAGGAAAGTGGACGGTCGTCGAAGCGAGGGAACTGAGCGAGGCGAGGCGAGGGCGAATTTCCTGCGTTATAGTGGCTGTAAATTTCATATGCGCATTCCAACCCCCCTTCAATGTGCCACACTACTCATCCCTATATTCTCCCCCCTCCACTCCACAGCGTTCTTGCCCCCTTCTCCGTCGCCAATTTCACTCTAACCCCCTTTTGAGTAACGAACAGGAGCGTAGGAACCAAGTTGGATTATAGATTTAAATTTAGAAATTATTTTCCAATTTTGGTAATATAGTCGTTAATATAATCGTTAAGTGTTAAAATAACAAAAAAAAGAGGATTAAAATAATCTGCGTTATTTTTTACTATGAATGAAATTTTACGTCAAAATTCGACGATTTTTACTTGACTAGGGACAATAGTGCGAGTTAGTAACTAACTCACTAATTGACAAACTTACTAATTAATTCTTTAACTTACTAACTAGCTTACTAATTAATTTTTTGACTAACTAGCTTACTAATTAATTTTTTAACTTACTAACTAGCTTACTAATTTTCTAACTAACTACCCAACGAATTTGCTAACAAATTTACAGAGTTAATAACTAATTAACTTACTAACTAACTTTCTAACTTCTTAACTAAGTACTCTCTAAATCTGAATAAGTAGAATTCTACTAAGAATTAGTAAAATTTTACTAATTTTTAGTAAAATTCTACTAATGTTTAGTAAAATTCTACTAATGTTTTAGTAGAATTCTACTAATTAAAAGTCACTTCTTCACTAAATGAATTAGTGAAACTGTTTTATCGACTATTAATAAAACAGTTCTACTAATTGTTAGTAGAATTATTACTAAATCATTTAGTGGACGACTTTTCACCATTTCATTAGTAACTTTCTACTAATTCAGATATAGAGAGTAGCTTGCTAACTAACTAACAAACTAACCTCCTAACTAATTTACCAATTAATTTACTAATTAACTAACCAACTATAGCTAACTTACAAACTCAATTACACTGCAAACAATTTAATGAACTATTTACTAACTAACCAGGTAGCTAACTAACAAACTTAATCACACTGTAAAAAATTTAGGGAGTTGACGGTCACTGGAGTTGGGAGTTAAATTTATTGAGTTAAAAACCAACCAAAATAGATTTTTTCCATAAAGCGATTCAAGAGACACAAATTTTCGAAATAACACGTTTTTTTACGTAAATTTTATTTTCAAATGCTTATGAGTGATTCTCCTGAAAGGCACTTGTTTTTTCCAAAAACTATAAGAAAAACTAATTTTTACATTTTCTGAATTTTTTTGTCATGGGTAGGTTTTAAATACGTTTAAAGATAAAAATCAGAGTTGCGCAAAATTAATTTTCAAAAATAAACCTTCCAGCATTATTTTAATATTAAGTGTTTTAAAGGTTAAATAGTAATCAATATTGGGGTTTTTGTAAAAAAAAATTCCTTTTAAATTTAATTTATTTAATTTATTAAACTTTTAACATTATTTATTTATAATTTAATGAATTGTGTATTTAATAATTTATTTATAATTATTTTATCTTTTCAAAAATAAATAATATACATTTTTTTATATTGAACGGAAAAAAATTGTAATGAATTCCTGAATTTATCATTTTAAGTTCAAAATCGATATTATCTGTAAAAAAATTTTTATTTTTAATTATAATTTTGTTATTCATCTAACTTACAACTTAATATGTTATATTTAAAAAAATTAAAAATATTTTATTTGAAATAAAACGGAAAATTTTTTTATAATTCAAGGGTTAGGTATTTGAAAATAATTATTAAGGAATTAAAAACAAAACAATAACGCTTATCAAATATGAAAAAAGGCTTCGGAGATGAATAGTTTGTCAAATAAAAAATTCACGTTTTTATTAAATTTAAAAATATTGAAACATAATTTAACAAATTTTTTGGACTACAACTTCAAATATTTATAAAAAGATTACGTATAATTAAAAAACAGTTTAAAAATATGATTAACTGAAAAACGAGGCTTCGGAGATGAATTTGAATTTTTACTCCCAGTGCCAGTAATTTTTTTATTAATTATTTAAAAAATTTCTTTTGCTTTATTTAAACTAAATATAAGTGGAAAATAAACGGTTGTTTCTAAGCTTCAATTTAATACATATTAAGAATATATTACAAAATTTTTAATTATATTAAAAATAATTAAAAATATAAGTATTATATTTAGCCAAAACCAAAGGACAAAATGAAATAAATTTTCTTACTAAGAAAAACTTAAAATTTTAACATTACAAGATTATGTAAAGATAAATAATGTTACGTTACAAAAGTTTCGTTTTCCGCTATTTTGAAAAATATTCAAGAATATTATTAATATATTCAGTATCTTGATACATATTTAAGAAAATTTCAAACCATTTCGTACGTTTCTAAAATATTGTAATTTTTCTCCTAAAAATTATGGATTTTTTGAAATTTAGACAAACGTAGAGACTGTAAAAATTACTTAACGTATTTGTAAAATATTCTAGAAAAATTATAATTAGGTTAAAATCTCGATAATAGAATTCAGGAATTTTCAAATCATTTTTTTTTGTTTTAAAGCAATGTGAAAATCTTGGCGTCAATACTTTCATCAACTATATATAAAAACTATAAAAATTATAAAATCAATTAATATTCAAACTTTAGTTATAAATCTTTTTTTGTAAACTTATTAGTAATCCTACATTATTAAAATATTAAATGTTATAAATATTAAAAATATTAAATTATATATTATATTAGTAAAGTAATTAGAAATCAAGTTAGTTAGTCACTTAGAAATTTAGTAATTAAGTTAATAAGGTAGTTAGTTAATTAATTAGCAAGTTAATAAGTTAGTAAGTTAGTGAGTTAGTTAATTAGTTTTTATGTATAAATCTTAATAGAAAACTAAAAAAATCTTGTAAAAATTGATTTTTACCGTTGACCATACTTTACCAGACTCGTTTTTGCTTCGTAAAATGAGAAAAATTTTTATCAGCTTTATATCAGTTCAGTGGTTAATAATTTTCGAAGAAAACAGTATTCACTTCTTTTTAAAATTTATTTTGTTCAAAGTAAGTTTAACCCTTAAAAAGCGTTGAAATGACATGAAATGTGTCGTGATTATGAAGATTTTCGAGTGTTGGAAACGCAAAAAAAAAATATATGTATTTTAAATTAGAGAAGAAAAGAATATTTTTCAAATTTAATAAAAAAAAATCCCTTCATTACTTAAAAAAAAAATTAATTAAAATTTCTCTGCTTATTTATAATAATACCGAGAAAGGGATTACAAAAGATTCTTCCTATAACATGATAAAATAAATGTATCTAATAAATTATTGAGATAAAAATTTAATTTCAAAATAAAGTCATCTAATTAAAAAATCCCTTTTCTCTTTGAGACTTCTTGAGCGTGTATATCATCTCGCCTGATGTCTTAATATTTACAAAGCAAGCTGTCGGCGTAACAAATCCGAGTAGATTAGAGGGCTGGGTCCACCCTTCAGAAAGAGAAAGCGAAAGATTAAAGGGAGACGCAGAAGATTCCAAGAATTTCTTCATTAAAACTCCTTCATCAGCGCTTGAAAATAAGGAGTAGCAGCGGTGTTTTACACAGATATTGTAGAAGTCAATATTTCAAAGACTTTTCTTTTGAAACAATAATAGAAATATACAGAAATAGACAAAAAAAAAAGGGTGTGGTAGTCGCGTTTCACAGAAAAATTTGAAATCCCAAACATGATAACAAAACAGTAGATTAGATTTGTTTTTCTAAAATTGAATAAAGAAGAAAAATTTTCTCAACTCATTATTTTATTTTTTTTGAAAAAGAAAACGCGGAAGAAGAAGAAGAAAAAGAAAAATTCCAACAAGTGAATAAAAATCAATCTTTATTTGCTTTGCTCGAGATAAAGGAATAAAACTTGTTGGGGGAGAAAAAAAAAGTGGTATAAAAAAAGCCAGTTCACACTTATCAGTCAAATCTAGAAACTCTATTCTTTTTCTCAATGTTTTTTCTTTTTTCCTTCTTCTTCTTCTGCTTCTTCTTTTTTTTCTTTTGAAGAAGTTCAACAATTCCTTTCCTCCTGAATCTTGATTCGCCACTTAACGAAAATAAATCCGCTCTTTACCCAGACACTTGGAATCTGAAAAAGAGAGGAAGTGTGAAGTTTCTCAAGCGAAGATCATGGGGGAAAGGAGTGCAATAAGGGAGTTGTGGATCTTTGTAGGTTTGAGAGAAAGAGAGAGAGAGAGAGAGAGAGAGAAGGGGTGGAATTGGGGGAGACCCATTCTCTTGTCTCTCTTAGAGGTTTGGCTTCAATTCAGGTACTCAGAGAGAAAAGAAGACTTTCATTGAGACGAGACTGCCACTACTTGTGCTCTCCAACTGATTCTTTTGTATAAAAAGTAGATATGCAAAGGGGAATCATGTTTTCCACACGAAAACAGTAATTATTGATAATGTTTGTTTTTAATATCAAAAATTAAACGATAATCCAATTATCGCTAAAGTCAACGTATTATAGACTCGCCATTTTCAATTTTCCAAATCTGTCACTAAATTCAACCCCAAAAAATCTTCGAATTAACAATTTAAGTCGAATACGTCAATTTAAAAGAAAAAAACAGTCGTCATATTGGATCCACCATTTTGGATATTCCAAATCTGACCTGAAATTCGGATTCAGTGCCCCAAAAAACCCCTGAGTAAACAATTTCAGTCAAATAGGTCAATTTTTTAAAAAATCAGACGCCATATTACATCCGCCATTTTGAATTTTCCGAATCTGACCTGAAATTCGGATTCAGTGCCCCAAAGAACCCCTGAGTGCACAATTTAAGACAAATACGTAAATTTTTTTAAAAATCACACGCCATATTACATCCGCCATTTTGAATTTTCCGAATCTGACCTGAAATTCGGATTCAGTGCCCCAAAGAACCCCTGAGTGCACAATTTAAGACAAATACGTAAATTTTTTTAAAAATCACACGCCATATTAGATCCGCCATTTTGAATTTTCCGAATTTGACATTACCCCTTGAGTGCCCTGATAAAACAACAATTGTCTTAAAAAAGTGACAATTACATTCATTGGCAAATTGGAGAAAAAGATATACCTGTTTTTTTTGCTTTTCATTTTCAATTGTGCCACAATTGTTTCACAATTGTTTATAACAATTATTTGACAATTGTTTATAACAATTGTCTAAACAAATTAATAGAAATTTTTAAAACCTTTGAAAGCTGTTAACTCTAATCCATTTTATGTGAAAAAAGTTTCCATTCTATGTAAAAAAGTTTTGTATGGGTCAAATTTTTCTTAAAGTTGAATTTTGTTTATAAAATTGGTATAAACAAATTATCCTTTATAAAGGGTGTTACATCCATAAGCATGAAAATGTTTTAAGTAATTTTAAGTAAAATTATAACAATTGCATTCATAGGCAAATTGAAAAAACACTCTCTAAATTTTAATTAGTTAAAAATAACTAATTTGATAGCAAAAAGTCAGTCACTGATCCAAATAGTAATATTTTACTAACGAAATAGTTACTGATGACTAATTATTAGTTAAATTCACTTTTAGGTTATGTAAAAATGACTGAAATTTGCAGTAACTAATTCAATTAATAAAGACTGAAATTTGCAGTAACTAATTCAATTAGTAAAATTTGACTATTTTTTTTAGTTATTTATTTACTTTATAATTAGTTATTAATTACTAACAATTAGTTATTTTTTACTAATTGCTGAAGCAAAAAATCAGCCACGATTTTACTAATAATTAGTCATTTTTAACTAATTCAGATTTAGAGAGTAGGTATACCTGTTCGTTTGTTATCAATTTCCAATTGTTTAAACAATAATTGTTTAAACAAATTAATAAAAATTTAGCAATTTTCAACAATTGTTAACGCCAATCGACTGTGTGTGGAATATTAAGACTTTTTTTTACATGAGGCACTTTTTTCTTTAAGTCGTAATTTGTTTAAAAAAATTGTTATAAACAAACTATACTGGATAGAGTGTGCTTCATCGCAAGCCTTAACTAATTAATTTTATGTAAAATTAACAATTGGATTCATCGGCGAAATACAAAAGAAAAAGAAATACCTTTTTTCTACTTTTAATTTCCCTTCATTAACAATAATTTTATTGTTTAAACAAATTCATAAAAATTTAAAAAATCGCTAATAATTTATTAGAAAATTTGTTTATAACAATTTTTTCTCGAAATTACGATTTGGAGAAAAAGCGATTCGTAGAAAACTTTTTTAATGTTCCCCACAAAGTCGATTGGCCACAAAATCGAGTGTTAACAATTTTTGAAAATTACTAAATTTACATTATTTTGTTTAAACAATTAATCCTAAACTATTGGAAATTGATAACAAAAAATACGTTTATCTTTTTTTTCATTTTCCTATTTATCCAATTGTAAATTTTTACTTAAAATCAATTTGTTCATGCTGGGGATGAAACACCCTTTATTCAGTATAATTTGTTTATAACAATTTTATAAACAAAATACGACTTAGAAAAAGAATATGACACATAAAAAATATTGTTATAATTTTTCACATAAAATTGATTAGCGTTAACAGTTTTTGAGTTTTCTATTGTTATAAAAATTTCTATTAATTTGTTTAAACAATTGTTCTAAAGAAATGGTTGAAAATTAAAAACAAAAAACAGGTATTATTATTATTAAATAGGTATTATTTCAAATTGCCTATGAATTCAATTGTTATTTTTTTAATAAACTGGCTTGCTCTTTCATGAGACCTAATGTTAACCAAAATGAAAAGAAAATTAAAAAAAAAATAAATAAATAAAATAATAATAATGCCTTAATAAAAAGAGTCAAAATACATTTTCTCCTATGGTGGATGAAAAAAATTAAAACCAATTAAAACCCAATAAGATTTACTTGAAATTTTATTTTTTTTAAATAAATTTTGTTTTTTTGATTATAGAGTGAATTTTCTTTATGGTATATTCTCTTCTGAATGATTTTTTTTTTATTTTAAAGCGTGACAGGCGAAACGTCACTCACTGAGTCACGAATATTGTCGTTTTAATGTTTCTCGAGTGTCGTACTGGGTCATGTTGGCCATCATCTAATATGATGTGCCGACATACGTGCCGCGTCGATTAGGGTTCTTGTCTAAACAGTGAGGAAACGCGTAACTACATATAGTTCAACATTTGTTCCCGAATGTATTTAACATTGTGTGTATAATATAGGTGTATATACATTAACAAGTATATAGTATAACTATTTTCTCAGAAGTCATAAATTATCTCAGTTGTCAGGAGTCGTATCTATATACAAGAAAAGATTTCTATCTTGTGTTAAACGTAAAACTTTGGTGGACCCCAAAAAACTTTACTTCTCTCCCTCTCTCTCTCTCTTTCACTCACTCAGTTTCTCTCTCTCTCTCTCTCTCCTCTCTTTTTTCCCTCTTTTCAGTCTTCCCTCACTATTTCTTGCCCGAGTCGACAATCTTGACTAATCTTTCCTTTTATCTCACGTTACGGAAACACACTTCTGCTTTCTTGTTTACAACAAACACAAATCCATTGTTTGCATAAGGTTAGAACTTAAATTCAACTTTAAACCTGTAAAAGGCACTTTTTTAAATTTATTTTGTTGTTTTTTATTTCGGTAATTTGCAATGCAGAAGTGGCAACATTTTGAAGCTTACAGGAAGCTTGCAAAGCAATCTGTCTAGATTTTAAAGCTTGCGACAAGTTTTAAATGTAAAATGAACGAATTTTGGAGAGCTTGCAATGGAAACTGCGACAAAACATTGAACCTTGCAGGAAGCTTGCAAAGCAAACTGTCTAGATTTTAAAGCTTGCTACCAGTTTTAAATGTAAAATGAACGAATTTTGGAGAGCTTGCAATGGAAACTGCGACAAAACATTGAACCTTGCAGGAAGCTTGCGAAGCAAACTGTCTAGATTTTAAAGTTTGCGACATAGTTTAAATTCAAAATGTCTATATTTGGAACCTTGCAGCAAGCTTGCAAAGCAAACGGACCAAATTTTAAAGCTTGCGTCAAGGTTTAACTTCTAAGTATCCTTATTTTGAACATTGCAGCAAGCTTGGAATGTAGACTGAATAAATTTTCGAGCAATATTTCAGCAAAATGTTAAGCCATTCGGATTATTTCATTCAGAGATTTTTTTTCTCTCATAACCCCCTTAATTTGATATTGAAAGTTTGTGCTCTCAGCAATGAACCACTTGAAATCTGCGCCACTTCTGCTACTGGGAAAATAAGTCACCATCGGTTTGACCTACAATAACCCAAAGGGTGCCTTCAACTCTCCAATACCGGATCTATTGACGTTACATATATATATATATATATATATATATGTTTCCACATGACCCCCTTTTTGAATTTCGATATGTTCACATGGTCTGTCTATCGATTCGTCTAGACACGCTTCGACGATTCTATTTTTCACTATTTGTTCGCAAACTCCTTGTTTTTCTATTCTCTGATATTTGTTTTCTGATTCGCTGATTTGCTTGTTGCTCACTGTAAAAAAAAAATTACCCTTTTCTTTTTAAAAGAGAACTTTATCTCTAAAATTATCCCCACAATTCTTGTTCTTGTTTTTAAATTTTATTTTCAGTAGGAGAAATTAAAAATAAAGACAATTCTTCTATTTCAAGAAAGAATGAAATTATTATTTCTATCCGATTTTTGTGTCTAATATGTCAATATTAATAAAATCAGATTTTATTATAATATATGAAAGAATAGAGAAGAACGTAAGGATTGTTTTGTGAAATTGGAAATGTTTATTTTTCTACGTCACGAAGTGGAAGAAAGCGAAATCCCAGAGGTCGATTTTTCAATTCTTTTTAAATCGTGATGGAAGAGAGAGAGAGAGAGAGGAGAAAAAGGAGTAGAAGTGGAGGAAGGAAAAGACTGGTCCAATCTCATGGTTTACAAACGATCGAGCTTCGACGATATGGGGGTTGGAAGCAGAAAAAAAAGAACAAATAGAAATAGAGAAAGAAATTGTAGAATGGATCTTGGTGGTAATCAAGGTCCTTGAATTTTATGGGGGGAAGATATTGACCTCATGACCCAAATGCAGTAAAGCTCTCACTCTATCTCTTATTTTTTTTTACCAACTGGCATTGTAGGAGGCGCAATATATATATCCTTGAGTTACGGATGCTGCACACTAAATATCTTTAGTCGCTGAACCAATAAATCATCGGCGCGAGTCGTGTTTGTTTCTCTCATCTTCACTTGAAAACAGTTAATCACGCCTTGAAGAAGACAATTTGTCACTCAATTAAGTCTTAAGATGTGTTTTAATAATCTCGTAAAGTATGAGAAATGCGGGCTTTTTACTTTTATAAATACTTGAGTCTAGATATTGTCAGAAATCCATTCCTGTTTTTTTATTGCCCTATTTTTAGAATATTGTAGATATTTATTTTTTTTGTTATAAATTTAGGTATTGTTGTTATGTGTGATTAAAAAGTGTTATTCATTATTCTCACGTTGCAGGTGTAAAGAGGTCACATGAGATACTTGGATATAAGAAGAATACCAAGAACGAAAAGAGAGGATATGAAAAAAAAGAATAGTCTGAATGAATACGGAAGTCGTTATATATATATATATATTCAGAAGAAGAGCAAGTTCCATGTCATAACAATGACAACTAAACGGAAAATGGTCTTTGACCTGAATCTTAAAATGAACTCCCGTGGACTTAATATTGCTTTACACATAGAGATGACAGCTTGCCCTCAAGGATGGTCCAATTGCATATTTTCCGTAAAGCGAAATGGTACAGTTTCCCTCTTTCTCTGTATATGTGGCGAAAGAGAATGTCCTCGTTGACGATGACAACGAGAACGACGACGATCAGAGAAACGAGGATACTTCTACAATGTAGAGGAAGGAGAATATTTCCTTTTGGCTTCACATCACATTCTATGGCTACAAGTGCGGACGTATTCCATGCTGGATATCTTCTTGATAGAAACACGTTGATGTGTAAGGGAGAACACTAACCACTAACTATGTAGAACTCTCATACGATGCAGTTGCAAGAAGACTTTGCAGGTATTATCAACGAATACCCACAAAGCATCTCACCTCATTTACATGCATTAAGGAATAGATCACTCTGAGTGTTCTCTCTCTCTCTCTCTCTTTCTCCCTGTGCATCTCGTTCTCACTAACACACTCTCCCATCCCAATTTTGCTCATCCTTTATCTACAGCTCTTCCTTCATTCTCTCGCTTTTGCTTTTACTTTGCAAGCAAACGCCTGCTCTTTATATTACCGGAGTCTGACTCAAGTTTTCCCAAAGTCAAAATTATCCATTTTGTAAAATTGGATCCTTCTGATTCACTAAAATAGTATTGAGTATTTTTTTGTTTTTAATTTTATTAAAGGAACTGTTAACATTATTATTAAGCAATTTTACTTAAAACTAACTACTTTAATAGTAGAAATTTAAAAAAGTATATTAATTGCAGAATTTGCCATAGTTGCGTAGGAATGCCCTGACAAAAAAATTGGGGGTCTCCTAGGATCGACCCTCTGTATTTTAATTTCCAATTGAAATTATCTTCATTTTCTTTAGTGCTCTTTACCATTTTATAAGCAACAAATTCATACAAGATTTACTTTCAAATTTATTGTTTACTGCTCTAAAAATATTAAGAAATTTGATGTAATGCGAAAAGACTCCGAATACACTAAAATATCAGTATGAGAAATTTTTTGTTTTTAATGAGTTTAAATAAAGTGTGAATATTATTATTTAGCAGATACACTTAAAACTCTCTATTTTAATAGAAGGAAGGTAAAAAAAGTATGATAATTGCGGATTTAGCCATAGTTGTGTATGACTAGCCTGACAAAAATAATGGGGGTCACCTAGGCTTGGTATGAATTTATCCAACATTTACATAAATAAACATTCTTTTCATTAGTAACAAAGTTAAACAAACTTTTGTCTAAATTATATTTATTGCTTGTGAAACTATTGATACATTTAAGTCAACACCAAAACACTCCTAATACACTAAAATGCTAGTAGGGAATATTTTTCAGGTTTCTAATTACCAAAAGATAAATTAACATTATCATTTAGTAATTTTACTTAAAACTGATAACTTTGATAGCAGAAACATAAAAAAGTATAAAAATTGCACAATTAGCCATAGTTGTGTAGGAATACCCTGACAAAAAAGTTAAGGATACCTAGAGTCGACACCCTAAACTTCTTATTCTGAATTATCTAAAGTTGTTAAATTTTTTTTTAACTTTTTGTAGGTAGTAGTAGTATGAATATAGTTAGACCCAAATTTTGTATATTAGGGTTTTTGTAGTATTCCAATATTTTGTCCGTTCATCAATTACGTTGGCGGTTGGTAAGTTATGTGACTATGTACTGGATTATATAACGTTATTTTGGGAAGTTTCGGCACCTTAATGCACCTTAGACTTATAACTTATGGTTAATAGCATCAACATGAAACTTATATACAATATCTGGAGTTAGAGGTTCATAAAATTGTTGCAGCATATACACGGAATAATGTTCCACGTATTACAGACTAGTGGCATGCATAATGCTGTAATGAATTTTCAAATACTATTTTATACATCTACTACTTACAATGAATATAATTTTTATTCAACTAATTAAAAATTTTCACATTATAGATTAAGGAAAAGTTTGACTAATGAGAAAATAAATAATGAAGATAGTGTAAAATTAAATTTTAAACAATTGAGGCTAATGTGTAAATATTACAATTTATTTTGACAAAAAGAATGAATAAGAAGAAAATGAGAAATTTAGATCGTGAAAGAAGTTATTTTCCAGTTTCAAGAAACCTAAAAAGCGAAATAAGATAAAAAAGTAAAACTGCGAAGCAGAATTAAAAGTATCTACAGTCAGCAGTATAAAGTTGTTTGTTGAAGGAGAAATAAAAACCGGAGAACGATTCACCAGAGTTCTTATAGCGCTTTTTTTTACCTTACGAGGGAACCTAACCACAACAACGATTATTAGAATCGTCTCAAAAGCTTGGCCAAGTTTAAAAAAAGCTCTTTAGTTCGCATTCATTTTTTTCTCCTCGGAGAAACTTGTTTCAATTTTTTTTTCAGAGACAAACACATGAAATTGAATATCGAAATTCTGCAATATTCATATTCAATATCGGACACTAAATTTCCTTTAGGGAGATTTATTCACAAGGAACACGTGTAAACTTCAAATTTTGATGAGCCATATGCTGCACGAGCCGGGTCAGTATAACGTTAGTATTTCCAAAATGGAACACTGTTATTTTTTCTGATATATCGTATTATGTAAAATAATTAAAGCATTCAAGAAGTTTAGGCTTTAATCTTCACAGGAAAATTAACCTTCTTATAAGGAAGAATTTTACACAAAATTTAATCCAAAATCTGTATTTATTACTTATTAAACTATTAAAATTAGTGAAGCAATGCAAAAGTCTCCAAATACACTAAATTATCAGTAAGGAATGTTTTTCAGATTTCTAATTAAATTTGAAAAGAAATAAACATCATTATTGACAAATTTTACTTAAAACTGATTGTTGTAACTGCAGAAACTAAAAAAAGGATAATAATTGCTGAATTAGCCATAGTTATGTAGGAATACCATGACAAAAATGATGGGGGACTTCTAGCATTGAGCCCCTGTGTTTTAATTTCTAATTGAAATTATCTTTATTTTCGTTAGTGCTCTATACCATTTTATAAGCGAAAAATTCATACAAGATTTACTTTCAAATTCATTGTTTACTACTCTAAAAATATTAAGAAATTTGATGTAATGCTAAAAGACTCCAAATACACAAAATATCAGTATAGAGTATTTTTTAGGTTTTGTAATTAAAATTAAAGTATTAAACGTTATCATTTTGGGATTTTACTTTAAAATAATAGCTGTAATAACTAACAATAAAAAAAGTTTACGAATTGCAGAATTAGGCATAGTTGTGTAGGAATACCCTGACGAAAATAATGGGGGGACTCCTAGGATCGACCCTCTGTATTTTAATTTCTAATTTTATTTATCTTTATTTTCTTTAGTACACTAAACCATTTTATAAGTAACAAATTTATACAAGATTTAGTTTAAAATCTGTTTTATACTACTGTAAAATTATTAAGAAATTTGATGTAATGTGAAAAAACTCCGAATACACAAAATATCAGTATAGAGTATTTTTTAGGTTTTGTAATTAAATTCAAAGAATTAAACATTATTATTTATGGATTTTACTTTAAAGTAATGGCTCTAATAACTAAAAATTAAAAAAAGTTTAAGAATTGCAGAATTAGGCATAGTTGTGTAGGAATACCCTGACAAAAAGAGTAGGGGTACCTAGGGTCGATCCCTTATACATTCTATTCAGAATTACCTAATGCTGTTCTATTTTTAATTATTTATGATTTTCTTTAGAATGATACATTTCTATGGGTAATTAATTTATGTAAAATTAACTGTAAAACTGTTTATTAATTGCAGAAACAAAACTTTGGAGCAATATCAAAAGACTCCGAATGCACCCAAAATGCTAACCATACTCTAGTGAGTTTAACCTCGATGATCGCAAAGCACTGAGTTTCACAACCGAACTACATCCTCGGTAAAACTATATGTAACTATTAATTAATAATAATAATAATATAAAATAATGCCCTGCTTACAATAACCAATTTATAGTCCCAGTAACGTGACAATGCACTGTAATATAAAATTCCCAATTATCTTATTTTTGAACATTTGGTTAATAATTGCAGAGGAGAAAAGTAAAAAAAATTTCAACAGTAGAACTCGTGCGTGGCCTTTATTAGAGAACAATATTCACGACATTCAAAGCAGAACATGTGTATGATATTTTACAAGACCCAATTCAGTGATCGTGACTCTCAATAACCTGCATTCTCTAATTTTTTTTTCTTTTACCTTCATTCTTTCTTCTCAAAGCGTGTACTTTAGTCACCCAAAAGACAGTGTGGAGAAAGGACTTTGAAAGGAAGTGGTTCTATACAAGGAATCATTTAAGAATAAGAGTATAGCATCACGAATTCAGGTGTGTCTGGTTATTGTTATAAAATTTCAGTACACATTCCCCACTGTCAATGATTAACGAGTGGAGTATTCCTACAAAGGTATTTTGTTCATTGTCTCAAAGTTGCTGGCTTCTATTTCATCTCTTTTGACTCGAGTCTACATATAATTTGATCACCGTTAACAAAGTTAAAAGAAAATAGAATCCTACTTTGCAAAATGTAATAATTCCTAACTTTTGAACTTGATGTACTTAAAAGGAGTTTTAATTTGAACGTAATTTTGGAAATACAGTGACGGATGTTATGATTTCAGAATTGGGAGTTATAATAAAAATGATAGTATGGTTGTTTTCTAAGAAAGAGCAAAACTGTAAACAATGGGTATGCCTTTATCGACAGGCACAAGTTGATGGATGTGTTTTATTTGTAAACGAAGAGATCTCTCTTTGCTTGGGTTCCAAAGATCGAAACGAAAAAGAGAAAAGTTGCCGGTTACTGAAGGAGGTATAGGAGAGCGATAAGTCGCCAGGGATTTCAGCGAGAAAGCGAGTTTACTTACGTGGACAAGACAAGAAGCTGGATCGAGCATAGTTTCACGTGATGGATTGACTCGAACCAATCACCTCGTTTGTATCCATTTGCTCTGAATGTTGTTTCAGTGAATAATATTTGTGCATAAAAATTTCCACTGCACGATTTATTTTCTAGAACAGTTTATTTAAGAATGTCTCTCTCTCTATAATCTGCAAGTTGTTAGACATTTCTAAATGTATTCCAGTACGATAATATAGGAACTTGTAATCATCATTCGATATCAGTTATAATTTTAAACTAATATTGTATTTTACAATCCACCAATAAATTTTATTATCCCCAGTCGAAGATGTAATGACCAGAAAAATTTTATTTATATTTAATGATGAATAGAGTATGAGATACTACAGCTTTTGATAAATATATGAAAATACGATTTGATCGTTGTAATTTCAACATACGTACTAGAAACCGCATCTCAGTGCTTACTAGCAACTTTTCAACACTTTGTCTAAACAAATGTTTTAATTTTTAATTTTCATTTTATTTACATTCATTATTATAAATAGAACTCCTGCAAATGACATAAATAGATAATAATTAAAATTTGTCGAAAGTTTCAATTTGCATTGCTTTAATTTATAATTAGTTAAAATACAAGGTTTTAATAAATTCATGAACTGAAGTTTAATTCTCGATTGCAACAGCAAAAACCATGTGTTTGTGATGTGTATTATAATTGGCAATTTTTTATGTTTCAGCAGGAGTGTATTTGACTTTAAATTTAGAATTAAAGAGAAACCGCGGAACTTTACGAATACGAATAATTGAAATGTTAATCTTTCTCTATAGCGATTTGAAAAGAACTATTAGTACCAACCTTGCGACTACAATCCTCAATAATATCAATATCTGGATGCAATGAGAAAATGTTTTTAAAAATTTTCAAATCTTAAGTTATACATCAACTCTATAACTCATTTGTATATTTTAGTTTTTATCAGAAATGGATAAAAAAAGAGACTGGGAATAAAAATTGTGCTTATCTCAAATGAATGCTTTTTTTGGGACACGAGAGACTCGAGAGGACTTTGATCTCTTTTATTAATTTTGCATACTTTGTATGGAGTTTTTCCGTAAAACTGTGAAGCGCGGAACGAGAATTTGCAAGGAAAATTCACTTAAGACCACTTTTCTTTTCTCGCAGTTATATTCTCCTCTTTCTCTCTCTCTCTATCTCTCTCTTTTTCTCACTCTCGTTCACGACGTGATTCCCTCGAAAAGCAGTGCTTTTACGGGACGGTAATTTCATTTTCGCAACGAATTTACTCCCACCCTCTCTCTCGTTGTCTTATTTCAGAGCGATCGGGCTAAACGTGCAGTTTCATTTACACGTGGGCAGAACGGTTTTTCCCGCTCCTATCATAGTTTCCCCTTGACTCTTGTTTCTACTATATAGATATGGTGCGGGATTTTGTCCATGCGCAGTGTGATGTAATTTTTGCTGGGACCTGAGTTTATACATGTATATATGTATAGTGAAGCTCGCGGTAAAAGCGTTCTGCTCGTCCCGCTGTCGTGTGGAATGCAAATGACGGTCATTACCGCAGCGCGTCGCGACTAAAACGCAACCCCATTTTGTTCATCCCAACCTGACCTGATCCACTACTACGGAAACACTATGGCTACACGCGCGCCTTCAGGGTTCTATATTGAGAGTTTAATTGAATGAGCCAAAATTCCCATGCAGACGCATACAACGGGTGGTCATATTGTTTTTGACAATCCTTGTAACTTTAGTTTAATATGAATAATTTTTATTACCCCCAGTCGAAGATTACCCCCAGACAGAAAATTTTATTATATTTAATGATGAATAAAGTACGAGACTAAAACTATTGATTCCAATAGTTACCAAAAGGTTAGTTTAGAAATCTAATATTCACCTGCTAAGTAGTTTAATAACAATTTTTTTTATTATTATTCTCAGTCAAAGATAAAGTCCTTTATACCACACAAAAATTTTATTATATTTAATGATGAATAAAGTACGAGACTGAAACTATTGATTTCAATAGTTGTTAAAAGGTTAGATTAAAGATCTAATATTTACCTGCTAAGTAGTTTAATACTAATCATTTTTATTATCCCTATTCGAAGATTACCCCCCGAGAGAAAATTTTGTTATATTTAATGATGAATAAAGTACGAGCTTAAAACTATTGATTCCCATAGTTACCAAAAGGTTAGATTAGAGATCTAATATTCACCTACTAAGTAGTTTAATAACAATTTTTTTTATTATCCTCAGTCAAAGATAAAGTCCTTTATACCACACAAAAATTTTATTATATTTAATGATGAATAAAGTACGAGCTTAAAACTATTGATTCCCATAGTTACCAAAAGGTTAGATTAGAGATCTGATATTCACCTGCTAAGTAGTTTAATAACAATTCTTTTTTATTATCCTCAGTCGAAGGTAAAGTCCTTTATACCACAAAAAAATTTTATTATATTTAATGATGAATAAAGTACGAGCTTAAAACTATTGATTCCCATAGTTACCAAAAGGTTATATTAGAGATCTAATATTCACCTGCTAAGTAGTTTAATACTAATCATTTTTATTATCCCTATTCGAAGATTCCCCCCGAGAGAAAATTTTATTATATTTAATGATGAATAAAGTACGAGCTTAAAACTATTGATTCCCATAGTTACCAAAATGTTAGATTAGGGATATAATATTCACCTGCTAAGTAGTTTAATAACAATTTTTTTTTATCCTCAGTCGAAGATAAAGTCCTTTATACCACACAAAAATTTTATTATATTTAATGATGAATAAAGTACGAGACTGAAACTATTGATTCCAATAGTTGTTAAAAGGTTAGATTAGAGATCTAATATTCACCTGCTAAGTAGTTTAATACTAATCATTTTTATTATCCCTATTCGAAGATTACCCCCCGAGAAAAAATTTTATTATATTTAATGATGAATAAAGTACGAGCTTAAAACTATTGATTCCCATAGTTACCAAAATGTTAGATTAGGGATATAATATTCACCTGCTAAGTAGTTTAATAACAATTTTTTTTTATCCTCAGTCAAAGATAAAGTCCTTTATACCACACAAAAATTTTATTATATTTAATGATGGATAAAGTACGAGACTGAAACTATTGATTCCAATAGTTGTTAAAATGTTAGATTAGAGATCTAATATTCACCTGCTAAGTAGTTTAATACTAATCATTTTTATTATCCCTATTCGAAGATTACCCCCCGAGAGAAAATTTTATTATATTTAATGATGAATAAAGTACGAGCTTAAAACTATTGATTCCCATAGTTACCAAAAGGTTAGATTAGAGATCTAATATTCACCTACTAAGTAGTTTAATAACAATTTTTTTTATTATCCTCAGTCAAAGATAAAGTCCTTTATACCACACAAAAATTTTATTATATTTAATGATGAATAAAGTACGAGCTTAAAACTATTGATTCCCATAGTTACCAAAAGGTTAGATTAGAGATCTGATATTCACCTGCTAAGTAGTTTAATAACAATTCTTTTTTATTATCCTCAGTCGAAGGTAAAGTCCTTTATACCACAAAAAAATTTTATTATATTTAATGATGAATAAAGTACGAGCTTAAAACTATTGATTCCCATAGTTACCAAAAGGTTATATTAGAGATCTAATATTCACCTGCTAAGTAGTTTAATACTAATCATTTTTATTATCCCTATTCGAAGATTACCCCCCGAGAGAAAATTTTATTATATTTAATGATGAATAAAGTACGAGCTTAAAACTATTGATTCCCATAGTTACCAAAATGTTAGATTAGGGATATAATATTCACCTGCTAAGTAGTTTAATAACAATTTTTTTTTATCCTCAGTCGAAGATAAAGTCCTTTATACCACACAAAAATTTTATTATATTTAATGATGAATAAAGTACGAGACTGAAACTATTGATTCCAATAGTTGTTAAAAGGTTAGATTAGAGATCTAATATTCACCTGCTAAGTAGTTTAATACTAATCATTTTTATTATCCCTATTCGAAGATTACCCCCCGAGAAAAAATTTTATTATATTTAATGATGAATAAAGTACGAGCTTAAAACTATTGATTCCCATAGTTACCAAAATGTTAGATTAGGGATATAATATTCACCTGCTAAGTAGTTTAATAACAATTTTTTTTTATCCTCAGTCAAAGATAAAGTCCTTTATACCACACAAAAATTTTATTATATTTAATGATGGATAAAGTACGAGACTGAAACTATTGATTCCAATAGTTGTTAAAATGTTAGATTAGAGATCTAATATTCACCTGCTGATTAGTTTAATACCAATTCTTTTTATTATCCCCCGTCCATTATACCACACAAAAAATTATATGCGCTCGCATCATAGTGACGCGCATTTTCGTGTCTTATATAAAATTTTGTACGCCTCCTAATTTATTTTGTGAACGTTTTATTTATTATTTATCTGTTTTGAATTGTGTCGTATGTGTTTTTTTATAAGAGTAATTTTATCTATGTTGGCATAGTTGCAATTTGAAAAAACTTTAATACATTCAGGTATTATTAATTTATACATATTTGTTTTATTTTGGTGTTTCGTTGTAATATTTTAATTGGTTTTTTTATTAAATAAATTTAGCCTGATGAAGACAGTGAACCAAACTGTCGAAACGTCGCAACTTTAAAAAAATGACATAAATGTTATTTATATTTTACCTTCCTATTGATCGAATTTACTGCTGCATATCTATCAAAAAATTTGGAAGGGAATTTTACCTTTTATTTAAATTTTATTATATTTAATGATGAATAAAATACGAAACTAAAACTATTGATTTAAATAGTTACTGAAATAGTTAGATTAGAGATTTAATACTCACCTGCTAATTAGTTTAATACCATTTTTTTTATTATGCCCAGACCATTATACAACACAGAAAATTTTATTATATTTAATGATGAATAAAGTACGAGCTTAAAACTATTGATTCCCATAGTTACCAAAAGGTTAGATTAGATATCTAATATTCACCTGGTAACTAGTTTAATACCAATTTTTTTTACCCTGAGTCACAGATGATATTCCTGATAGCACAAAAAAGGTATTAATATTTAATAATAATTAAAGTATCAGATTGAGACTATTTATTCAAATAGTTACCAAACGGTGATACAATGAAAAAAGAATTGTTAATATAAATCTTCCGAGTTTTGTTTGTTGTTGCAAAATTTCTTGCAAATAATTTTTATTATCCCCAGTCGAAAATAAAGTCCTTTATACCAAACAAAAAATTATATTATATTTAATGATGAATAAAGTACGAGCCTAATAACTATTGATTCCAATAGTTGCTAACTGGTTAGCTATGGATATCTAACATGATCCTAACTCATCACAAATAGTTTCTTGTGAAATAATTTTCAAAAGTAAATCATCTCTAATAAATTTGTCAAAGCATTTTTTTTGAAAAATGGAAATTACTTGACACTTATTAAAGGAAATCCAAGAAGGGAGCAAACATCTCATATAGGTACGCTATATTACAGACATCAAATCCGTACGTGTCCAACATACGCACTCTTCTCCTTTCCCTTGATGCCTTTAACCTACACCGTCTAGTCCGGAATCATTCGAGCAAACTCCTAGGAATATTGTTTACGTGCTTTCCGCTAGGAAATTCACTGAAAATATGTGCAAGTAACACAGATTCCTTGAAATCGGATGACATTTGTTCTGGACGTGACACCATATGTCCCACCTTATGTAATATTATTCCAAGTGATCGTATACATTCCCATAAGTGTTTCTTTGTGAAATATGTTCATATTCCTTATTTTATTTCATCCAATATTGTTGGAATCAGAACGATAATATATTATTTTTAGATTTAGTAAGGAAATTACAGATAATTCACCAATTCCATAATTGCTTGGAAAATCTCAAGAAAAGAAAAAAAAGATCACTATTCAGCTGTCTTATTTGACGTGCGATTATCTAAAATCAAAATTAACTTGAACTATTATTGCCAATTAGGATAATTATATGCATGAGCAATGTGAATGTCTCTCCCAATCAGAGTCATGTATTATGGATGTGATAATTAGTGTCATAGAAGATGTAGACATGCGTAATGAGTAACATAAACATACATGTATACGTATATGTAAGTGAGTTGTGTATATTATTCTCGAAATGATGTGAACCATCGCAGTGGACGATTTCAATCTAGATTGGAAAATTGGTCCAGTGAAGATGTAATGTCTGAGGGTCCTAAAAATAGCGTATCTTCAAAGAACTTTGTACGTGGCATTTCACATGGTAATTTACCTTATAGTGTGCTGTAAATAACTTTTGTTGGCGCCACGCTTTTCAAATTGTAACCAGCGCAAATGGTTAGAGACGTTTAATGAAGGTGAAACGCTTCATAATAACATTGGCTTTCATCTTATTAGTTAAATTTTCAAAAAAATACTTTATTGCAAAATAATTATCCTCTTTCCTTAATAAATTTTGTTATTAAAGAAAGAATTCATCAAAATTTATAATACCTCTTATAAAGATTCAAAAAATTTCAATAAAGAAAAAATATTACCTCAATGATTACGATTCCATATGTTGAGAACTTAGTGAGAAATTAAAATTTATTTAAAAAAAATAATATCAGTGTTTACTTTCAAAATAATTAGAAATTAGAGAATTTGTATTTAAATAACAAAAAAGACAAGATTTTGACTGAATATGTATCAAATGTAGTTTATTTAATTAAGTGTTTGGTTTGCAATAGAATTTATATAGGTGAAACTGAAAGGAAGTTAAAAACTAGAGTGTCTGAACATAAAAGAAATTGTGAACTTGGTGATATGACTACGGGTTTATCAAAATATTGTTGGGACTTTGACCATAGATTTGATTTCAAGTTTGATAATATACAAATTTTAGCAAGAGAAAGTAACATGTATAAAAGAAGTGTTTTAGAATCAATTTTTATCAAAAAAATTTAAAGATCAAGTTGTAAATTTACAAACGGAAATAAAAACTGTAAGTGATATTTATAACTGTATTTTAACATAAATTAAAAGATCAGAGTTATAGTTAAGGTTCTGTTTTTCAATAATTTTAATTGACTTATTTGAATTGTTTGTTTTAAGACTCAACAGATTTTTCGACGATTGAAAGATGTGAACGCGCCTTTAAGATGCTTATGGTTCCCAGTCTTGTTGTGAGTGTTAGTTTATGCCTGTTATTTCTCATGGATTGTTGATCATGAATGTCTTGAGAATGTTTCTCTGTTTTTTATTTAATAAAAATTTCACAAAATGAGAGTGAATTTGTTTTAACACTTTTTAATGGAATAAGGTCATTTACCTTGTGAAAATGAAAAATAGCTTGATGTTTCTTGTAAGTATATTAATATTTGAGGTTACAATAGTCACATGTTGGAAATTTGTACTAAAGAATAGAATATAGAGTTTTTTATTTTTATTTCTTTAAATTATGTGAAAAATTGATTATAATTTATTAATTATTTTTTTAGAATTGTTAACTTTGAAAAAGGCACGCAACTGGTTGCGGAAACGTCAGTATATGTAAAAATTGTTTAGTTACAACAGATATGTGTAACTTGTTAAGTGATCGTTTGACCGAATAAACAATATATCTATATTTGAATTTAATTAATATTTGACGATCGAAGAAATAAACCCTTTTGAGGTTTTCTATGGAGTTGGTTTCATTTGAAAATTTTTGTAAATTAAGTTAAATTTTCAATTAGACTATTCTGGATTAGGTGATGGAAAAGTTTTCTGCAAACCTACTTCACTGCCTTTCCTTTCAACCTAATGCCAATATAACATTACCAAATATCATAATTAATAATAGTAAATGCTAAAGGAAACGGAAAATTAGCCTCATATGGTGTGTGATCCATTAAAAGGAAAATCCTTACTGTATGCTTCCAATGTCTAATGGAAGTTAAAGCTTTTACCAAAACACTCCGAGCCTGCGTCACGTGAGAAGCAGTTTTGCACGGAGGATTGTTGAGCGAGTTAATTCTCCGCGATATTGTGCAGGAGTGCAAAGTTAGCGGTTACTCATCAAGTATGCGCTATCTAACGCTTTTCTGCGCGATGGAAAATCCTCTGGATTAACCTAAAAAGATATACGAAGCTGGCAATGTGGATAAGCAACGTACGTGATAATAGATAAGAGGAACTCCTAGGAGTTATAACTTTATCTCAAATAGTCTTTTCCTTAAATAATTGACGTATTTTGTAATGTCAGGTTTTAAGGGGGTTTAGAATATTATTTACTGTCATGAAAAATACCTAATAGTGGAAATAATTAAATTTTATTAAACCCAGAATGTCATATTAACGATATTATGACTTTAATAACTGGAGGTGTTGTCTTTTTTATTGTCAAGTTTATGGTACGATTCGCGTTTATTCAGGAACATGAGTTAATGAAAGATATTTTACGAAAATCAAAATGGCGGTTCCAATATGGCGGACGAATTTTAGAATAAATTCAACGGATTTTCTTTAAAGTTATTTCCCGTGGGGGTTTTCGAAGTCGCTGATCACGAATTCGACGTCGGATTTCCGAAAATAGATGTCAAAATTTTAAAAAATTACTTTGTATTCAGCAAGTGTAGCGAATGCTGTTTTAGAATTTTGCTTTAGATTGGCAAAAAAAATATTAATAAATAGGCGTCGTGAAGGACTTTTTTTCACTTTAAAATGAAAATTTTTATTTCCGCATTCTTTCATTTTGACTTGGCGTAAAAATAAGAAAATTTAAATTGAATGTCGCAGCAAAGTGACATACCGTCTCCAATAACGACTTTAACTTCCATCTTTCTTTCGGTTTCTATGCGGGACTTGGTAATTTCTTACGGTATGCATAATTTTCCTCAAGATTTGCATTTACGGTAAACAAGACAAACACGTCTGGCTACTTGAGCTTGCATTGAGAAATGGAAAAAAATGAAATCATACGTTTTCATTTATTCCTCACTGTAAATATAAAACACACATAAGGCTCTCAATCGAAGCAGGCAAAAATTAGATTAAATTTTTAGATAGAAATCAAAGTTTTTAACTAACTTTTTCATTAAGAGGTAAATATTTAAAAAAAAAATTTTAAACATATTATTTAGATTTATTTTTTTAATTTAGTTTTTAAATTGAGATATTTAGAGTAAACTTTTTTGGGGGGAATATAAAAAAAATAACTTGCGGCTGTGTGTGTAACATAATTCATTGCATATCTGTTTTATATCAAAAAGCAAAATAGATTTAGTTGGTAGATAAATTTCGAGCGTATAAATCAGATTTAAAAGATACTGAATTTATGTTTTTTTTTAAATAAAAAAATATCCAAGCTGGGCGAATGTAGAATGAAAAAAAATTTTGTAATTTAAAACAATGAAAAACGTTTCTGCTTCTAAATATATAGGAATGAGGAAGAAATTCCGCATTGACACTTTATTAATGTGTGAGTGTCAAATTTCAACTTAAAAAGGACAATGTCTTCATTACGTGTTATACGTGCAGGAAATAACGTGACACGAACATTTTGAGCAAGAGAACGAAGATGGGCTGAGAAGGTGGTGGAGGATCGATTAAACGTGTCTCCTGTGGTTTCGCATGGCCGGAAGTGTTAATAAAGCGATAACGGTGGTCTAATCTGTAACGAGCATCGTATATCATTGCATGTGCAGGCCTCGACCTATACATGTCATGAATCGCAAAATTGCATTATTTTTTCATACCTTTGTCAGCCTTTATTAATAATCTAATGATAAAATCAGTCTAAGGTAGGTCAGTTGCTAAGAAAAGCAATATTTATAATTAAAATAGACTAAAAAACAGAGAATTTAGCGGAGATAAAAACAAGATCCGATTTAGAGCTAAAGATAGTCCTAATTAGTAAAAGGATGAGAATAAAATCAATAGGGAATTATATTTGGAAAATTTCGAACCTAAGTAAAGTTGGATCTTGGATTCTAACCATAATTCATTGTATTTGACAGTTGATCCCGGTTCTTGACATTTATTTTGTTATTTTAACTTTCTATACTTAGAAAGATGATTTTTAATAAAGGAGGTATTTCAATAAACCACCTGAAAATGACTATCAAGGGTATAGCACTTTATTTATGTATAATTTATTTCATTTAAAACTCTTTAAATATAAAATATAAATAATGCCTTTGATACAGTATTTCTCAAGCTTTAAAATGATACAAAAGGTTTTCTAGAAAAAAATATTTCTTGTTTTAATTTGCACTTAAAAACAGTAAGTACTAACTTTTAAAAATAAGTCATTTTAAAGTTGAATGTTTTTTTCAAAAGAAAAGAAGAAATATTCTTTAGCTTCTACCATCGAAAGAAGATTTTAAGCTTTTTAGTGATTTTAGAGATAAAAATTAAATATAAATTCGTTGTTTTAAAAATATATGAGAAAAATATTTATAAAAGTTTGTCAATTACAAATTCTATATAATTTTGAAAATAATTCAATATTTGCGTACAATTTTATAAACATTTTTTTCAAAAATAATTAGATTCTTTTCGGAAAATGTTATTAAAATAGTAGATATTGAAAATCATTTAAATGAGAAATTTTTTATTTAATAATTGAAAGTAGGACAAGAATTTTAATGTCATTTTTGAGAATAATTTAACTGTGGAGAAGAATTTTCTTATTTATGTAAAGATAATTGGAATTTTGACAAGAATTTTGTTCATAGTTTTGAACATTTATTTGATTCTTTATTTATTTATTTTGAATTTCCCCAAAAAATTTAATTTTTTTAGTGTGTTTTAGACAAAATTTTGAATTTTATTTATAAATTTTTTTTTTTTTTGAATTTTATTTCAGTTTTTGAAAAATACTTGAATTTTTAAAAAAATTCTATTAAATGAAAATTACAAATTTTTTATTTCTAAATATGAAATTTTGAATAATTTCAGATTCAAACTTTAAAAAAACTTAATTATAATTTAATTTAGTAATTAATTATTCATGTTAATTAATTTCAAAAATTTTATTAAAATTCTTCGCTAGAAACCATTAATTATTTTCATAAATAATAAAATCCTTCAAAGGAATTCAATTATTTTTATGAATAGTAAATTTTTTTGGGATAATTTAATTATCTTTAAAAAAATTTTTAACAAAACTTAATGAACAAAAACAATTATTTTCCAAAATTTTTAAAAATCCATCCAAATGATTAAATTATTTTTTAAATAGTAGAATCTTTGCAAAAATGTAATTATTTTTTTAAAAAATTTCATGAAAGAATTCAATTCTTTTCTTAATTTGTTAAAAAAAAATTTGAAAAGACTTATAATAATAATAATAATTAATTATTTTCTAAAATTTAAATAAATTCTTCATGAAAATTCAATTATATTTATATAAATAGTAAAATTCTTTGCAAAAAATCAATTATTTTAATGAAAAATTTCATGAAATAGTTCCATTTTTTTCTTAATTGGTTTAATAAAGCTCAATAATTAAATGTTTATTTCTAATTATTAATAAACACGATTATTTTAAAAACCTAAAAGAAATTCTTCATAAAGTTCAATTATTTTCAAAATGTTTTATGAAAATTATTAAAGAAACTCCATTATTTGACAAAATTAAATTCAAAAAGAATTTAATTTAAATTTTCAAAAATTTTAACGAAATTCTTCTCAAGCATTTCACTATTTGTCTAAATAACAAAATTCTTCGAAGGAATACTATGGTCAAATTTTCTGATAAAATTCTTTGCAACAATTGAATGATTTTCAATACATTAATCTTAAAATTTTACGTAATCTTTTTATAAATATTTGAAGTTGTAGTCGAAAAAATTTGTTAAATTATGTTTCAATATTTTTAAATTTAATAAAAAGGTGAATTTTTTATTTGACAAACTATTCATCTCCGAAGCCTTTTTTATATTTGGCAGGCGTTATTGTTTTGTTTTTAATTCCTTAATAATTATTTTTAAATACCTAACTCTTAGATTATAAAAAACTTTTCCGTTTTATTTCAGAAAAAATATATTTTTAATTTTTTAAAATATAACATATTAAGTAGAAAGTTAGATAAATGACAAAATTATAATTAAAAATAAAAATTTTTTTACAGAAAATATCAATTTTGAACTTAAAATGATAAATAAGGGATTCATTGCAATTTTTTTCCGTTCAATATAAAAAAATATATATTAGTTATTTTTGAAAGAATAAAATAGGTAGAAATAAATTATTAAATACACAATTCATTTAATTATAAATGAATAATTTTAAAAGTTTAATAAATTAAAGAAATTAAATTTGAAAGGAATTTTTTTTACAAAAATCCTAATATTGATTTCATATTTAACATTCAAAACACCTATTAAAATGATGCTGGAAGGCTTATTTTTGAAAATTAATTTTGCGCAACTCAGATTTTTGTCTTTAAGGGCATTTGAACCATTATGACGTCACAATTGATGCAAAGTATATATTTTAATGCTGTGACGTCATAAAGGTTCAAATGCCCTTAAACGTGTTTAAAACCTACCCATGAAAAAAAAATTCAGAAAATGTAAAAATTAGTTTTTTTAGTTTTTGAAAAAAAAACCGGTGCCACGAGGAGAATCACCCATATAGTAACTATATTTATTTTTTTCCTTTATTCAGAAAAATCAATTTTGTATGACTTTCATCCACTCAATATAGAATCTTTAAGCTTCATCTGAGACATGTTGTACTTATTCTATAACAGCTAAGAATGACTAACCATCACGATTGGCATCAATATTATACTATGATAGACAACAACTATGTCTCAATATTAATGCCTTTCTTTCTCTGAATAAAAATTACGAGAATATTCAATTTCTTCTTGAAATTCATATATAAAGTACTTTTGTGACACTTTTTTTTATGATTTGCGGCTCATTTGGAGATGAAGTATAGAATCAACTCCTTTGGGGGTGCTGCTGGTGTTCAAGAATGCCAGTCAGGTGACGTTTCCGCACACTATATAGCTGCGAGCGACATTGATTATTCGTCGGTACAAAAACTCGGTTTATGAGATAATCCGCTTGAGCACGGATAGGATATATAGGATGAAGAAAGAGAGATCGTCAAGCGAGAGACAGAGAAAGGAAGATAGTGGAGAGACAATATCATAAGCGATTCGAAGCACGCCATCGCCCTCGGTCGTTCGTGACCCACCCCTTATGAACGAGCTATATATACCTTCTACGTATCAAGAAACGCCGCTCACTTCTTTCAGGACCCTCGCATTTAATCTCACCGACGACATCTCTCCATTTTTTTTTCAGCCTTTCTCCTGTTTTTTTTTTTTTGTCTGAATAATTGTTCTCTTAACGTAACTCGCTCGCGACATAAATTCAAGATTTTAGTTAAAAAAAAATTAACAGAAAATTCTTTGGTCACCATCAAAAGTGATGTCCGTCAGTCACTGTAATTCAAAACGTTCTGATTTCGAAAAAAAAATATTCTTCAAAAAGATACTAAAGAAAATGTGCTCCATAGAACATCATCATAAAAGATTCAATAGTGAATATTATCGTTTTCGTTTATCGAATAGAAGAAGCGAGTCTCTTTATATAAAAGCTTCTATTTTATGTAAGTGGAACTTCTTCTATCTGTACGCTTCTTTTCCATTTGCAAATGATGTGTTTATAAAATGTGAACAAGTAGGGGCTTAGAATTGTCGAACACTTTTTGAATTGATTGTGCAAAATCTTTTTTCCCAAAACGATCAAACACTTTTATTTCTTTCCTTTCGAGTATTAAGTTATGTTTTCAAATATAGTAATATTTCTAATGACAGGAAACATTTAGTTATAGATTAGTTCGGTAAATAGAACTTGTAATTTAATTGTAATTTTCATCTCCCCTGCGAAGCTGGGGAATGAATCACTTCTAGAAATGGCTGTTAGGAAAACAATTAACAAATTGCAATAGGAGAAACCATTTCGATTCTCCAATATCGACAGTTTTCCATTTTATTAGACTTTTTTTTTTGTTATCAGCTCGAGGGCATTCTCCTCTTTTTGCTGTCACGCCTTTGAGACACGCCCGTGTTCAGGGAAGTACTTTGTGATTCGATAAAGTGCTAGAGATTTTGCAAATTGGTTTGACGGGTGCGTATTCGCCCTCAGGCTGTAGTGTACTATATATAAATATATATTTTGGAACAAGGGTTTCATATATTTTCGCGTCCGTGAAACGGAAGAAACGCCCTGAAAACTAGCACCCATTTTGGTTGTACAAATATATGCAAGGTGTCAAGAGAAAGCCTCAGGCTGATAAAAGACACAATAGCGAGTCTGTTTAGATGAAAGAGGTGCTTTCCTTCATCTAAAGCAATTTTTTTTTTTTTTTTGCTACAAAAATCTTTAGATGATTTTTGTATAAATATATTGTGGGAATTTTTTTTAACGACGCGTCATTTTTCTTTTGTCTGTATTGAATTACTTTTCATTGAAGATGCAACTATCAGTTCCCAAGTAAATGCAATGTTCATGCCTGTGAAGAATTTTCTTTCTCAATAGATTGAAGATTTTATATTCAAAAATTAGGATCATATAATTTTTACAGAAACAAGCCTGGACGACACTAAAACCCAAAACGTCACTGTAATTCGCTCCTGGGTTTGTTTCTTTCTTTTCCCCAACTATAAAAATGAAACTTAACCTAAACTTTGAATCAAAAAAACTCAAAGCAAAAGTAAATATAAACGTGTATTCAATTAAGTTATATCTGTACGTCTGCTGAGTTGTGTAGATTTCAGCAGCGGGGAGAAGTGGTTCAAAACGGGAGTTCACATGTTTCAGAAACTAAATAAACAACTCACATGCAAGAATATTAACGCTATCAAATAAGCTTGTCGTAATAACTCCCATGAAATAGTTTTCCCAAAGTTAACAAAATTTTGTGAATAACAGTCTAGTTGAAAGTCTAATAACTATTTATTGAAAAAGTGTATATATAATAAATTGCATTCATTATGTAAGGAATTTAATTAACGAAGGAACTATTGCATACCAATATAGTTCAAAAACTAAAATAATTAAATGTTGCACACAAACTCAAACATCAATAATTAACCATAAAGCTTTCACTTTTCTCAAATAATACAAAAATCAACTTCGACTTTTACTTTCTTAGAAAGATGTTGTATTAGAAAAATAGTATCAAGTGAAACAATTCAATGTAAGACTTACAGGTTCGAATCTTGCATCAACCCTAAAACCTTTAGGTTATCTAAGTCTAGACGGACAAGATTCTACAGTTGAGGATGACAATTCAAGTTCTAAACATAAGACGATATCACTGACATAATCCAAGAAGACAAAGAGGAATCGAGTTTTTTGGAACCTCCAGGGAGGTGGTGCGACGAATGCAAGAAAGAATAGAAAAGATGAGGAGGAAAGATGCGGGTGGGTCTGAGTAGTGGGAAGGGGAAACGTCATAAAATTGGAAGACATGTGATTTCCCCCAGGAGGACCTCAGTGGAATGTCGCTCTTCTTTTCCTTTGCATATGTACATACACACAGAAACACACACACACACACACACACACACAAAGACTATTGACTTGGAAAAAAACAAACCGACTAAAGCACACGAATGTTCAATAAAAACGGCAAAAATATAAAATTTATGTGGAATTTAAAATAAACTCGGTACGCTTTTACATTTTAACCGCAAATGTCAAGTTAGTGAGTGAGTGAGTGAGTGAGTGAATAAAATGTGAATAATGGTGTACGATTGTAGTTCTATTTATTAACTGTTAAGGAATTTTAGACTAATTGGAAATATTTGTCAAATAATGTCAGTCTATGAGAAAATCATAGGACAATAAGTTTTTAGTACCTTTGAGTTTACTTTCTTGCAGACGAGGAAAGAAACATCCAGCATGCAATTGGAAGTGATTCTCAACCATTCTTAGTATTCAAGTCAGATCGACATCATCAGAAAAGGCACTAATGCTTAATGATGAATAAAGATAATTCGACATCTACAATATAAAGGATCGACACTGGTCATTACCACCTTCTTTGTCAGGGTGTTCCTACACAACTATTTTTAATCTTGAATTTAATATTATTTTTTTAATTTCCACTACTGTCGCAAACTTTTTTAAGCAAATTTCTTCAACAGCAAGGTGTTTAATTCTTTGGAATTAATTGTAAAGAAACAAAATGCTCTGAAAGAAGATTCTTTCCTAATTGGAGTCTTTTAGTCTAGGTCTTAAATTATTAATACTTTCAGAAGAGATAAATATGTCTTAATATAGTTTTTTTACATTAATTTTTCACATATAAAAAACTGTGGCATTTTAGGAAACTAAATATGAATAAAATTTTCAGGGATCGAGTCTAAGTATTTCCCTTTTTTGTCAGGGTGTTCCTATGCAACTGTTATTAATTTTGAATGTAACGTTATTTTTTTAAATTCTACTCTTTACGCAATCTGTTTTAGGTAAAATTCATGAATAGTAAGGTTTTTAATTACTTAGAATTGATTGAAATTCCAGAAAATGCTCTAAACCAAGATTCTTTCCTTATTGCAATCTTTCAGTCTAGGTCTTAAATTATTAATACTTACAGAAGAGACAACAAAACTGCATTAAGAGAGTTGTATACATAATTGTTTCACATATAAAAACATTGCCATTTAAAGAAATTGAATTTTAATAGAACGTATAGGGATCGACCCCAAGTATCCCTATTTTTTTGTCAGGGTGTTCCTATACAACTATTGTTAATTGTGAGATTAATATAATTTTATCAATTTCTGGAGTTAAAGCCATCCTTTTTAAATAAAATTCATCAATAGTAAGAATTCTAATTCCTCAAAAATGATTAAAACCATAAAAATACCTTATACCAAGATTATCTGGTAATTGGTGTCTTTAGTCTGGGCCCTAAATTATTAATAGTTTTAGAAGAGAAAAAAAATTGTTAACAGAGATTTTTACATTAATATAACACATGTAGAAATATTGTCATTTAAAAGAAGTGAAACATTAATCTGAATTAAAAATATAGGGACTCGACTCCAAGTATCCTCACTTTTTTGTCAGGGTATTCCTATGCAACTATTCTTAATTTTGAGATTAATATGATTTTTTCAATTTCTAGTGTTAAAGTAATCGTTTCTAAATAAAATTCATTAATAGTAAGGTTTTTAGTACTTCTGAAATTATTGAAAAATTTCAAAATACTCAATACTGAAATTCATGTGTAATTGGTGTCTTTTAGTCTAAGTCTGAAATTATTATTACTTTTAGAAGGGACAAACATCTCTTGAGAAGGTTTTTCCAATGTAATTTCTCACGTACACAAAGATTAGTATCTTAAAATAGTGATACATAAATTCAAATATAAAGTTTAGGGATCGACCCCAAATGTGCTCACTTTTTTGTCAGGGTATTCCTATGCAACTATTCTTAATTTTGAGATTAATATGATTTTTTTAATTTCTGGTGTTAAAGTAATCGTTTCTAAATAAAATTCATCAATAGTAAACTTTTTACAATTTTGAAATTAATTGAAAACCTTCAAAATACATAATACTAAAATTCATGTGTAATTGGTGTCTTTTTTTCTAAGTCTTAAATGATTATTATTTTCAGAAGGGACGAACATCTCTTGAGAAAGTGTTTCGAATGTAATTTCTCACATATACAATGATTGCTATTTAAAAATAGTGGTATTATAATCCGAGTATAAAGTTTAGGGATCGACCCCAAATGTCCCCAAAATTTTGTCAGGGTGTTCCTATGCAACTATTGTTAATTTTGAGATTATTATAATTTTTTCAATTTCTGGAGTTAAAGCCATCCTTTTTAAATAAAATTCATCAATATAAAGGTTTTTAATACTTTGGAATTAATTGAAGACCTTCGAATTACTCAATACTAAGATTGTTTTGCAATTGGTGTCTTTTAGTCTAGGTCTTAATAAATGTTTTCTGTAACATGTTCAAGTAAGTTGAATTAAATTAAATTTACAAAATTTATTTAAAAACGGAGTTTAATGACAATATGGAAGTAAAAAATCCGAGGTCCCTCTTGGAAAGGCTATGGATCCCATCGTTTAGTGATTAAGTGTAAATCTATTAGGACTACCATTTGGGCAAATATGAACCCGATGCTAAACGTTTTTTTTTAGGTGGCAACAGTTGAGGAATTTTGCCTCATTTATTCCATACTTGATTTTTTTTATTTGGCAGGTGTATGATTTAAATTTGCGGTCAAAGTTTTCACTTACGCAAAATGTTGAAATCGGACTTGAATAATTGGTCCCTTTAGTGAAAAAATTATCACCCACCTGGAACAAAGAAGATAAACGTTTATTAGCGTATGACAACATTAAAGTAAATAAACAAGTGGTCGATAGCAATTCTTAAGAAAATTGGCAATGAACGTATATCGAATACAATTGTAAACCCTTTATTTAAATTTAGTATTCGATGGTCGAGATTCGCAGGGGTGCATTTATTGAGTGTATGGAAATTATTTGCAAAGGGAGCAGGTGACGTTTTCCGTGGAAAGCTGTGAGAGCGCGAGTAGTTTAAGCCCATCTTGGGCGAGCACTACAGCTGAACCAAATAACATATTCAATGATAATACCATGCAACGCGCGGGGTACGATACCTAACGCGATTCAGTGTTGACTTTTAAAGTGGCAAACGCGTCGATGTTGAATACAATGGTACCTGGAGGAAGTTAAAGTGCTTCGCATGTACCAAGAAGGCAAAGAACGAAATCAATATAGTAGCGCTTTAGTCGTTTACTCATTCCTCTTTTTTTCTATACTTCTCCTCCTCCTCCTCTTCTATACTTTCTTTTTTCCCCCGCATCGAGTCACTCTTTCTTCCTCTTTCTGTGTGCTGCAATCCATTTTCTATCCGCTTTAACAAAGAACGACCGTGTGGATATTGCGCGAAAGCTGTTGTTCTACAATGGCATTCCCCGCAAAGGTTCCTGGGGCTTTGAAGAATTTATGTCACTGCAGAATTTTTCCTTTTTTCTTTATTTCTGCTTATTGATCGTTATTTACCATGCTTGGGGGAATTTTTATCTCAATAAAAATAACACAATAAGAAATCAACGAAGAAAAGGAGGGAAAAAAAAACGTTCTGCCATAAGTTTTATCACTAAATGGTTTTTGTAACAGATGATTTTTGTTTTACAACTAACTAAACCTTTAAGAATGTCTACTCTTTTCACATACGAATAAAAAATAAAGCAATGCGAAATATTTTTACAAAAATTGGTGAAAAATAATGTACACGTGCAGAAAAAAAGTTGGTTGGAACTGATATAGAGAGAGTGGAAAAAAACAGGAAACTTGCACAGAATTCTGCTTTGTCAGCACTTGTTACTAGACGTTTTACTTTCTTTTTCTCATCTATGATCGCTTTATTTCCTTTCACACTTGTAAAACCGACCTGTTTCTCGCTTCTCCACCCCTTAATTCGTTTTCCATTCTTTTCCATTTGTAAAACTCGTTACCAATCGATGCTACATAGTTCTTTTTTATACCAGAAAACTGAAAAGCTTTAAGCTTTCTCGCAATGGGTGGAAAAAGAACAAGGGGAATGGAGAATACACGGACAAAGAGAGAGAGGAAAAAGAAACGAAAATAAAAATAAGAACATGCGAGGTGAGAATTAGCTGCTTCCTTCATACAGAAAATAATATCCCGCAAGTATAAGTGTTAAAGTAGAAATTAATGAAAATTAATTGTTTTAATAAAAAGATGTTATTTTGACTCTAACGAAACGTGTCCTTCGGACGAAAAACGTAAAAGGTACTGGTTTCCCTCTCTACTTAACTATTCTTCAGTTCAGAGGTTGAGAACCCTACTCTTGTAAAAAAGGAAAAGATAAGAAAATTAAAGGTTCTCCTCTAATATATATTTGAAATTAATATTATTTATTCTTAAATGGCTTTACTTTATTTTATTTTCTGATATAAGATTCTTTTACTTTACTTTAATCACTTTAATTCTTTTAATATGATTAATTAGTTGAAGTTAGTTTTGATCCTTTATATCCGGAAAGATGTCTTTTTCGAATAAATTATGCCTTTTAGGATCTATAGTTGTTAATCTTTATTTTGCCGACGTTTCGATCCCATGAGCAGGTATCATCATCAGGGCGATGGTTACAGAGTTTTGAATTAATTTACAATAATCGAAAAATGATGAAAATCAAAATGAAGTTGGCCTTTGACTCATCTTTGGGTGATGCAGGAAATGATTAATTAGTTGAAGTTAGTTTTGATCCTTTATATCCGGAAAGATGTCTTTTTCAAATAAATTATGCCTTTTGGATCTATAGTTGTTAATCTTTATTTCTGTTAAACAAATTATTTCAACATTTTTTTAATAGTTTTTTCAATAGGATCAATACCCTGTTGATCAAGAAGAGGAATTCTTTAAGAAATACTGTCCTATATTCTTAGGGTTTTCATCCCAAAAATTGTGAAACCCAGAGGAATGTTAAATTCCATTAAATTACTTATTTATTTAGAATTTATATTATTGGTTAATAAAAATGCATTGGATTAAAATAACCAAATTAAGAAGTTCATGGGATATATAGAATCTATTGAGTATATGCGTAATGAACATTTTGTGGTGTTTTGGTCAGCGCAAGGGAGAATATGAAATTGCGTTCGTTGGATGGTGGAGTATTGACTGGATAAGAGTTTCGAGGTAAAAGCACAGCAAGCGGAAAATCGGAATAGTTACGGATATGACCATGGCGATTTATAACCAAGAATGGTAGCAAGAGACCGCCATATATGACATTACGGTCGCCGCCTTCGCCATCCTACGTAAAGCCCCGCATATCGCGACCTTAGTGATTTAATAACGCTCCACTGTCACCCCAACTTCCTTTCTTGTCCTTTCCTTCCTCTCATGCACCCTTTTCAAACTCGTCCATCTCTATACATTTGGTAGACGTTATTATGGCGAGGCTCAACCACGAAAAATTCGCGAAGAACCAACCAAGTCTAAAGCAGGATCACATGTACGCGACAAGAGTTCCTAAAGAGTACCACAGGATCGATAATTTAGACGTGAGAGGAAGTTTTATGAATGTAAAGGGTGACGACATCATTTTCCAAGTGTAGTCGTTGTAGTCGCAATTTTTCCAGTGGACAATCTGAACGAGTCTTTGAATCATCAGTTCCTCGAAGCATGTGTTCTTAAATCAAGTAAAGCTGACGTAAAAACAGCAAAACATACATTTCCCAAATTAAGCGTAAAATTAGTAATTAAACAAAGTCGTATTTTTGGGTTTTGTACATAATTCCAATTGAACCTAGACTAAAAGACTCCAATTACGAAAGATTCTTGGTTCACAGCACTTTTTGGGTTTTCAATTATTTACAAAGAATTAAAAACCTAGTTATTCAAGAACATTACTTAAAAAATGTTGCTTTAATAGTATAAATTAAAAAAGTAATATTAAATTCAAGATTAGCAATAGTTGTGTAGGAATACCCTGCCAAAAATGTGGGAATACCTAGGGTCGATCCCTATACATTTTATGCGGATTCGTGTATCACTTTCTTTAAATGAAAATCTTTTTATATTTGATAAATTAATGTTAAAATCTCTCCTAAAAAATATTTTTTCCTATGGAAATATTAATAATTTAAGATGAAAAACTCCTAGACAAAAAGACTCCAATTACCAAAGAATCTTAGTACATAGCATTTTGTAGGTTTACAATTAATTTTAAAGAATTAAAAACGTTGCTATTCGTGAATTTTATTTACAAAGGGTTGTGTCAGTAGTAGAAATTAAAATAATAATATTAAATAAAAAATCAGCAATAGTTGTGTAGGAATACCCTGACAAAGAAGGTAGACATACTTGGGGTCGATCCCTAACCTTTGTATTCGGGTGCAAGGATCACTTTTCTTAAATGACTATCCATTCAAATTTATTTGTCAAATTCGTTAAATAACTATTTTTTTCTATGTACAAAATTAATATAAAACTTTTTCAAGAAATGTTAGCGCCTTCTGGAAGGATTAACAATTTAAGACCTAAATTAAAAGACACCAATTACAAGAGAATCATAGTATTAAGTAATTAGTAGTTTTTCAATTAATTCCAAAATATTAAAAACATTTATATTGATGAATTTTATTTAGAAAGAATTGCGTTAAGACCAGAAATTGAAGAAATTATATTAATCTCAAAATTAACAATAGTTGCATAGGAACACCCTGACAAAATTGTGGGGACATTTGGGGTCGATCCCTAAACTTTAAACTCGGATTATAGTATCACTATTTTTAAATACCAATCATTGTGTATGTGAGAAATTACATTGAAAAAACTTTCTCAAGAGATGTTTGTCCCATTTAAAAGTATTAATAATTTAAGACTTACACTAAAAGACACCAATTACACATGAATTTTAGTATTGAGTATTTTGAAGGTTTTCAATAACTTCAGAAGTACTCAAAACCTTACTATTAATGAATTTTATTCAGAAACGATTACTTTAACACCAGAAGTTGAAAAAATCATATTATTCTCAAAATTAACAATAGTTGCATAGGAATAGCCTGACAAAAAAAGTGAGGATACTTGGAGTCGTGTCCCTATATTTTTTTATTCTTCATTAATGTTTCGCTTTTTTTAAATGCCAATCTTTCTAGATGTGTTATGTAAATCTAAAAATCTCTATTAAAAATTTTTTTTCTCTTCTAAAACTATTAACAATTTAGGGCTCAGACTAAAGACACCAATTACCAGATAATCTTGGTATAAGGTATTTTCTAGGGTTTTAATCATTTCTGAGGAATTATTTTTCTCACTATTGACGAATTTTATTTAAATAGGATTGCTTTAATACCAGAAATGGAAAAAATTAAATTAATCTCATAATTAACAATAGTTGCGTAGGAACAGCCTGACAATAATGTGGGGATACCTGGGGTCAAGTTCTTTCGTTGATCAAGGTCTTTGAGATTTTTATGAAACCTTAAGACATATCCGCAATAGTTTTCATAATTCAAGAGTGTTTTAATTCGTAACAAAATTTATGGGAAATATATGAACTGTACTATTATCATTTGTGTAGATATGACCCAACAACAGAAGTTGGGATGACGTGGGTTCATCGTTGGAGGTGCAATTTGAAATTATTATCTATCATTATCTGTAATAGTCTATACTAGTTTATTTGTGCTATTCGACACTGTTACGAATGTCGTAAAAGATCTTGAAATATACACAAACGTAAAATAATGAAATTAGAAAATTTTACACTTATTAAAAAACCTATTTTATTACATTAATGATGAATAATATAATTCCATGGAAATTGTCTTTTTATTTTCCCAAAACTGGAAAGATGGTCTTTTTTCGTCAAAAAGAAAAGAATGAAAACAGCAAACTTAAAAGTTATTTCCTCCCAGTTTGTATAGCGGAATCCATTTTTCCCGGTTCTATAGATAAAGGTGAGAATTCCATTTCCACTTTCAGCGCGAAATAAAAGCTTCTTTCGTTATGTTCTTCTTTTTTCAAGAAAGTATAATCAGTTGTATTGTCTGGTCTTGGAAAATCTCTTGATTAGGGAGTGTTAAAGCTATTGCTATATCGCTGATTGTTTGAAGTCTGAGAAAATAACTTTTACAAAAGAACATCTCTCCCCTAAGCCAGAGAGGAGTGCCTCTATTATCCTCATGGCTTTCGAAGGGTAAGATTCTTTTCTGATACTTTAGCATCGCTGATTATCTAGAACCTTGAAATTTTAAGGACATCGATAATCACAATATACTACTTATTTTTCATTTTTATTTGATAAACCAGAAAAAATAAAAATTCTTACTACTTTTAGGGTACTTGATGATTATATAAATTAATTTTAAATTGAGTAAAATGTTTTATAATACATTTTTTTTAAATACATTGTTAGTTATTAGTTTCTATTATGACTTGATACTTGAGAGAGAGAGAATGAAAATAAACAAAAAACAAGTAGTGAATAATGTACATCAAAATTTAAACAATTTCTATAGAGATTTTGTGTTGGTAATTGTAGACAATGCTCATGTTTTTGTTAAATATTTCTTTTGTTAGGATTACTAATTGGAGTGTTTCTGCCATGAATCATATAATAAACTGTGTTATGTTGTTCCATATATGTAAATTCAATTCTAAAGGTTTCAACACTGCAACAATATAATACAATATAACTCTTTTTATTTTGATGTTATTATCCTTCCTCAATCATGATTCCCAAAAACTAATGTTATACAATATTTTCATGTATTCGTTTCATATGATTGCAGAGGGAGAAAAAAAACTGTATTTTTATTAGAAAAAAAGTTTAATTATCTGCATTTTCTGCCTTCTCGAATATTGAATTTCTTTTCGTTTATTCTAGTAAATGAATTAATTCTACAATCCTTGCTGTTATTAATTCTTCATTTTTTTGACTCAATATCATTTTGAAAATGATGACCTATAAAATTCGGTATGCGATAGGTATAAGGATATGCGAAGTGGTTATTAGAGTAGAGGTGTCTGGTATCACGAGTATTGGTGAGCATCGTGGATGCGGCTTACCAGCCATAAGGATGTTTCAAGTATGAGGTTGTGCTTCCATCACCTTTTTCGCATATCCCAATATACCCTACAAGTTCTACCTCTTCTTCTATATAACCCCGGGCGTTGTACGTATTACATAGTTACGTGTTGCACACTCGGTAAACTCTGGTATGTGCTGCAGTCGTGTAAGGTCATGCGAGAGATGGTAAAAGGTATATAAGATATATAAGTTTTAAACTCCGGTTCAATAAAGTATGTGAAACACGCGAAAAAAAGAGATTCTACATCAAAATAGTAAAACTGCATTTTCCCTCAAGATGTCAACTGCAAATTTTTCAAATTCATAAAATCTTTCATCATTAACTGATATATTAATAAAGAAAAACAAAACAGTTCGTGACAAAATGTTGAATAAAAAACACAATATAAGTTGATCGAGTAAATGATTGCGGAAGACACCAATTACCAAAGAATCTTAGTACAAAACATTTTGTATGTTTACAATTAATTTTAAAGAATTAAAAACGTTGCTATTTATGAATTTTATTTAAAAAGGGTTGTATCAGTAGTGGAAATTGAAATAATGATATTAAATCAAAAATCAGCAATAGTTGTGTAGGAATACCCTGACAGAAAATGTGGGAATACTTGGGGTCGATCCCTATACATTTTATGCGGATTTGTGTATCACTTTCTTTAAATGAAAATCTTTCTATATTTGATAAATTAATGTAAAAATCTCTCCTAAAAAATATTTGTTACTATGGAAATATTAATAATTTAAGATGAAAAAACTCCTAGCCAAAAAGACTCCAATTACCAAAGAATCTTAGTACATAGCATTTTGTAGGTTTACAATTAATTGTAAAGAATTAAAAACGTTGCTATTCGTGAATGTTATTTAAAAAGGGTTGTGTCAGTAGTAGAAATTAAAATAATAATATTAAATACAAAATCAGCAATAGTTGTGTAGGAATACCCTGACAAAGAAGGTAGACATACTTGGGGTCGATCCCTAACCTTTGTATTCGGGTACAAGGATCACTTTTCTTAAATGACTATCCATTCAAATTTATTTGTCAATTTCGTTAAATAACTATTTTTTTCTATGTACAAAATTAATATAAAACTTTCTTAAGAAATGTTAGCGCCTTCTGGAAGGATTAACAATTTCAGACCTAAATTAAAAGACACCAATTACAATAGAATCATAGTATTAAGTAATTTGTAGTTTTTCAATTAATTCCAAAGTATTAAAAACATTTATATTGATGAATTTCATTTAAAAAGAATTGCGTTAACACCAGAAATTGAAGAAATCATATTAATCTAAAAATTAAGATTAGTTGCATAGGAATACCCTGACAAAAAAGTGAGCACATTTGGGGTCGATCCCTAAACTTTATATTTGAATTTATGTATCACTATTTTTAAATACCAATCATCGTGTATGTGAGAAATTACATTGGAAAAACTTTCTCAAGAGATGTTTGTCCCTTATGAAAGTATTAATAATTTAAGACTTAGACTAAAAGACACCAATTACATATGAATTTTAGTATTGAGTATTTTGAAGGTTTTCAATTAATTCCAAAATACTAAAAAGTTTACTATTGATGAATTTTATTTAGAAACGATTACTTTAACACCAGAAATTAAAAAAATCATATTAATCTCAAAATTAACAATAGTTGCATAGGAATAGCCTGACAAAAAAGTGAGGATACTTGGAGTCCTGTCCCTATATTTTTTTATTCACATTAATGTTTCGCTTTTTTTAAATGCCAATCTTTCTAGATGTGTTATGTAAATCTAAAAATCTCTATTAAAAAAATTTTTTTTTTCTAAAACTATTAACAATTTAGGGCTCAGACTAAAGACACCAATTACCAGATAATCTTGGTATAAGGTATTTTCTAGGGTTTTAATCATTTCTGAGGAATTATTTTTCTCACTATTGATGAATTTTATTTAGAAACGATTGCGTTAACACCAGAAATTGAAAAAATCACATTATTCTCAAAATTAACAATAGTTGCATAGGAATAGCCTGACAAAAAAAGTGAGGATACTTGGAGTCGAGTCCCTATATTTTTAATTCAGATTAATGTTTCGCTTTTTTTAAATGCCAATCTTTCTAGATGTGTTATATATATGTAAAAATCTCTGTTAAGAATTTTTTTTCTCTTCTAAAACTATTAACAATTTAGGGCTCAGACTAAAGACACCAATTACCAGAGAATCTTGGTATGAGGTATTTTCTAGGGTTTTAATCATTTCTGAGGAATTATTTTTCTTACTATTGATGAATTTTATTTAAAGAGGATTGCCCAAACTGCAAAAATTTATAAAATTAAAATTATCTCGTAATTAACAATAGTTGCATAGGAACACCCTGACTAAAAAAGTGGTTAAACTGGGAGTCGATCCCTATACTTTCTTTGCGGATTTATCTATCACTTTCTTTAAACTCTAATCTTTATATATCTCCTAAATGCATGTTAATAACTCTGTTCAAGCTTATTGGTCCCTTCTGAAAATATTAATAATTCAAGACTCAAACTAAAAGACTCCAATTACCAAAGAATTTTTGTATACAACATTTTGTGGTTTTCATACTATTTCCTAAGTATTAAAAAGCTTACTATTGATGAATTTTATTTAAAAAGAATTGCCTTAACGCCAAAAACTGAAAAAATTATATTAATCTCATAATTAACAGTAGTTGCGTAGGAATAGCCTGACATTAAGATTTAGGATATCTAGGGTCGATCCCAATACTTTTTATTTTGAATTCTATTTTTCTAAAGTCCAAAATTGTCTCGCATTTTCAGAAATGTTACATGATTTAAGTTTCTTGACCTCAAGGAAAATTGCGGCAAACTTTAAGAATCAGCAGATGCACATTTTCCAAAAAACAATGAAGAAAATTTCAATAATTGTTGAATGAAGTATAAAAGGGATATTCCAAAAAGTAGAACTTTAGAACTGAAATGAGTTTTTTTTTCTTTGTTTGAAGAGAATGGATTTTAAAGCAGGAAACAGAATTGAAAAGATGGGATGAGACTGGATAGAGGACTCTTAGGAGAGCCGTGTGGAATTTGCATAATTGTTTCGCTGATAAACTTTTTAGTCCAAGGTCTCTATCCTTTCTAAATGAGAAAGAGACTACATATATATATATTTCCAGTGAATAAGGAGATAATTACTGACATTTTGCTAACTTCTTTTTGCATTTCACATTTTCTTCTTCTTTTTCATAAAAAAATTCATTCTTTATCAATTAAATGCTGTCATATAGTGGGCATAAGCTTTTGGAGCAAAATTTGAAGCTTTCAAAACAAGTTCTAGTTTCTACACGCCACGATATCTAGAGATCGTACAGTAAACATATATCTGCAAGCAAACGTCCTGCTTCCTCTCCTTTAGTCACTATTTATCGAGTTTACAACTGCAATGAAACTTTACGGACCAATTCCCTGCTTCGTGTGGAATATGATACGTGGAAACTGAGACGAAGTCTCATCGGAAGTTATTCGTCAATTTTTATTTTGTTTTAATAATAACAATTTTTCGATTACATATGATAAAAAATATACTTACAGTATCTTGATGAAGGTATATAGTTTGTATTATTTTTTTTTTACACACACATCATATTTGATTTCCATCACTGTAAATTTGGATGAGTTAATTAATTTTCGCGGGATAACAAATCGAATTTTCAATTAATTGAACAATAGAGGGATTTCCTTGAAGGGATAAAGATATGAGAACCTGAGAGTGACAAGAGCAACATTCAATCATCAATATCTAGTCAGGGCAACGATGTGCTAAATCGTATAGTGAGCGTAGACAAATAATTGGAACCACTCCCCGGGAAAACAATCCAATTAAACGGCTCGAAATCCGAGGGCCACCGCAGAGCCTGGGATTATTCGACTTTTGGTTAATAATTCATAGCGTAGCGGATTTCGAACGAACCGCAATTTCCACGACCCAACACCAATTTCAATGTGTGTGTGTGTGTCTCCGTTCACAAAAGTCATCAATTCAAAGTTTTGAAAATCATCCAAAACCGCAAGATTAATATCCTTCCAATGGATTTAAGATTGTTTTACGAAAAGAAATAGAGGGAAATATTGATCTAGTATTGCCAAATATGGAAGGAAATCGATGTTTGAATATTGTCGTTTCTTCAAGAAATGGGGGACACGTCCATAGTAACTATTAAAGAGCAAAGTTTCAAGGTAGAGAAACTTTCCGATGGGAGGTTTCTAAGTTAATGTCACTCTCTTAAAGGAAAGAAGATACTGTTTTGAATTGATAGTTCGGTTTACGAAGCAAATCGAAGTAACACGCTGTCCAGTAGAAATGTAAAGATATAAAGAGTATTTTTTGTTTTTTTACTTTTCTTTCTCCATTTTCCACTTTGTCGTGTGTCTACATTTTTTTCTTTAGATATTTTCAAAATCGATCCATTAAGTTGCGTGCATATCTTTTTATTTAAAGCTCTCTAAAAGCTGCAATAGAAATCAAAAGAAGTGGATGGGAAACATGAAAGGGTCTCCTTACGGCTTTCATCTGTAAATAATTCGAGATAAAATTGTAAATAGAAAATTGTACATGCTTTAATTTGCTCGTTATGGTATTGAAAGTTATTTATCATTCAATTTTATTCGATGTTGAGGAGGATCTTTCAATTTAGCAAGCCATGACCAACGACAAAAATAATTAAAAACAAGAAAATTTATAGTATGTCCAGTTGTGAGACAATATTAAAAAGCTGATTGTTTTATATAAAAAAATTTATTTTTATGCGAGAATTGTTCCAATATTGTTTTAATTTTTTCTCTCGTATTTTTGGACATGTCAAGTGGAACAAAAAAGTCAACCTATTTAGAAAAAATCAATTTTAATGCTCTTGTTGAAACTATTAAATTCTGTTTATTAGTTATATTTTAACGAACAATATGATTATTTAGTATATAATTATGTATATTATTAATATATTTAATTATTCATACTAAACATAACGTTTTATGTCAAACTTTCGAAGTTTTAGCAATTTTTTAAAAGTGTCTCACAACTGGGGTGGATTATGTAATTTCACTTCACTTTCACTCCACTTTTACATTCACACAAAACTTATTTTCATTCAATTTCATCATTTTGAGTGAAAGAAAAAGTAAAATGAAATTGAAGTGAAAATAACTATTAAATCAAAGTGAAAGTAAAGTGAAAGTGGATTAAAAAATTGCTTTCAGTGAAAGTGAAGTAAAAGTGAAATGAAAATAAATTTTGACTGACAGTGTAAGTGGAGTAATAGTAGAGTGAAAATGAGATGAGAAAAATTTTGCGTGAAAGTGGAATAAAAATAAATTTTTAGCAAAAGTGAATGTAGAGTAAAAGTGGAGGGGAAAAAATTATGAATGAAAGCGAAAGTGAAGTAAAGTTCAGTGAAAATGGAGTGAAAATAAATTTTGAGTGAAAGTAAAAGTGGAGGGAAAAAAATTATGAATGAAAGCGAAAGTGGATTAAAGTTCAGTAAAAATGGAGTGAAAATAAATTTTGAGTGAAAGTAAAAGTGATAAAAAGAAATTTTTAGTGAAAGTGGAGTGAAAATGGGATGAAGAAAATTTGAGAGAAAGTAGAGTAAAGTAAAGTTAAAATATAATAAAAACAAATTTTGAATGTTAGTGAAAGTGGAATGAAAATAAAATTATGAGTGAAAGTGAAAGTAGAGTGCAAGTAAAGTGAAAGTAGAGTGAAAAAAAATTTTTGAGTGAAAGTGGAGTAAAGTGAAGTTAAAATAGAATGAAAACTTTTGAGTGACAAGAAAATTATGAGTGAATGTTAATGTGCAAGTGAAGTGAAAGTAGAGTGGAAAAAATTTTCAGTGCAAGTGGAGTGAAAATGTAAAGAAAAATTTTTTTGAGTAAAAGTAAAGTAAATATGGAATGAGAAAAAATTTTGTGTGAAAGTGAAGTGAAAGTGAAGTAAATAGAAATTTTTACTGAAAGTGGAGTGAAAATAGGATGAAAATTTTTTGAGAGAAAGTAGAGTAAAGTAAAATTAAAATAGAATAAAAACAAATTTTGAGTGTTAGTGAAAGTGGAATGAAAGTAAAATTATGAGTGAAAGTGAAAGTAGAGTGAAAAAAATTTTGAGTGAAAGTAAAGTGAAATTAAAATAGAATGAAAACAATTTTTGAGTGACAAAAAAATAGAGTGACACAAAAATTATGAGTGAATGTTAATGTGAAAGTAAAGTGCAAGTGAAGTGAAAGTAGAGTGAAAAAATTTTCACTGAAAGTGAAGTAAAAATCGAGTGAAAAATACTTTGAGTTAAAATGAAAGTGAAGTGAAAATGAAGTAAAAATGAATTTTCAGTGGAAGCGAAAATGGAGTAAAAAAAATTTTGAGTGAAAGTAAAGTAAAAATGGAGTGAAGAAAAATTTTCAGTGAAAGTCAAAGTGGAGTGAATATATAGTGAAAATAAATTTTAATTGTAAGTGTTAGTGAGGGAAAAGTGGAGTAAAAATAAATTTTGAGTTAAACACGAGTAAAGTAAAGTGAAAATAAATTTTGAGTGAATGCAAAAATGGAGTAAAAATTGATTAAAAATAAATTTCGAATGAATGCAAAAATGAAGTAAAACTTGATTAAAAATAAATTTCAAATGGAAGTGAAAATAGAGTAAAAATGAATTTTGAGTCGAAGCGAAAATGGAAGAAAAATAAGATTTAAGTGAAAAAAAAGTTCCTTTTTGCCGTTGCTTTGCGAATGATTTGCTATATTCTGAAAATAGTCAAAATATAAAAATTCTTTGCTAATTTGAAGCTGTTTCGAAAACTGAACAAAGTTTATACTAATTTTGTAAAATGAAAACAATATTTTCTTTTCATTTATAACTTTCTTCAAGTAGAATAAGGGATTGGATTTTTTTTTAAAATACAAAATTCAAAAAGAAATATTAAAGGAAAAAAAAAATTTTTACCATTATTTTTTTAAAATTGAAAAGAAAATTTACTCTCAACTTTATATATATATATATATATATAGACGAAAGCAAGTAGCTTTTGTTGAACGAAATTTTTATGTGCCCAGGGCAAGAAACCTGAGCTTCTCTTCTCTTTTCTTATCTTTTTTCTTCTCTTCTTCGTTTTCTTTTATCTTGCTCTCCATTTTCCATGACTGGGTTAGAGCTTCAATCATAAGTTCTGACATAGTCTGGTCTACATCCAGGATCACTAATCCTGGTTGCGTTGCAGTGTCAGGGGTCGTTGGATGGAGGGGAAGTGGATGCGTGATGGTAAAAGTCTGACTTTCTGGCAGAATTTCAAAAGCTCTCGATTTCCCCATGGCTGAAACACAGACCTCTACCGTATTTCCCCCCGGGAATCATCATTATTTTTCTTTTCATATTCGTTTCCAAAAAAAAAAAATTCTTACTTTTTGTGCACTAGAGAAGAAATATTTTTAAAAAATTGGTTTAGATAGAAATTTTATTTTTGTTAAATGTTTAATAAAAAAAAAAAAAAATTTCGAAAAATAAAAGAAGAAAAGTGAAACAAGATAACCGGAAGTAGTGAACAATTTTTCGCTTTATTAAAAGTAGAAGAGGTCTGACGTCTATAAGAAATAGCGTCGTCATAGGGAAGTTTATGGAAAAAAATGTAAAGGTCACTGATGACTGCAGAATAAGTTTATGAATGGTCTTTACTTAATGAAAGTAAAAAAAAAGTAACATTTCCATTTTATACATTCATGTTGAAACAGTTTAAAAGTATAGATAGTTTGATATTTGCTTTCACTTATTTCTAACTAGAACAATAGTAATAAAAATAAATCTAACCTTTATGAGTATTATAGTTTTGAGAGAAATTTTTTTTTTGCCAAAGTTATAATTTTGATTTAATCTCAATTTTTTCCGGAATTTAATGCTTTTTAAATAAATTTTAATTGTTGGAAAGTAAATTCTAAATAGATTTGAAAAAAATGTTGCATTTAAAATATTCAAAATAGACGATTGACATGTGTGATAATATTAGAAGATTAAATATGTGAGTCTTTCAGCTTTGCAAAGTGGATTGGATACAGAAACAATCGACCACTGAGTAGCGAGACACACAATCAGTGTGATACGTGGGAAAGTACCACGTGTGCCCTGTCAAGTGCAGGTTTGACGTAAGCCACGCGTTCTACGTGCACGTGACATGACGTAGGCATTACTACAGAACACATATCCCACCTCACATTAAAGTATATACATATCTATAATTTGTATGAAAATACGTATTAAACTAGAAATTTGCCCTAAAAGTACTTTCTTTATTATGATATGACAAATCATTTAGAATTCTAATTCAATTTTCTACAAAGTTCAGGACGTAAAAAACAAAATCAATTTGAACATTTTAAAAAAATATTAAATAAAATATTTAAAAATATTTAATAAAATATGTAAAAATATTTAAAAATATCTAAAAGCTCTTTCTTTATTAAGATATGACAAATATAGTTTAGAATTCCAATTCAGGTTGGCCATGCTTTTACCCTTTTCAAATTCCCTGACTTTTCCAGGTTTTCCAGGTTAAAAAACGAAAGTTTTCCAGATTTTTAAAACTACAACTATTATTAATTAGAAAATTATTGGAAAACTCAAGAAATCAATTATTTACAAAAGCAACATAATTCTTCAACAAAAAATCCAATTATATTCCAAACTTACAAAAAATTTCCGTCAAAATTTAAATTATCCTTGGGTCAGAATTCGTGAAATTTTCACAGAAAATAAAAAGTATTTTTTTAAAATCGAAATGTTGAAAAAACATTTCTTTTTGACCTTAAGAATGTGTTCACCAAAAAAACGGAAAAGAAAATAATTTTTTTATAAAAGTTATTGCAAAATTGATATTTTTGCAACTTTTTAAACAAAATTAAATTTCTCCTAAATGAATGAACCGATTTAAATGAACCAAGTGGGAATATCAAGAGGACAAAATATACTTTCAGAATTAAAACATTATTTTTAACTACGAAATGAACAAAACACTGTCAATTTAACATTTTTGTTGAATTATATAACCTTAAAAATTGTTAAAAATGATCAAAAACTAAATTCAGCGCTGCACTAATATAATTTTCATTATAACTTTTAAAATAATTGTCGCTCCAAAATTTTCTCAACCGATTTTGATTTCTGATAGTTTTAAGTGTATGTTAATATTTTTTTCAAATTTTTAAAAGGCGTAGGACATTAAAAAAAATTAATTGTTTATAAAATTTTTATTAAATAATTCGCCGGATTTTATTATCTATAAAAATAATTAAATTCTTGCTTAGAATTCAATTAATAATTTTTTACAAAAATTTGAATTTCCATTAAAAATGTTATTATTGGTCAAAGTAATTGAATTATCGTGAACAATTGTATAAAATTTTTTTGAAAAATTGATTTTCAGAAAGTTTTTTGAAAAATTCATTTTACAGAAAGTTTTTTTGAAAATTCTATTCTAGGGGATTTGAATTCTTCGGGAAATTTCATTATTTATGAAAACAATTGAAGTTTGGATGAATTTTATCAATTTGTTTTTTAACGATTGAATCATTTTGGGGGAATTTTTTGAAAATAGTAGATACTGAAAATAATTGAGTTTCGAGTATGTTCTTAAAATAATTGAATAGTTCTAAAGAGTTTGATAATAATTTTTGAGAATATTATTTTGATTTCTAGAATTAGAGTATTTGAAGCAGTAAGCATTTAAAAAAAATAGAAACAGTAACTTTTGTTTATTAAAATTCAAAATCTTTAAACAAAATAAGTTTCATTAAAAAGGATTCAAGACAAAAATAATTTCGATTGAGTCATTAAAATCGGTCAACAAGATTTTTTGAATTTAATTTAAAAAGAGAACGTGATAAAATTTTCCAATTGTTTATTAACAATTGACAAAAAATAATTTTTTAGTCCTGTTATTATGGGAGTAAATTTTTTTTTTTTGCAAAATCCTTTTACATAGTGATGTTTCATATAAAATTCTGCAGGAGAATAAACATTTAGAAAAAAATAAAATTTTTCAAGTTCTACGTGACAAGGTTTTAGAAATTTTTACTGCTAATATGGGCCAAAAGAATCGGAAATTAGAGATCATTTTTGAACAGAGATATGAGAAAAGGGAAAAATGGAATCGTTATAGAAAATCAGCTACTGTTTTGAAATCGTTTTTTGATTCAGCATAAGGACAGGCTGAAGACAGGCATTTTCATATCTCGACATAACCGAAAAGGAAGGGTCAACGGGGTCGAGGGAAAGGGGTCGTTCTCCTCGTCGTCCGTAATTTATGGTGGAAGTTTCGATGCTCCACTGGTGCGTTTAGGGTGAAACTTTAAAATATTAAAATAGCTATGCCAGAACGCGATACGATAGAGGCTTGAACTGCGCCAAGAGATTTATCATGCGCGCGAGATATCGCCTGTACTTTGTATAATACATACACACGTGAATGGATAGAGTACGTAGAGGACACAAACGATGACACTACATTGAGACGAACCCTCGCATACATAACATGTATATATGTATGCCTATGAATATATCGCAGGGTTTAGTCTCTCCTCCACCAGAGCAATCATACACATACACATTCTACATATATTTACCAAGGGAGCTGAAATCATTTTTTTTCTAAACTATTTTATATTATAAATAATTCCAAACAAAAATCCACCATTTCTTTTCAAAAAAATATATATCATATTTGTTCTCATTCAAACATTTTTCATTTTTAAAAAATAAATTTTCAAACAAGAAGCGAAGGGAACAATTCTAATTTATGTCCATAAAGGACCCTTTTGAACTTCTTATCGAACTAAAAATACATTTCCACTACATTTAACTGTTAATAACTGTCGAAAATTATCTTTATACGAAACCAACATCGACGCACACTTAAAGGTAATAAAACAGAAGATCTTTTCATAAAATAAAGGAAGTAATTCTGTTCCGTTTGTAATTTTCATACTCCGATAGTAAATTTTATATATAACTAACTTTGAAAAATTAAAAAAGGATTTGGAAAAATAAAATTTCTTACTTTATGCTTTCTGTGAGTGTAATCACTTTTATTGGTTTAATATATACTATTATTATTTTTAGAGAGAGAGAGAGAGATAGAGTATACTTCAAATTGTGAATGTTAGAGGTTATCACGACAAGCATAAAGGACTGAGAAGTATTATTCGCGTAAAATTCTTTTACGGTTTGTTTCTCTGTTATGGGACACGAGTAACGGATTACGGTTTTCATGCTTTTCCAATGCAGGAACTAGTGACATTACGAAGAGAATGATCTTAGATTCTTTGGCTCCGAACATCTGCTGCCATAAATTTCTATGACTACCAATATCCATTGCAGCTTTCCGATTATACATATATCTATATAGTGCAACACGTATAACGCGAATTCAAAAGTGTATTTAAAGAAAAATACTCGTCGACATCGATAAAATTTTCATCATTATTTTTACACACCATTAATTTAAAAGAACTTTTTATATAATCGAATGTTCAATGACGAGAGGCTTTTTGTTTTATTCGTCATTAAAGAATAAATAACACTCTTGAACATCGTGTCTAAGATTAGCCACACCCAAAAAAGGTGAATGCTTGTTGTTAAAATTGCTGAAGAGGGGAACAACTTTTAATCCATTTATTCATCATTAAATATAATAAAATTTTTGTTGCTTCTGTAAATATATCCACTCTGTTAATTGTTGTTCAAATTTCTGGAGAGGATAACAATTTTTAATTTAATCATTAAATTTAATTCCATTTCTTGTTCCTTCTGTGCATATCTAAAACTGAACGTTCGGTTTCTTTTCTTATTATCTCATCATCATTTTTGTTAAAATTGCAAATGATGGGAACATCTTTTAATTTATTTATTCATCATTAAATATAATAAAATTTTTTGTTACTTCAATGATTATCCAAAACAGAAGATTCTGTTTCTTGTCTTATTACATCATCATAGTGGTTCCAATTACAGAAGAGAGGGACAAAGTTTAATTTTCTTATTCATCATTAAATATAATATAATTTTTTGTTGCTTCAATAAATATCCAAAACAGAAGATTTTGTTTCTTGTCTTATTATCTCATCATCATTTTTGTTCCAATTGCAGAAGATGAGAACATCTTCTAATTTATTTATTCATCATTAAATATAATAAAATTTTTTGTTGCTTCAATGATTATCCAAAACAGAACATTCTGTTTCTTTCTTAGAACAACTGTGATGAGATAATAATCTTATCATAGTTGTTCCAATTGTAGGATAAGACAACAACTTTTAATTTTCTTATTCATCATCAAATTTAATATAATTTGTTGTTGCTTCTATGAACATCTTAAACAGAACATTCTGTTTCTTGTCTTATTATCTCATCATCAGTGTTGTTCGAATTGCAGGATAAGAGAACAACGTTTAATTTTTTTATTCATCATTAAATATAATAAAATTTTTTGTTGCTTTAATAAATATCCTAAACTGAATATATTCTGTTTATTTTCTACTTACCCAATAATCGCGATATCTAACATCTTGATGGGAGAACAGTAGTAGTGTCTAAGAAGTCAGTTTTAAAAAGGAAAAGAAATCCTAATATTTTTAGAGAGAATGTAACTACTTTTTCGATTATTTTTCAACAGTTAAAAAAAATGCTGTTTTTAGTCAAAGTTGAGCCAGATAGAGACGGTGATGAAAAAATTACTAATTTATTTCTATTTACCATCTTTGTTTTTTTGAACAAGTGAACATTTTATACTCTAATAATGTCATGTGTTGGAAATTTTTACGACTTCGTGTTTAACTTTTTCTTCACAACAGACAATGGGGTGTATGATTAATACAATAAAAAAGCATGGTCCTTGATAGAATGAAATCGTGAATCACGAATTTTAGAAAGGGTCACCCCGACCTAACACTGTTGCAAGACTAGGTTTGTCCTTATTATAATGTCAACCCTCATAGCGACAGTATAAAAAGAACTAAAGCGTTTTTCTCTCCCTGCCCTTGACTAACATGCTTTCGTGCAATACCCCTCAACCCTATGAGAGGGTTCCCTGTTTTGCCTCCCCCAATTCCGCATTGCGGACGACACGCGCGGCATGTGCAGCCGCATATGGCGCGTGGCTTCCTATTGTTAAGGGCGCGGCTTACCTAACTGACTTTATGGTTGAGTGTGTATGTTGCCTTCTCGGTTTAGTTCACAAAACCGCGAAATTCGTTTCATATGAATTACAAGATCCACGTTTTGTATATATTTATTACTGTCAAGGAAATATTGAACGCGTTTAACGTCAACATGTGGTTATTAATTTTTCAGGTGCTTCTTATATTCTTGTATAGAACTTTATTTTTTTACAAATTTCACCAGCTGTTCAAAAACATGACACTTACTTTCAGATGTTCACTTTCATGTTTTGATCCGAAAGATGGGAGAATTAATTTTCCCTTCAAAGCAGCAGAAACAGTAAAAGTCGATAATAATTCTAATAATCGAGAGGCATAAAAATTGAGGAATTTTTTTTTTCCTACCATTTATTTTAGAACTGTCATGCTGCGCACGACTTAAAACTTCTTGAAGACAGAGTTGGAAAATATGCGAAGGGCCACGATAATTCATGGTGAAGATGGCATAGCAATCAGCCTCTTCGAGGGAAACTGGGACGCAGGACATTTAAATTATGCATTCCCTGGGTGCTAGTCTGAAATCTAGAGAGAAAGAGAGGAGCAGATGATGAAGAGAAAGGGGATCGGGAGATGATTTGATAGAGAGTCTGCCAAACACGTTCCAATTGAAGAATGCATAACTAAGAGCATACAAATCAATAGTTAAGGATTTTTTTAACCTATATCTTTGGTTTTTTTAACTGGGTATTCATCTATAAATATTAATATCATTTGAGAGTATTAATTAGTTGCCGAATTTTTGTAAATATTGTAATAATTTATTCATCATTAAATATAATAAACGTTTTGATAGTAGGTGGAGTTTCTGAATCTGGTTTATAACAAGAGCAACTAGCAACAATTTGTCCTCTTGGTAAACAGGATTTTAATTAAATGTAAGTAAATTATTATACAGTTGTTAATTATTTAGTGTATGAAAGAGCTTTTGACCCTTCTGTTATGGTTGTCTCTCTAACATTTAGTCAGTTTAACAATAAACTGAAAGTCCAGGGAGTCCCTAACTCCATTTAATCCCACTGCGTTTCATATAACTCAACAAACAATGTTGGTCTGATTATCCAGTTAAGTGCATTAGGCATCTAAACTACACTTGTCCAGTTGTGTCCCTCAAGTTCCAATTGTATTTAGAAGTTAGTGAGACACAAAATACAGGAGCAATTTGAAAGAATCCGCCAGCTGGATTTGTATAAAGCGGGTGTATGTGGTGATTGGTGTCGATGTGCCCCCAATGACAGTGTTTGAGTTGATGATAGTGGTTGTGTGTCTCTGGCGCCGGTGAAGAGGCGGCAGTGCACGTCACGTACAATTGAATGCCAGTGTATAGTTGCACATCGAATGTTGGGGTTGTTTCGAGTTTATCCCTCCCACCCTTCTCTACCATCCAAACCTCTGTGCCATGTCTCGTTTTACGGCAACTCGAATATTCAGGACAAACTTCCAAACTGGGTGCCGCACAGGAAACTTGCTTAGCAGCATTTAAAGTTTGGTCGCTTCATGTGTCAGCATTTCGCATGAATTGTTAACCATCTCAATTGCCAACATGAAGATTAGTTTGTTACCATGATTTTAGTCAATTCTTTCAATTTTATTTGGGAAAATTCTCCGCCTTTGATGGAAAAATGAGTATTAGAAAAACATAGTTGTTTTAAATTAATGATGATGAATAAAATAATAATGGAACATATATACGTTCGAGAGGAAGATGTTCTAGAGAGAAAGAGTCTGAAATTAGAACTCAATTATTAACGGAGCATGAACAAAGGGACAAGGGTAGATGGAGGACTGGAGGAGAGACAATTTTCAACTGGAGGCAGATGTTAATTAATGACAACCATTAATTATGTCCCTTATGAAGAGAAGCGCGGCATGGTGACGATTTCTTTTTCATCGAAAGGAGCCAATTGCGATGGGGTTTCGCGCTCACTCGTGGCGGCGCATGCCAACCGACGTCATATTAATTGTCTTAATAACCCCCCTTTACGGCTTAACGAGCGTGTCCGACAAGGAATATCCGCGGCTCGAGGCGGTCTCTTTGTATGCCATCTTCATGCTGAGGACAACGTTCGGATACGGCGCGGTTGTTTTGCTCTCTTATTTCCTCTTTATGCTTCTTTTTTTTATTTCTCTTCCCATCTCTTCCTTGACATTCTCTTTCGTTTCTATTGGGCGCCATATATATTTTAGATGGAACTGCGAGGACCACTACACTCATATGTCATTTTTTTTAACTTGGTGACTTGTAATCGCAGCCAAGGATGCACTTTCGTTTTTCACGGCTCGCTTCAAAGCCATCCGCGTCCGCTCGTTGAAAGGCGTGCACACACAGAGAAAAACGGTCGCATGAGAAAGATGAGGTTAATGACGCCTGCAATTATGTATTCCGCAGTTCATGTTTCAAGCTTTATGCACATTCATAACTTGTCGAAATTTAGAGTATCTTTCTTTGCCTCCTCTCAACCATGTGCGGCAAGAAACTTTCCCATCGAATATATATTTATTTCAACAAGAAACTTTTCTTTAATAAGAAAAATAATGTATATAATTTGATGGGTTAGTGCAGCAAAAGAAAAAGGGAATGAAAAACTTTATTTTTACGATACGGAAATGATGGTGAGCTTTGAGTGCTTCTTGAAGTAATCTTAGTGGAAAGTCTGAATCAAGGGTATAAGTTATGAAGTCCGGATTCAAAATCTGCCGGAGGCAGCTTCGATTACGGTCGATCAATGAGTTCGACAAAGTAGCGAGAGAAGCAATCGAAGCGCTGACAGTACTGACAGGTAATACCTGTCGACAAACTTATTGCCAGGTCAAATTGTAAATCATGTCTCGTAGTTTCAAGTGTCCCATTAGAATCCGCACTCCTATATTATACATGTCCTCAATCTCTTTATCCCCTGTCGAAACGATTCAACAGTGAATTTCCGATTCTTGGAAAATCGATTACCCAAGTTTTGCCAGTTTTCAGCGTCGATTATTCTTCTTATAAGAATTGCAGAAGAGGGGGACAAATTTTAATTTACTTATTCATCATTAAATATAAGAAAATTTTTAGTTGTTTCAATGAATATTCAAAACTAAACATTTTGTTTGTTGTCTTATTATCTCATCATCATTGTTGTTAAAATTGCAGAAGACAGGAACATTTTTTAATTAATTTATTCATCATTGAATATAATAAAATTTTTTGTTGCTTTAATGAATTTCCAAAGCAGAATATTTTGTTTCATGTCTTGTTGCATCATCATAGTGGTTCCAGTTGCAGAAGATGGGGATATCTTTTAATTTATTTATTCATCATTAAATATAATAAAATTTTTTGTTGCTTCTATGAATATCCAAAACTAAACATTTTTTTTGTTGTCATATTATCTCATCATCATTGTTGTTAAAATTGCAGAAGGCAGGAACATCTTTTAATTTATTTATTCATCATTAAATATAATAAAATTTTTTGTTGCTTCAATGAATATCTAAAGCAGAACATTCTGTTTGTTGTCTTATTATCTCATCATCATTGTTGTTCCAGTTGCAGAAGATGAGAACAACTTTTAATGTTCTTATTCATCATTAAATATAATAAAATTTTCTTTTGCTTCAATGAATATCCAAAACAGAAGATTCTGCATCTTATCTTATTATCTCATCATAGTTGTTCCAATTCCAGGATATGAGAACAACTTTTAATGTTCTTATTCATCATTAAATATAATAAAATTTTTTGTTGCTTCAATGAATATCCAAAACAGAACATTCTGTTTCTTGTCTTATTATCTCATCATAGTTGTTCCAATTGCAGAAGAGAGGGACGAGTTTTAATTATCTTATTCATCACTAAATTTAATATAATTTTTTGCTTCTTCTATGAATATCCAAACAAAACCATTCTGTTTATTGTCTCATTATCTTATCATCATTGTTGTTCCAATTGCAGAAGATGGGAACATCTTTTAATTTATTTATTCATCATTAAATATAATAAAACTTTTTGTTGCTTCAATGAATAACCAAAACAGAAGACTCTGTTTTTTGTCTTAACCTCATCATAGTTGTTCCAATTTCAGGATAAGAGAATAACTTCTAATTTTCTTATTCATCATTAAATTTAATATAATACTTTGTTGCTTCTATGGACATTCTGTTTGTTTTCTATTTATCTCATCACGACGTTGTCTGACATCTTGGTAGGAGACTCCAATGTTTTGCTTACTGTCCCGCCTCACATAAAGTCAGCACTCCGTGTTATCGACGGCAGTTAATAAATCAATAGCCACCGATGTGTTTCCAAGTGTTAGAAGCCAAAATAGTGAATGCAATCAGCCAAGAACAACAAATCCACGTCTAAGTTAAAATTATTATGCTAAAGTTTACAAGTGTCGAATTTCCCTTTAAGCTATTAGTGTTGGGTGATTATTTCACGCTAATCAAGTACCGTGCAACCTTTTAGTCTACATTATCAAGTCCCTCTATTAACTGTCAATGACTTTCTAAGGTAGCAAACTTTCCATGTTGGTTTACGACCCGGAAAGCAATTTCTCCCGATGGACAAGTTTCATCCGTTCATTTGCGTGGTATTTCTTCGTAAAGTAAACTTTAAGACGAAAGTGTAAATTTGCAATTTGTGTTGCCGGTCAACTTTATAATTAGTTCATTCAGTTATAATACACGAGTAAACAGAAAATTAATTTTTTAAAAATTTCATTAAATTATGCAAAATTAATTTACCTAAAATAATTGAATTGGATAGAAATTAATTCGGAAATAATTTTAAATACAATATCTAAGATGGATGATGCTTTTCGGTAGATGTGATTCCTTTCAGTGTAATTGATATGCCTTCTAAAATTAAGTGAAATAGAGAAAGTGAAACAAGCCCTGGGTAATAATGTTTATGGAAAGATTGAGTTTGACGAAATAGGAGCTCTTTGTCAATGGCTTAGGGCTATGAGAAGTACCCACTAAAGCGAAAATCCATCCTGTATCGCATCACTTTTATTATATGGAAACTTAATACATCCATATTTATGGAGATGGGTAAGGGTGGATGTTAGGAAACTTCAAGATCGATCTCTTTGATATTTGAGATGAATGATGACACCAAGAAAAGTCTAATGTGACCTCTAATATGTTTTAGACGAAAAACTTTTTCTATGATGCATGATGCAAAAAAAAAAATTAGAGAGAAATGTGAAATAAGCAAGAAAATTTTTAGAATCTAGCAAAAATGGTATTTTTAAGTCTTTCTTGCGCCAAGAATTTCTGCGTGCTTCTATAAAAGAATTTATCTCAATAAGTTAAATATCCAAAAGACTTTATGGAGCCGAGGTAAGAGGGGATGAAAGTTTATTTCAAGGTTTATGATGCCCTTGTTGATCCGAACCAGAGAAAACTTTTGTATACCGGACGTGCTAGCAGATACATTCCGATAATATTTTAAATTCCTGCAAATTCCAAGAAGTTCCATCCTCAAGAACTAAAGGGGAATGCAATTTTAGACTAGTATTCGAATTCTCCTTGTTAACAATGAATTTCGCTTTGATATTTCTTTTTTCTCTTCTCCTTGGTATCTTATCAGGGAATTCTTTAAGAATCATTTCTTATTTCTTGACAGTTTCAGTTAATTAGCCTTCCTAGGGAAATTGCATCATAGTATGTACAATAGAAATATTTTTTTTAATAAAAACTGAATTAAGTCTAAGTGAATTGAAATTCAACAAAATTAGCAAAACATTAAAATAATACTACATTCTCATGTGACGAGAAAGTAAAAAAAAATGTTAATTTTATTTTATCTCATAATTACGAGACTTTGTCCCGAAGCAAAAGTATAAAAAAGAAGATAACGAAAAAAAAATTTAATTCTCAGGTAAAAAGAAATCAGATAGTAGTAAGACTTGAATAAAAATGATCAAGAGGAGAAAAAGAGACTAAAATTAAGAAAATGGCAAAAGAGATTCTTCTTCCCCTCAATAAATTCCAATCAGCGTGCACTTCAATCATGTAAATTTCGTTTCAATTTCTCATTTACCATCTCAATCAAGAATTAATCTTCACTTTAGCATACAAAAAAAACAAAGAAGAAAAAAGAATCGTTCCGCTGATTTTTATAGAGAAAAGTCTTTTTTTTAATAGGAACAGAAATTAAAGGAATTGAAAAAAAGTGACTTCACTATCGTTCGAAAAATTATTTTTGAATGAAATCAACGAATGAAGGTGTCGAGTAACAACATATTTATTGTGTGGCGGTAAAAAAAAGACAAACTAAAACAGAAAAAAGTTTCGAACTAAGAAAAAGGAGGAAAAAGGAAGGAAGGAAGTAACGAAAGGATAAAAGATAAAAGTAGAAAAAAATAAGGATCACATAAAGTGTCCCTGGAGGGAGTTAACGAGTAAAGAATCAGTGGAGGGAGTTGACTTGGGGAGGATGAGGATCAGGAGAACAAGCTGAAGATCTGATACCTGTCGCGGAGAAAAAGTGAGGTCCTGGGACTTTTAAAAGTTATTTAAATTAAATAGAGTGTAGGTGAAAGTAAGAGGGCAGAGATAAGGGTTGATTGGCGAGGGTCTCGAAAAGAAAAAAAAATAAATTACGAGCAGGGATTCTCTATCTGTACTTTTAATCTTCCTCTTGTATTGGATGGTGTATAATAGCGACTTAAATTAAAATCCTACTTTATGCATTTTTCCTCCGATACTCTCAGTTCCGTATCCTACTTTTTACCCCTAACGACATATCTTACATTTTACTCCTACAAAATTGGAAAGTTTATTATATTTAATGATGAATAAATAAGTAACCTTTTTGGTGACTTTAATTACAAATAGGTAACCGAACAGAATAATGAGAATCGCTGCTTCAAAGAAATGTTACTAAATGTTACATATCTTAAATTTTACTCCTACAATTGGAAATTTTATTATATTTAATGATGAATAACTAAATAACCTTTTTGGTGACTTTAATTACAAATAGGTAACCGAAAAGAATAATGAGAATTGCTGCTTCAAAGAAATGTTACTAAATGTTACATATCTTAAATTTTACTCCTACAATTGGAAATTTTATTATATTTAATGATGAATAAATAAAAAACCTTTTTGGTGATAAAAAAGTAACGGAAAATAAATATAAAATAAGTAACCGAAAAGAATAATGAGAATCACTGCTTCAAAGAAATGTTACTGAAGTAAGGGAATGAAGATAATGACTTAAGAAAAGGGATTGATAGCGACGACGACACTTGGGGATAAAATATACACGTCACGCAAGGGGAATTAAAAAAGTGTTTCTTTTTCCTCCCCTATAATAATCTTTGAATCTCTTAGAATAGTGTGTAGCGTGAATGAAAAAGAAGAAAGATCTGCTGCCGATTTTCCACCTCCTCCTTCATTTTATTATATCATTTCCTTATGATTTTTATGAGGGTATCTTTATTCTTCCCTTCCACAAACGGTAGGAACTTAATATACTCATTTTCATTTTCACATCACTTCACTATCACATCACCTCACTTTCACAAAAGTGAAGTGAAAGTATGGTGAAATTAAATTAAAGTGAAAGTGTGGTAAAATAAAGGTGAATTAAAATTTGAAGTGAAATGAGTAGATGTAACAGTGAGGTGAAGTAAAAGTAATGTGAAGTGAAGTAAAAGTAAAGTGAAGTGAAGTGAAAATAAGGTGAAGTGATTTGAATGCAAGGTGAATGTAAAGTGAAAATTCAAAATACACCGCCAAAATATAAAATGAATTTCAATACAACTTTAAAAATTTATCGCAAAGAAATATTAGTATCTAGTTTTATCATGAGCATTATATTTTACCTACGACAGGAAATGTTTACCTCTATAAAGTGGATTTTCCTCTCCTTTAATATTGTGCCTCGACTCGATAAACGAGGAAATATAATTGTAATTAAACGATTAAACGTTGTCTCTCTGACATTTTCTGCTCTTGTATAAGTCTTGCACGCCTTGTACCTTTGAATATAGTTTCGTAATCCTATTAGAATGTTATCTAAAGCCAATAGAATAGTGCACCTTTATCGATGATAGAAATCTCTAGTTTCTCACGAAGGGATGCTCCATTGTTATAGGCAACGAAGAGTTTCCACGCGATAACATTATAAACTACACTCTTTTTATTATCTACATACTAAACAATGGTGAAAAAATAATTACTTGCAAGAAAAAGGAGAATTCTAATTTTTTTTTTTTGAACAGTTATACTTATAAATGAGTCAAAAATCAAAATTTTTGTATTTGAGCCAACTGGAACAAACTTTTTAAATTTGCATTATGTCTAGTGACATAATTTGTTACAATCAGGTGGTGCAAAAGCATTCCTGGAATGAATTTTCAAAAATTTATTTTTCAAATAAACAAACAGTTAAACTTTAAAGCAAAATTTTCTTAAAATTCACTATTGTTTTGTTGTTTTTTCATGAATTTTAAAAAGAACATTTGGTAGAGATAAACAAACATAATTTCATGATTAATAATAAGAATTTTAAAAATTCTTGATTATTTATGGAAAATAAATTGTTAACTAATTATAAACAATTAATGTTTAAAGTAATTTCTGGAATAGTCACGAAAAATATTCAGCAATTACAAAAATCTACAGTTTCTACATTTTAATTTCCAAAAATAAATTTTATTTTAAGAATAAAGCAAATGACGTAATTTTAAAGAAGGACTTCTAAATCTTTCTAATTAAATTCTCCATTTATCTTTCGAGTCTGATTTATGAATTTTTTATATAGAAAATTTTTTAATAACTAAATGTAAGTATTAAAAAATGCATAAAATTGTAAGAAATATTTTTTAGCTTTATTAATTAAGAAAATTAATCAAAAACCTCTTTTAAATTAATGTTTGAGTGTGTTTGAAGTATAGAAGAAATATAACAATTTATTAAATTGTTTAAACAATTAATTGCTGTTATTTTTTCATAAACTATATTAAGGCCTAGGAATTTATAATTTTTTCTAAATAGTGCAATTTTTTAGAAGTACAATTTCTACAAATAATGATAGAAAAAAATAAATTGTTTATTAAATTGTTTAAACAATTCATTGTTATTTTTTCATAAATTGTATTTAGGGCTAGAAATTTCTAGTCTTTTAATTTATCAGGAATAAAACATCTAATAATGGTAAAAAATAATTTATTTATTAAATTGTTTAAACAATCTATTATTGCTCTTTTTTATAAACTGTACATTGGGTTAGGAATTTCTAGTTTAATCACGGTCTAAATACAATTTATAAAAAATAACAACTATTAATTATTTAAACAATGTTTAAATAATTCATTGTTTTTTATTAGTAGACGTTATTTATTAGACGCCAAATTTTATAATTGAGGAAAAAATAAAATTTTCTAAGTACAGTTTATGATTAAAATATAACTATGAATTGTTTAAACAATTTAATAAATAATTTTTTCATACATTAGAAAAATTCAAACATTATTTTATTAGGGTTTTTTTATTATAATTTTCTTAATGAATAATGAAGCTAAAAAATAGTTTTTACAATTTTTTAAATACGCTGAAAAAAAAATTTATTTGATTCCAATAACAAATTATTTGGTTATTATATTAAACATTGAATTTAACGATCATTCCGAGTGAGGTGTTTTTTTTTATTTGGTTATTATCAAATAAATATTCACTTGAATCAAATAATTTTTATTTCAATCAATAAAATAATATTTCCTTTAAATAATGAAATATTTAATACAAATACAATTTATTTGATTTAAATACAAATTATTTGATTCAAGTAAATATTTATTTGATAATAGTCAAATAATCGGTTATTTGAATGAAATAATTTTTTTTTCACTGTAACAATTGTTATTAAAAAAATGTTTAAAAAAAATTTGTTTAAATCGAGCTCTAAATATCGAAAAAAAAAATTTAATTAAAAAGATGAAGAAAAAAATTATTTTTATCAAAAACTGTGATTGAAACGAAAAAGTAAATTTTCTCGCAACTGCAGAGGACTTGCTCCTCGCTCTTTAAAATTATGTCATTTGCTCATTTTTTAAAGGTACTAAATATTTTTTCCAAGAAATTAAATTGTAGAAAACGTAAATTTTTGTTGTTTTTAAATTTTTTCGTATCTATTCCAGAAATCACATAAAACCACTAATTTTTTTTGAATAATTAACAATTTATTTAACAGAAATAATCAGGAATTTTTTTAATTCTTGTTGTTATTAATAGAGGCATTATTTTTGTATATATCTACCAAATATTATTAAACTTTATCAAAATACAGGGAAGCAATAGTGGATTTTCTAAAAAGGTTCTTCTAAAAAAAGTTTAAATGTTTGTTTACTACTTTCGAATATGATATATCAGTTTTTAATCATTCAAAATGACTAAATAATAATAATAATAATAATAATAATAATAATAATAATAATAATAATAATAATAATAACTATAATCCAATATGGCTAACGTTGTGGTTGAAACTAGTTTTACTTGGGGGTCACTGATTACAAATAAGTCAGTTTTCAAAAAAATCAAAATGGCGGATCCAATATGGCGGACGATTTTAAAAGTTGCACCATTTTGCTTGAATCTAAAGTTATTGAAAAATCAGAATTGTTTCTAAAAATAAAGTGAGGTATATATTTTTTTTTGTAAATTGACGTAACATTTTTTTTTTTTTTTGAGCGAAAATAAATTATTCAAGCAATGTAGAAATAAAAAAAAAATAAAAAAAGAGGAACGCACATATTGTCGTAAATCAATTGACAAATTGTATTTGCTATTAAAAATGTAAATTTCACGTATATGTTGGTACGTAAATTTAATAAAGAAAAATTTGTGAAAATAGACTGCAATTTTGTGTGTAGCGAAGCGAAAGACTAAAATGGTTGGCCATTTGCGAAATAAAATAACGCATCGATGAATACGGCACGATAAAAAGACCATCGCCTCCCTCGATTTCCGTATGGGCAGTCAAATGTTAACTTTTCCTCTCTAGTACCAATGTATACATACATTTGAGGAACGTTTCGACCAGAAGAAATCAATGGATGAAGATCGGTTCGAGACCTCGACACATTTCGATGCATTCGACTTTAAAATCCCACCCACCCACCCACCCTCCTCCTTCTCTTCTTTCCATTTCTTTCCCCTTTTCAAAAACTCTCCATCAATTCTCGTGGAGAAAAATCGCGATAGAATATGCACCAACCGTTCATTTTGCAGGACGAATGGAAAATTGGCCGCTAGTCAAATCACGCAGCTTTCATTGCGACTGTTACGCAACAAAAAAAAATCGTTCCCCCCGTCCATTGATATAGGAAAAGAAGAGAGAGAAAAAAAAATCCACACATTGTTTCCGAAACGAGAATTCGATCGAGTGCGAGACCAAATAGTTTTCAGTTTCCATTACGGTGTTTTTGTCCGTTCAATTCGTATAACCAACCCCAGGAATCATTTGAGTGCATAACGAGTTTGGGTTAAATGTGTACAAAAGATCGTTTCAATCGTGAAAATTAATAGAAAAAGAGAAGTATCAAACAAAAAAAAAAATAAAAACTAAAATGAAAACAACATCAAAACTTTCAAACGGTACAAATATTCATTTTTTTCCCCCTACAATATTCGCTTTAGATTTTTTTAGTTAACCATTTTGTGTTAGCCGCACTATGGGTAAAAATCGATAATTTCTGCTTTATTTTTTCATTCGTTATGCATTGTGGTTATCTATTTTAATATTTTGTTTATTTTTGTTTTTTTTTTTTTAATCAATCAATATATTGTGGGAATGGAAAATATTCGTTGTGTATTATAAAATATGGAAATTCTCTGAACGTGACCACGACTATAGAGTTGTATATTGTAAATATTAGAAACAATGGATGAAGGATAAAAAATTCTATAATTTGAAAGAAATTATTGATTTTTCAGGAAATAGAGATATTTTTCGATTCTTTGAAAATTCCTTTTTTTTGACAATGTTTGGCGATTTTATTCAGAAAATTTAAAGGGAGTGCCAAAGGTCAGGAAAGTCAATGGAATTCAGGGATATGTCAATGATTTTTATTAAAAGTAGTGGAAAAAAATAAATTTGATTTACAGTGTTCATATTTAAATAACTGAAAAATAGGTTTTAGTTTCAAATTTTATGAAAATTAAATTTTAAATTAATTTAGTTAGAAATTTTAAAAAACTCACTGTTAACTTAAAAGTATCAAATGACAATGAATTGATACCAAAAATGTTGATGAAATAAAAAGAATGATCCACAAATTTGGCATCAATATATATTCTATAATGGATTAATAGAAGAATTTTTTGAATTTTGATTTATAGAAAAACACTAAAAAATAAATTTTCGAGATTGCAGAAATTCAATTATTTTCCTAATTAATAAAATTCTTCTTCAAAATTCAATTATTATTTCCAAAAATTTTCCAAAAGAATGCAATTATTTCAAAGGAAAATTTAAGAAAATTATACAAAAGCATTAAATTATTTCAATGAATAATAAAAGTTTCATAAGAATTCAATTACTTACAAATTATTTTCATAAAACTTTTTTTTAAGAATTCAATTGCATTAAGAATTTTTTGTTAAAAACACTAAAAAATAAATTTTCAAGATTGCAAAAATTCAATTATTTTCCAAATTAATAAAATTCTTCCTTAAAATTCAATTATTAACTCCAAAAATTTTCCAAAGGAATTCAATTATTTGAAAGAAAAATTTAATAAAATTATACTCAAGCATTAATTATTCCAATGAATAATAAAAGTTTCATAGGAATTCAATTATTTGAAAATTATTTTCATAAAACTTCTTTGTGAGAATTCAATTATTTTCATAAATAAAAAAAATTTTTATAGACATTCAATTCATTTCGTATCTAATCAATTTTTTTTAGAAATTCAATTATTTTCGTAAACATTACAAATAATAGCAGAATTTTAATTATTTTTAATTCAATTTCAATCTAATTCCTCGAAAAATGTAATTATTTAAAAAAATTTCTTCATTAAAATTCTTCATGCGATTTCAATTTTTTGAAACATATTATATTATTTATTTTTGTGTTTAAATAATTAAATTTTTGTAGAATTTTCTAATAAAAATTGAATTTCAGATAAAATTCTACATAATAATAATGATTGAATATGAAAAGCATTGTAGTATAAATTTTCAGGAATAATTTAATTTTGAAAAAGTTGTGTTTGAAATTTTCATAAATGGACGAACTTTAAAACTTTTCAACATGCAATTTTATAAAATTTCAATTTGGAATGAATTTAATTTGAAATTTTAAAGAATTCATTTTTTAAAATTTTTAATAATTCAAATTTTTTAACTTAGGTATTTTAATATATTTTTAAATAATTATATAAAATAATTGAGTTACAGAAGAATTTTAGTTAAAACCTTTTAAAAAAATTGTATTTTTAATTTTTAAATCAATTATTTAGAAACATTTTATAAAATTATTAGCAAAATAGATAAATTATTTTCATAAATAAATAAATTTTAAAAAGTTAATTATACTCTAAAAAGAATAATAAAATTCTTCTTGGGAATTCAATTATTTTTATAAATAATAAAACTTATAGCAGAATTTCAATTATTTTTAATTTAATTTTAATAGAATTGTTCGAAAAATGTAATTATTCTTAACAAATTTTTTTAAAATTCTTTGTCACAATTCAATTTTTCTCAATAATTTTTGATAAAGCTCTTCATAAGAACTGAATTTTAAGAAACATTTAGTTATATTCAATGAATTATTTATTTTCGTATTTAAATAATTTAATTCTCATAAGAACTTTCTATTAAAAATTTATTTAAAATTCAATTTCAGTTAGAATTTCAGAGAATAATTGAATATTAAAGTATATCAATTTTCCATACATTTTTAATTAAAATTCTCTGTTCGATTAATTGTTATAAAGAATTTGAATAGAATTCTTCGTATACATATACAATTAAATTATATTTTTGAAAATTTTCATAAAGCTCTTGTTGAGAATTTAATTTTAACAAACATTCAATTATATTAAATAAGATTTAATTTAACAATTTTAACAATTTATATTTGTTTGTAGAAAATTGAAAACGAACGTAAGTGAAATATTTATAAAATAATTAAAACTACTAAACCAGTAGATAATTTCAAAATGTAAAAGAATATTCTTAATTGGAAAAAAGAATCCACTTTCCATCTACCGAATGGCAAATATAAATTTTCGCAATACTAATTCCACTTGATCTAAGAAATATTCGTCTACTTAAAATGGAAAAAGAAATGGTTGTTAAAAATCGTAGCACGTTTCATTGGAACCAAAGTAACTTTCTCCCTCTCCTCTGTTCATATTTGAATTCGCAACTGTTACAAATAATTCTGATTATTCCCTCTTTAAAATTTTTTTCCCTTTCTTTTGAATTCTTTTTGTTAAATATTCCTCTCGTTCAATAGAATACAACGATGATTGTTGGCATATTGTTATTACCCCCCAATGTCAAAGAAAAAATACACCAAGTCAAGCATTTCCTTTGCATTTTTGCATCGAGTGCATTTTATTTTATCATTTTTCCTTTAGCTCTCACCATTAGTCTCTATAAATTCTATCTGAGAAAAAAAGAGACTAAAATCTCCCTCTTTGACATGGAAATCAAACAAAAAGGAAAATAATTCACCTTTGTTGAAAAAAGCAATTTTGCATATCTTAGGAAAAAAATGTTATTGAAGAATTTGTAAAAATTGTTTAGAATATACAGTTATTGGGATGGGAGATGTAATTTTTTCTTATAAAAAGATAGAATGAAGGGAAAAAATTATTTCTTCTCTAAAAAAATTTTTTTATGAGACATTTTAAAGTTATCGTTTTAATTATATATATGTGTGCGTATATGTATATTTACGAATAACATAGTTGTTATCTTTTTAAGCAACAAAATGACACGAGAATGCTGATTTGAAATTTTAATCACCTTGAACAAAAGATAACCGACACTATACCGTCACACTACCGACCGCAATTGATATATACACACAAAATTCTCCTCTATACGCAGATAAAGCGTTATCTTGCCCTATAAATTCAAGATTCATTACCTTCACCCCTTTTACTCATGGGAAAATTAAAATTTCTCAAAAATATACATATATACATTTTAATTACTTATTAAAATTTTCTTTTTCATTATTTCAATTGCAAATTAACTATTAGATAATATTTATTATTAATTATTTCAATTAAAAAAATTAAAATTATTAATTACAATTATATTTTTCTTAAAAAATATGACTCTTGATAAAAAATATTCACGTTCATTTGTTTTAATTTAGACTCAATAAATTAACAATTGATACTTAATTAAATATTGAATTATTAAATAATATGTACTGGGAGCTTCTCTTTACTAATTAAATATTAAAATATAAATATCAATTTTCTACTCTGGATTTGAATATGATAAAAATGCATTTTAATTTTTTTAATGTATTGAGTTTGAACTTGTTTAACAAGTTTTTCATTTTCCAAACCTTTTTATTTTGTAAAACTTTCTCCAGATTCATAATCAGCCATCTCAAAAACCGCAAGTAACAAATTTCAGGTCAATTGGAACAACTTTTCATAAATTCGTCCGCCATATTGGATCCGCCATTTTGATTTTCGAAAAACCGAGCCGATTAGTAATGAGCGTCACCAAGAATCTCTTGATACGATAATTTACACCAAAATTCGTCAATTTTTTAAAAATCTTTGTCCCTCATATTGGATCATATTCTCCGCCATTTTGAATATTGAATTTTCATATAATCAACGACTCCAAGATAAATTAAAAAATTTTTTTTACATTCTCATCAAATGAGAAGATTTTTTAAACAAATCAATGTTTTACGAAAAAATTCTATTTTTCTTAGAATAAAAAGATTCTGGATCTAATTTTAAGTAAAAAAAAAAGAAAGAATTTCTTTTTGTTTTTTCTGTTAATGTTGTATTTTTTTTTTTCTTTCATTGTGAAGATGAGAAATTCTTAACTGAATTTATCCTCTCTCAACATTTTACCTTTGTGTCAAGTTACATTTCTAAAATGTCACTGTTGTATCTCGCTTTACCAGTGAAAACTGTCAAGAATGATTCTACTCTTATTCTCTGGGCTTAGGACGGTTTTGAGAGCCAAATTAGACCCTTTCCCGTCCGTTCCAATGAGATGCGATCACTTTACTCCGGGACGGTTAAAAGAGACACTTTACTGACTTACTTGTTGGAAATACATTTCAAGTATATAGTTATCTTTTTCTTTTCTTTATTTGATACCCTCATGTTTGTGTGTGTGTGTATGTGGTATTTTTAGATAAAAAGGGTTTTTGTAAGGAAAACAAATTTTTTTTTTTCATTTTTGAAATATTTTGTTGGCTAAAACTCGCGGTAAAATTGAATGGGGGATAACATTTTTTGAAAGACGAAAATGAAGATATGTAGAGTTATTGATGAAGTTGAATATATTTTGAAAATTAGATAAATTTTCTGCTTAACTTTTTGATATTCTTAGGTTTTATATTTAACTTATTTCCATTTTCCTTCTCAATTTATACATCTTCCCACTTTTTTGAGATAGCAGTTTAGTAGTTAAACAAAATGTTTGTGGTATTATTGAAAAACTAGTTTTAAATTTCGCGCCCTGGCACTGCGCATGATCTACTGCGCAAAGGCGGGAAATTCAAATCAATTATCTTATTTTTCTATGATTTACTATTCAGTTTTCCGTTGCACAATGAAAATCAATTTGAATATAAAGAATAAATTTAAATACTCGATTTATTTCAATAAAGAAAGTAGAAAATGAAAAAAAAAATTTTGAATAATGAATAGTAGAATAAGGTTGATAGTTGGCAACAAAATTTCAAGGATAGCAAATAATGAAGAAGAAAAGAAGATAATAATCTTGAATAAAATAAAAAGAAGAAGGAGTCAAATATAAAGAAAGAAATAGAGATTTTAAGAAAGAGAACAAGAAAGAACAAAATAAAAAGGGAAGAAAAGAGATTTTAAGGAATAAAAGAAGAAGAAGAAGAAGAAGAAGAAGAAGAAGAAAGAGAGTGATAATGAAAAAGATGAGCGAGGAAAATATGTGAAGGCACTACTGGAATTCAGTGAAGGTAACTGTATGAATAAATAGGTCGTTTGGCAGCTGTGGATCCTGGTAATGAGTCGTTACGTAAACAGGATAAAGTTGTCGGTCGGACATCAAGGAAGAGCCGTCTGCCTTGTGATCTTTCATGCGAATGAAGTCGACTAGGATATATCACAAAGTCAAAAGGTAGTGTTCGATCTGCTTTGTTTTGATGCATCAACATTATATATAGGAGAGTGAAAGAGCTGGAATGAAGAGTAAGGGAGAGACGGCTCCAACTGTTTAAGGCAGTTAGCACACTATCAGCCGTGTTTATGGTAATCCGAGTCCCTTCATGCCATGCATATACATTAACCACTCTCTTTGATAACAAACAACTTACAATCAATTTACAAAATAGCAAATCTACATTTACTCTCAAACATGCATATACATATATATATTTTCAATCACAGGCACTCACTTTTCTTCCATCCCTTTTTAGTTCTCATCCTTCTTCCTTTTAGTAGAAAACTTTTTTGAAAAAATACTTTTATTTTTCAACTGCGTGCGGTTTGATTGTATAATTGCTTCCTCATACTGACGAAGTATTGTCATACCAAAATTTTTCAGGTTCGATTTTTTAACATATATTTATGTTATTTGACCTCAGGAGTTCAAAAATGACATTTTTAAAAAATGTTTGTGTGTGTAAACATATTTACATAAATATCTCCAAATTATAAAGAGCTTTTGGGCTGAATTTTTTTTTAAATTGTAGGTCTCATCTGCGGACATAAAATGAGAGTACTTTGAGATAGATTAATAAAGTTTAACTATTTATTTTTTTGATTTTTAATTTTTCAAAAAAACGTTTTTTGCCCAGAACTTTAAAAAAATGTTAGAACACCTATAAATGTTTTTCTCTAATTTCTTAGTTTTTTAGGCGCATCTTTTGAGCCCAGAATGAACATTTTTCGTTCATATTCACCGGAGATATTAAACTTTTAAAAATCAAAAATTTTGAAAAATAAGACTTTTTTGAGAATTTTGTTGAAAAATGTAGAAATAACATTAAAACCATAGTTACCAACTTGTAGAGCATTAAAAAACCCTTCGATTGACCTATTTTTGAAGCTATTTCGATTAGAAATAAAGAAGTTATTGATATTTTAAAAAACAGAAATTGTGAAAAAAAAATTTTTTCATGTGAAAGTATTAAATAAAGAGAAAAAAAATATTACAGCACTTAAGAATAATTGTTGAAAATTTGTACTTTATTGTTATTAACATCTCTATGAGGAAGCAAAGTGTTCATGAAATAAACACAACAAGATTTACGAAAACGAATGAAATGAGTACCAAAAGCATAACAAAAATTTATAACTTGGCAGCGGTTTTTATTTCTATTTTACATTCACTTTGTAAATTTGTATTTTTACTTTAATTTTCACTTCTACTTTGACAAACTTTCATTTACACTTTCACTTTTACACTTTTCTAATTTTCATTTCTGTCAAAGTGAAAGTGAAAAGAAAATAAATAATAAATAAAGAACTAAATGAACTAAAAAAATTAATTTTCACCTTTTTCGCATTTTTTTTCTCATGGGTAGGTTTTAAATACGTTTAAAGATAAAAATCCGAGTTGCGCAAAATTAATTTTCCAAAATAAGCCTTCCAGCATTATTTTAATATTCAGTGTTTTGAAGGTTAAATATGTAATCAATATTGGGGATTTTGTAAAAAAAATTCCTTCTAAATTTAATAATTTATTAAACTTTTAACATTAAAAATATGTATCATATTTAAGCAAAACCAAAAGACAAAATTAAATAAATTTTTTTACTAAGAAAAACTTTAAATTTTAACATTACAAGATTATGTAAAGGTAAATAATATTTCGTAGATTATGGATGAATTTTGTTTGAAATTTATACTCAATAAAATATCAATAATAAGTTAATGCAAATATTTTCACTCTACTTTCACTTTACTTTCACTTCACTTTTATTCCAAATTTATTTCACTCCATTTTCACATCACTTTCACTCAAAAGTTATAGTCAATTTTTGAATAAAAGTGACTTGAAAATGAAGTGAAAAAAATTTTTGTGTTGAAGTGGAGTGAAAGTGCAGTAAAAGTGCAATAAAAATGGAGTTAATATAAATTTTGAGTGAAAGTGGAGTGAAAATAAAGTGCAACTAGAGTGAAAATAAATTTTGAGTGAAATTGGAGTAAAAGTGAAGATTTATTTTCACTTTATTTTTATTTCACTTTTACTCAACTTTTCCTTTCACTTAAAATTCGTTTTCAATCAATTATCACTTCACTTTTACTCCAAAATTTTTTCCACTCTCTTTTCACTCTATTTTCACCCAAAAATTATTTTTACTGCATTTTCACAACAATTTTAGTCCACTCTCACTCACAATTGTTATTAACTCCATATTTACTCAATTTTCACTCCAATTTCACTTTCGATTTATTTTTACTCCAATTTCACTCCACTTCTGCTTAAAATTTATTTTCACTCCACTTTTACTTCATTTTTCAAATGGAGTGAAAAGAAATTTAGAGTAAAAGTAGGGTGATAAAATATTTTGGGCGAATGTGAAAGTGGAGCAATAATGGGGTAAAAATGAAGTGAAAAAAATTTTGAGTGAATGAGAAAGTGGAGTGAAAATAGAGTGAAAGTAAAGTGAAAATAAAGTGAAATTAAATTTGGTGTAAAAGTGAAGTGAAAGTAGATTGAAAATACATTTTTAGTGAAATGTATTTTCACTTTGACAATTTTTATTTTATTTTCAATTCCACTTAAAATATTTTCACTTTCATCCGAATAATTTTCACTTTTACTGTCAATTAAATAATGTTCAGTTTCAATTTCACAAAAAAAAAATTTTTTCTCACCTTGACAAAAGTTTTGTTATTAATTTTACTTGAATAGATTTTTATTTTCACTCTCACTTTGTTAGATTCACACTTTTACTTTCTGTCAAAGTGTAAGCACTATTGAAAGTGAATAATAGAAAATAAAAATAATTGCAGTTTTACTTTAACTTTCAAAATTTTTCATTTCCACTTTCATTACGATATATTTTCATTTTCGCTTTCATCTGCACTTTTAAAGTGAAAATGAAATTTAAAAAAATTTTTAATTTTGTTTTCAGATTTCAAATGTAATTATGTAATATCCATCAATTGATATATTATTTATTTTTACAGATTGTCATTTTCGCTTTTAATTTTTTTCTTATTTTTAATTTTCACTTTTGAAATATTAATGAATTTTATAAAACGTCAAATTATTAATATTAATAAATAAAAATTTTTAATAATAAACATAAAAATAAAATGATAATAAAGAATTATTAAAATAAATATTAAAATAAGAATTGAAATAAATATTTATATATTAAAAGTATAAGATTCGAATTTCGAAATTTGTATGTAAAAATAAAAAAGCGACAAGTGTTCATATAAAAAATGTTAATATTTGTAAAATACTTTACAAACTTGATACACTTTTATGTAGAAATGGTTTCGCTTTTTTTTTAACGAAAAATGAAAGGTTAAAAGAGTGCAGATATTATATATATAGAGACACTTTAAGTGCAAAAAAAAGTTATTTTCTATTTTCAAGAGGGATTTTTAGATTTGCGCAATATTTGCATATTTATACCTGCTTATAATGTATAATTGACGAGAAACCGCAAAGGTATATAACTGGGACGAGAAGCTCTCAGCCAAATCAGATTACGGGCTTTGCATTTTGGCTCTCGGCCTCGGTTGTGCCTAGGTTTTTTTCGTATTTTTCTATTTTTATTATTTTTTTTTTTTATTCTTTTCTTTATCAATCGGTTTATTTGGGAATTCTACGTAGCAGGAAATTCAGACTTTTCTCTCTCTCTCTCTCTCTGTCTTTCTCTCTTTTTTTTTCTCTTTTATTTTTCTCTTTTCTACAATTCCAGTGAGGATCCATAGCACTAATTGAAATTTAATGCCATGGAAGTCTCAGTTTGTGTCAAAAGGAACAACGTTATCGGCTGGTGGTTTTGCGCGCCGTCTACCTATCTTTCTCAGGTCGGAAATTCATAACGACGCGGGAGACTAAACTTTATTAGTCTACGAAACAAATTAAAGACAAAACTTGTTTCCCTCTGAGAGATGCAACGGAAGTGTTTTTATTTGCATACTCTCTTCATGCAGATTTAATGACATTTACATTTTTAGATCGTAATTGTCATTCAGTTTTGTTTTTGTTTGGTTTTTTTTTCTTCCTCTAGACATTTGGTAGAGAAGGATTCTACAATATTTAATATTAAAATCACGTTTCGAATGTTAATGGAATTTATTTAATAATTGATTCTCGAGAAAATGGAAATTTTTCTTTATTTTGAACCGATACTTTTTTTTTGTTTATCTTGAATGTGAATGGAAAATATACTCAGTTTACTCTTAATACGGTTTTTATTCTATAAATTTAGTTTTTAAATGGACATTTAATTCGAAATTAGAAAAATCATTTTGAATTTCGCGCCTTGATAGTGCGCACGATCTACTGCGCACAGGCGGGAAATTCAAATTTATGACCTTGATTATTATTGAATGTTGTAAAAAATTATTTTATTAATTTAGATTTACATTCGTAACTCCCTGTTTTTAATTTAATTGAATTTAAATGTAAATAATTAATCGAAATACTTGAATTCTTTAAATATTTCACTTTTTTACTATAAAAGTAAAAGTAGAATTATTCATTTTGAATTGCTCTGTGTAATTTTTTCTTTTGAGAAAAAAAATATGCTAATAAGTTAGGATTTGAAAATTGGCGCCAAAACATTGCGCACGATCTACAGCGCAGAGGCGGCAAATTCAAAATCCTTAAATTGTGGAATCATCTAAAATCTTTAATTTAGTAAATAAAAATGTTAATTTATTGTTAATTTCAACTCTCAAGTGTCAAATGACAAAAAATAGAGGAGAACAAAAATAGTAACAACATAAATAAAAAGAGTAAAAATAAAAATTGTTAAAATTCGTCATTAATAATGGAATTTGAGAGTAGAAAAAGTTATTGATCCCTAAAGGTGACTGTATTAAGCAGATTTCAATGATCCTCATATCCACCTTTTTTAACACCCTCTCAATTCTCTCCCACACACTCGCCCCTCTTCTATCTATTATTCTCTCTCTTTTTTCCGATGTGCTTTCACAGATCTACTTCAATTCTAAACTGCACCCTCGAATTTTGCAAATTTTGGCTTCGAGGCGCTTTCGTACGTCCCCCGTGCGATTCGTCGATTTGAGGTGTATTCTCGAGAGCGTCAAAAATACTCTACACACCCCTTGCCCTTTCTTCTTCTCACTTTCTCTTTGTAGCGTGTTCCCTTGCTGATGGAAAGGGGTCTTGAGCTTTCGCGAGCGATAAATATAGTATATATACGGGGTGTGAGTCGATATTTGTACAAAGTCTTGTATAAAGGGGGGGATGATCACTGTTGAAAATGAGAAGAGAGAAAGAGAGACATAGAGGGAGAAAGAGAGATAATTTTCGAGGGGTTGCAAGTTTAAGGGGATATACGCTTCACACCTCCGTATTCTCTTCATTTCAAAAAAATTTCCCTCTTCTTTTCCCCCCGAGGTTATACATTTATTTTTCTTTCAAATTCAAATTTTTCTCTTACTCATTAAAATTATTATCTTCTCTTATTTCTTATATTTATAAATAAGACTGAAGAGATAATTTTCTAAAAGTTGTCAATAAAAACATACTATCTTCAAAATGACAAATATTTTCGTTTTACATTTAAGTTCCATTCAAATCGAATTCAAATTTCCCGCTTTGACATTGCGCACGATCTACTGCGCAGAAGCGGGAAATTCAAATTCGTTAAATACAAATCTTTATCAATTCGATTCTAATTTTCAAACGTAAATCTATATTTTCAGTAAAAAAAAACTTTTTAGCGAAAATAATCTGTTTTCATAAAAAAAAAAATTTTTAAACACCTTTTTTTTGAAGTAGACAATTAAATTTATCGTTTTGGAGAAAGGGGTATTTTATTTGTCTAAAAAGTTCTATACAAATAGCGTCTTTTAAAGGATAATTTAAAATTCTTGGGAGGTATCGAAGGCGCCTATAAAAGAAATATATATTTGAGAAAAGAATAGCGTGACCGAGGTAATAGTAAGGCTTGATTTTCATCCCTCGTAAGGAACCGTAGCTGGCACTTAATGTATCCTGAATCGTGGTGGGTAATTCCAGTGTTTTACGTGACCCACTGATCAGCATCTCAATCTCCCCTTTCGCCCCTCTCATTTTCTTTATACCGCGCATCAATAAAAAAAAAAATAAAAACTTAAGGCACACGCACACATAAGAGAAAGAGTTAAAAAAGAGAGAGGAGGGGGAAGTTTCGATTTATAAACACTCTCATATATATATATGTACTCCGAAACGTGATAGAGGTGAACTTAATGTACATAATGATAAGAGTATAGGTGCATTCAACTCTACATCACGGAAAATTGGGCCCAACTCTCGAATTCCCATGATTCAATGGTCCTGACTTTTATCGTTCTTACAAAATTGTTTCTGTCTGTAACTGCCATTCGACACGAAGTTTCCACTTGCTAGTCAAGCGCACGTATACATTTACATGAGGGTGAAAAAAATATCTTTTCATTTTACTGCTTCCTGAATAATTCAAAATTCATAGAAACTAAAAACAATCGGTTTTGATTTTTTGTTTGTTTGTTAATAATTATTAATTTTTTTTCTAAACAGAAAAAGGGAAACTTGGAAATTGAATAACAAATTTATAATCTGGAATCAGTTTCTAAGGAAAATTAGTTTAGGAAAGAAAAATTTGTTTTTGCATTTGAATTTCCCGCTCTTGCGCAATAGATCGTGCGCAATTGTCAAAGGCAGGAATTCACACGTTTGTGGCAAATTTTTTAAATATTTTGAAAAAAATCGAGAACTTGTAATTTGGAATAAGTTTCTCAAAAATATTCATGTAAAAATTAGTTTCTCAATAGAATCAAAAGTAAATATGTATTATTTTTTTTCAATTAGAAAGAACGTTTTGAACCACTACTGAAAAAGATGCGATAATTTGCATTTGGAAATACATTTTAGACATAAATAATTATTTAAAAATGCATTAACGAGACAAAATTCTAAATTAAGAAATTTACTTACGTTTAATTTTAGAAAAATATTCGAGAATATCTAATTTTTATACTTTTTTGAAAAAATATTGTTTATAAAAATTATCCAACGATATAAAAATTAATTTTGAATTTGAATTTCCCACTCTTGCGCAATTGTCAAACGCAGGAATTTACTCCTTATTTTTAATACAAAAGGAAATTTTTCAAAATATTTGAAAAAAATCTATGATTTTTAATGTGAAGTAAATCTTTGAAAAATTATTCATATAGAAAAATTAGACGGAAAGACAAACTTCTAATTAGAAAACTAGTTTTCGAAATATTTTATAAATAAATCGATTCTTTTCATTTATATTTAATATCTTTTTCGTGTATTTTTACAAAAAAATATTGTTATAAAAATTATCTAACGACAAAAAAAAATGTTTCGAATTTAAATTTCCCGCTTTTGCGCATTAGATCGTGCGCAATTGTCAAACGCAAATTTAACGTTTGATTTAAAACATTGAGTAAAATTTTCAATTATAAGGAATATAAAATTTAGTGAAAGCTTCTTTAAATGTTTAAAATATGTCTGATTGATAATTTCAGCGCAATGGATCGTGCACTTTAAATAATAGGCGGGAAATTCAAATTTACAATTATATATCATTGACGCTATTGTAATTTACTGTTTTAATATTTAAGAAGACTTGAAACTTTAAAAATAATTTACATTCCTTTTTATTAACTGGAAAATTTACTATATTTAAAAAAGTTATATTATTATACTTTAAATAATTGTTAAAAAGTACATTTTTATAAAAAAAGTCTGATAGTACTTAACATTTTTTTTTGTGTAAATATATTTTTCTTTTTTAAAGCAATTTTTGAAAATAAAAAAACACTGATATTGGATATTTATCATCACAAAAAATTTCCACTTGAAATAAAAGTACTCGAATAATTTTAAATAATAATAAAAAATTTATAATTCTTTTTTTTTCTTTCTTTTTCAAAACGATGAGAACGTTATCGATGTGAACGCGAATATTATATCATGTTTCAGCAAAGTTGGATTAAATCATAACTTTTTTATATATATATACGTATGTACATTTATTTACCTACGTTTTTTGCGTTGGTCGATAAGAGCCGTTTACACTTCTTTACTTATAGCGTTTTCACGTTACACTCACCTGTTTAAAAAAAAAACGAAGAAAGACAAAAATAAAATATTTTACCGTGTGGTATATAAAAATGTGAGATGAAAAGATAACAAGAGAAAAAAAAATGATACTCTCTATAGTGAAACAAAGAGACGCCGAGAGTTTACACTGACACTCTGAACGTGACCAGAGTTTCTTTTTCATCTCGTAATTATGAACGAGAGATGCGTTATATTGTCGGCCTCTTTTTTTTAATAATTAAAATTCTCATAGAGGCGAAAGTGTTTGCTGAAAAAAAGAATTAACCAAAAATAATAATTCAATTTTGAGGAAAAAATTTTTTTGTCACATTCTTCTTCTTTCTTTTTGAACAATTGTTTTTTAATTCTTCTCTCTCATCGGATCATATTCAATGAAAAATGTATCTCAATATTTTTTTCCCTTTATTCCATCTCACAGTTTTTAATTTACTTGGATTATTTTGTAAATAAAAAAATATTCTCTGTGTAAAAAAAAAATGTCTCAGGTCGAAAGTTGTTTTAAAAAACAAAAAAACTAGACAAATTACTTATAAAAATTGAAATATTTGAAAAAGTCATTAAAAAGATAATAATTATATAACTATTAAATTAAAATGTAAGAAGGTGAAAAAATTTTATACTACTTTATAAAGTTAATTAACCGCGGCAGAAAGAAAGTAAATTCAACTTTAAAGGATTCCTTTTAAGAGACCCTCGACTTCTTATTTATTAAGATATTTAGACTGAGTGAAGCGAGTAATTTTCTTAAGACTAGAGAGAGAGAGAGAGAGGGAAAGTTTTTGGTATTAATTAGCAGAGAGTCCACTTCCTAAAATCTTGTTTTCTCACGTTGAAAAGCTTCTTTCTCAAAATCTTAATCTATACTCGTCTCGAGTTTCTAATATTCATTCACAGTAAAATTAATTCCTTGAATTTCTATAAAAAAAAAGAAAAAAAAACAAAGAGGAAGATGAAGAAGCCAGAGAAAAAGAAGATCTGAGGAAAAAGTTTTTCGACAGTATCGCTTAAGAAAATTTTCCTTCCTCGAAACATAAAATTAATTACCACAAGGGTGGTGAAAAAAATTTTCTTTTAAGAAGTTGCTCAACTTATTAAAGTGGAGTTGAATAACAATTCTGTAGACGCATTAACTTTTTTGTATTATAGAAATAAATCTGAAAACATATTTTTTTTCTGCGAATTGATAAAGAAAGGAATTTTTGAAATCACTTTTTTTTACGTATTTTCATATTAAAATTGAATATAAATTGTCGTAGTACAAAGCTAAATTCAAATTTCCCGCTTTGACACTGCGCAGAAGCGGGAATTTCAAAATTTCTACTTGTTTCTATATATAATTTTTAAATTCGTATTCAAAACCACTTATGTTATACAAAAATGTTGACTTCGGAATAGTCGATTTTTTAATTTATTATTATTATTATTGTTTCTATTTGTCATTCAGTTTTTTTTTTGTCAATATTTTGACGCTGAAAATAGATTATTTTTTCTTAACAAGTGCATTTGTCGAATTGGGAATTTAAATTTCCCGGTCAAAATGTCGCGCATGATCTACTGCGCAAGGGCGGGAGATTCAAATCTCTTTTAATACTTTTATAGAATCTAATTCTTTTGGAATGAAATTTGACAAATAAACATGCTTATTGTGATTTAAAAAGTTCTTTAATTATCTGAAAAAAGCCTCCTCATTAAAAAAGAAAACTAATTACTGAGTAAAGAGGGGGGGAAATTTCATAAAAGACGAAACTCGTGGAAAAAAGGAGTCTAAAAAGAATACTGGAGACGTTTCTGGAAAATAATACTGTTGGAGATTTTAAAGTATGATATAAAAGAAACAAAGGGGTTTTTTTTTGCTGCAGGGGGTGCCAGAGCCCTTCCCTTGGTAGACTTTGATGAACACGGTGAGATAAAAAAAAAGTCCGATAAAAATGGGGGATGTATGTGTGTGTGTGTGTGTATAACTAAGAAGAGTGAAGTAAATGTAATCGGCTTAAAGTGCCTGACACGCAGAGAGTGTGTTTCCCTTTTTTTTCAATGTGTATGCCTTCTTGCACGCATTCACAAAGCATCTTGCATTGTATACATAGAACGGCGAGGGGTTACTTGGCTGGAAATATACGCAAGCTAGAAATGTAATCAAGCGACCAAATGAGATAAGTGAATTTCCTGTCGAAAACCCTCAAGGAAACCACAGAAGGGAATTTTCACTAAGTTAGATACAATTTCTACATTTTAAACCCAGTTTGATCTGTTTATTTTTTCTTCAATATTTTTTTCAATACGTGATAACTCTCTCTCTTTCTCTTTCTTTCTTTTTTTTTAAATCAATATTTTGATACAGTTTTTAGAAAAAATATTCTTCGACAAATTAACGAGTCAAAAATAAATTTTTGAATAATTGAATTTCCCGCTCTTGTGGATCCTACGTAATTGTCAAAAGAAATATTTACTACTCTTTGCTAAATAGAAAATGAAATTTCGAAAAATTTTTGAAAAAGATTAAATGATTGGCAATTTAGAATAAATTTTGTAAATGACAAAAATTGGAAACACAAAACTCTAATTAGAAAAATTGATAACTAGATTTTAGAATTTAAATTTCCCGCGCTTGCGCAGTAGATCCTGCGCAATTGTCGAAAGTAAATAATTATTTCTGTTTCATAACAAGAAAGGAAATTTTTTAATCACTTTTATAGAAGAATTGATAATTTGCGATTAGAAATTCGTCACTGATAAAAATATTCATAGAAAATTTAAGTAACGAAAGAAAATTCTAAATAGAAAAGTAATGTTTTCCAAATTTTAGAAAGAGAATCGATAATTTGTGATTTGTACGTAATTGAAAAAAAATATGTTATTACAAAAAATAGCTAACGACAAAAAAATGAATTTTTGAATTTCCCGCACTTGCGCTATAGATCGTGCGCAGTTGTAAAAATTAAATATTTACTACTTTCTTCTAAAAGAAAAATAAAATTTAAAACAGTTTTGAAATAGAATTCATAATGTGCAGTTAGGAATACATTAAACAGATGAAATATTCATAAAAAAATTAATTGTCGAGAGAAAATTCTAAATAGTACAGTAAAATTTGCAAAAATTTTAGAAAAAGAATTTTGAGAATAAATATTCATTGAAAAATTAGGCGGAAAAACAAAATTCTAATTAGAAAAGTAACTTTCGAAATGTGTTAGAAATAAATCGATTATTTTCATATATGTATATTTTTTTTCAAAAATATTTGAAAAATATTGTTTATAAAAATTAACCAATGACACAAACATGAATTTGAATTTTCCGCTCTTGCTTATCCGATCCTGCGCAATTTTCAAAAGCAGGAATTTACTTCTTTGTTAAAATAGAAAAACAAGTTTTTTAAAATTTTTGGGTAATATAATTAATGATTCGTAATTTGGATTAAATTTTTTAAAAATTCTCACTCAAATATTAGTTAACAAGACAAAGTTCTAAATAGAAAAATAAATTTTTCAAAATTTTAGAAAATGAAATTATTCTTTGTAATTTTAGGGTGCAGTTTTGCAAAAATTTGCTAACGAGACAAAAATTAATATTTTAGAATTTGAATTTCCCGCTCTTACGCAGTAAATCCTGCGCAATTGTCAAGAGAAAATTTTAAAGTTTATTAAAAAAATAACTGGTTTGCAATAAATAAAGAAGCAGTGAAAAACTTTGTTTCTTGTGATTTTCAAAAATTCCAATTAATCATAGAAACTAAATACACATTTATGTTTTTTGTTGTTGTCAACAATTACAATATTATATTCTAAAATAAAAAAGTTACAAATTCGAAATTTTTCAAAAGAATCAATATTTTGTAATTTTTGATACAGTTTTGCAAAAATATTCTTAGAAAAATTAGCTGACGAGATAGAAATGAATTTTAGAATTTGAATTTTTTCCGCCTTTGCGCAGTAGATCGTGCGCAATGGTCAGGAGCAAATTTAACGTTCGATACTAGAGCAAAATTTCGTTAACAATTAGGTGATTTTGTGTGATCAAAAGCAAAAAAAAAAAAGGAAAAAAAGTTTTTCGAATTAGAAATTGGCGGATTCAATAAGGCACTAAAATTTAAGTATTTAACGGATTAGCTTAAATTATTTTGTAAGTTTAAACTCTTTTTTTGGTTAAACGTTTCCTAATATTTATTTACCTCTAGTTTCTTAGGGACTCACAATGTCTTATTAATTTAAAATGAAATTTTCATTATATTCAAAATGGCCGATCCAATATGGCGGAATTTAAAAAAATTTACCAAAATCGTTTAAAAGACTAATACTCGGGGGTTTTCGGGGTCGCTGATATTGAATCTGGTAATGGATTTTTGTAAATAGAAACCAAACATTCTCTGAATTGACAATTTTGAAGCAAGTAGGATCAATTATTAAATTTTTCTGATCGTACGTTGTTTTTAGTAAAATTTCCTGAAACTTTGAGATAGAATTTTTTTTTTAAAGTTTCGTGTCATATCACATAATGAAACCAATGAAAATTAACGATTCTCGGAAAATATACAAAAAACACTCCACGCCAATGGAATTAAACAGAAATTTTAGTTTTGTAATGCAAAAATCTTTCACTCTACTTTCGAGTTTGGTTAAGTCTTTTGTTAAACCCTCTTTGCAATGAAATCCAGAATCTAGAAAAAGCTGTATAATTTTATCATAAAATGAAGAAGAAAAAAAGAAGCAAAAAAAAAACAATTTTGGAACTTAAAAACTGAAAAAACAATCCCTCAAAAGTTCGTTGTTGGTCTTTAGGTATATATATTAATTACAAACCAACAATATTGAATCAAGAAAACCAATCTAAATTTACAAAGAGAAATTTGTGTTTCAGTTTCAAGATGAAAAGCTACTCATTGCAAACATTCAATATATAGAATTGGGAACATGTTGGAACATGAAACATTGACACTTGTAAAAGAGATGATTGGAAATGAGGACATTCTGAGAGAGAGGGGAGGATCGAGAGACGTAACGGGGTTGACGTGGTTATTAGCAAACCTCAATATCCTCGACTCGGTTTTGGCAGTGGATCTCTGGGGTCTAAGTTGCCTCAGGGTTGTTTCGCCTAGTTTGACGTGATTTCTCTCCCGGATATGAAGTATACTGACCGTCTGATGAATTCGCCTCTGGCTTAGAAATTTGGCAGGCGATTTCAATTCAGAAACTGTGCTTTCATTTATAGCAAAAGAAGAAAAAGTTTCTTCTCTTTTTTTTTCCTTTTAATCAAACTACGAATTCAATAGAATTTTTGTTTTGTCCGATTTCTCGAAAATTAACGAAAAATTTATATACTTTTACTTATTTTCATTTTATATTATATTTTATATTTATTTGCTATACTTTTTTGATACGAGGCTACTTTTTGGCTACTTTTTTGAGTCTAATGCTACTAAAAGCTACTTTTCTGAAGAAATAGTCAAAAGATTTGAAGTTTTCCCACTTCCATTTGAAAACAGTGTTAAAAACTAAAATTGTTAATGAAAAACGACCGCCAATAAGATAATAGGAAAGAATTTTACCTACATTTACTCTATATCAATAGTGACTGATTATAAATTGTGTTTAACCTTTAAATTCCCTGTTTTTCCCGGTTTTATTTTCTCATCGAATTTTCATTTACTTCACTTCGAACATGAATCTACAATTTGGAAAATAATTCAATTATAAACAAAGAATTTTTTCAATTATTCAAAAAAAATCTTGTCTGTTCATAATTATAATAGATAATTCAATTTCATTAAAATTTATTGCGATACTAATTGAATTTCTGCAAAGAATTTTACTATTTATAAAAGTAAATGAATTCTTCGAAAAAATTTTATTACATATTTATGAAAATAATTAAATGTTTGCGTAGAATTTTATTTAAATTTTTGAAAATAATTGAATTGTAGAAAACAATTTAATTATTTAAAAAAATAATTGAAATTTCGGAGAATTTCAAAAAATTTTAAACATAATTGAATTTATGCGGAGAATTTTATTACTTTTGAAAATAAATTAATTGTTTTTTTTAATTTTATTGAAATTTATGAAAATAATTGAATTCTTGTGAGGAATATTTTTCGAAAATAATATTCAAAAGAATTTAGTAAATCGGAAAAATTTTGCTGTTTATGAAAATAATTGAAATAATTGAAATCCTTAGACAAAATTTAATCAAATTTTTTTAAATAATTACATTTTTCGACGAATTTGATTAAAATTGTATTAAACCTAATTCCATTTTTGCAATAAGTTTTATTATTTATGAAAGTAATTGAATTATTGCGAGGATTTTATAAAAAATAAGTTTCAAATAATTGATTTAAAAAAAAATTTAGATAAACTATTTTTAATAATTCAATTCCTATGAAATTTTCATTCTTTTAGCAAATAATTGAATATTTGTGTAGAATTTAGTCAAAATTGTTTTTCAATAATTGAATACTCTTTGGAAATTTTATTCAAATAGTAGACATACAAATTATTGAATTAAGAAATTTTTTTGAAAATAATTGAATTTTTGTGGTGAATATAAATGATTTTTTCTTATTTATAGAAATAATCGAACTTTTACAATGAATTTTAATAAAATTCCTAAAAGTAATTTAATTTTGTCGAAGATTTACTATTTAAAAAAATAATTGAATGCGTTGCGAATAAATTTAGAAAAATAAAATTATAATTCTACGATGACTAACTTCCCTTGATTATTTAGAAAAATTGAAGAAAAAAAATTCTTTAAAAGAAGTAAATTATTTTTAATAGAATGTAAAGAAATTTCAATTACATCAAAAATTTTCAATTATTTGTTTATAAAAATTCAATTATCTTGAAATAACAGAATTAAAAAATCTTATTTTTAAAAATTTTCACAAAAAAACTGCGAAGATTCAATTTTATTAAAAAATTTGAAGTGTGTATTTTTTTAAGTTAACTAATAAAAATTTTAATTATCAATTTTCTCACTTTGAAACGTGAATACATGAAAATATGACTCGTTATAAAATTTAATTATTTATCAATGATTCAATTTAAATCCTTTGAAAATTCGATTTTTTAAAAGTTTTTAATGAAATTCTTTAATTCTTTTTTTTTCTCATCGAGGCTACTATTTCCTACTTTTTTTTGTCATCAAGGCTACTTTTTCCTCATAAAGAAATGCGAAGCCTGTAAAGGTGAAAAATTTTTTTTTTATTGACAATGTTTAAAAAATTTCTCTAAAAGGTTAAAAAAAATACTAAACAAAATTCAGAAGATGATCCAACTCTAATTTCCAAATTATCTAAATTTAATTTAGACAGAAAAATATATAAACAAAATTCAAAAGTTGATTCTAGTTTGACTAGTTTTTTCTAGAGATTTTTTTATCATTTTATTTATTTATTTATTTATTTTTTTTGACGAAATGAAAATTGCAGAAGTCAAAAGTGTTCATTTGAATTTTACAGTGAAAAGAGGGAAAATTTGTTCTTAATTGAGAAAGCGGCTCTGATGAAGTGGGTTAAGAGCTCAATAATTTGTACTTTTCAGTGTTTGCATTAGCCTCGCTATACCAATGCTTTTCCAAGCTCTTTGCACTCGCTTAAGTCAAGAACAGGGCGAGCGAATTAAAACCCGTGGAGACATTTATGCACCACCAACCGCAAGCTCCTTTTCCTTTTTACTACTATGAGGACAGGTTACAGGCATTGCACACACAGCATCGAAATAATTATGGCGATCGTTAAGCCAGCGTTGCAAAAGGAATCTTAATCTAGGACAAACGAAGGAGACTGCGAGATAAACGTAGAAAGGGGGAAAAAAATGAAAAAAGTACATTTTCTCTTTATATAAACATATATATATAAATTTTTTTCGTTTTTTCTTTAAATTTTATTTATCTTCTTTTAGCTGAATGTCAAGAAGCTTTTTCAAACATTTAAAAATCGTTAGAAACACACTCGTCTGTACTTTTAAATTTAATATACTTTTCACTAAATAAATATTTATTTTCAATTTTAGTTTAAATTTGTCTTTCACTATTTGTCTTTTATAATTAGAAACGCGTGCTATTTAATAATTTGGCATCAAGTTCACTTCATTTTCACTTTTACTTAGCCTGCCAACCTTTTACAGTTCATCATTTAAAAAATTTTTAATTTTACTTTCACTTTCCCTTTGACTGATTTTCATAAGTTTAACATCAATTTTGATTTTCAATTTTATATTTTAAACGTAAAACAAATAGAAAAAATATTAATTTCTACTTCTCAAGTGTAAAATAAGAAAAATAAATTTTTACTTTCAAAGTAAAAAAATCAAAACTCAAATAATCTGTGAAAGTGAAAGTGAAAATACAATAAAATTTTATTTTCACTTGAATTCTTTTATTCATTAACTTCAATTTTCATCGGACTTTCCATTTTCACTTTTATTTTTACTCACATTTTCACTGTCAATTTCACACTCATTTTCACATTCATTTTCACTTTCATTTTTAATAAATTTTTATTTTCACTTTTAATTTCAATTTAGATTTCATTTTCATTTTCAAATTAATAGAATTTTATTCACACTTTCATTTTCAATTTCACTTTGATTGAAGTTTAATATTTTTCCTTTTTTCACGTCCATTTTCACATTTCACTATTTTGTTAAATTGGAAATAAAATACTTTTTTTTGAAAAAGTGAGTGAAGTAAATTAAGGAAAAAATGAAATATTCATCAATGTAAAAATGTGAGTGAAAATTAAATTCTATTCAATTGAAAATTTATTAAAGGTAAGTGTATGAAAATAAAATTCTGTCAAAGTAAAAATGAAAGTCTGTTGTAGTGAAAGTGAAAATATAAATCTTATTCAATGTAAAAATGAAAATGCAAATAAAACTAAAAATCGATCAAAATTATACAGAAAATGAAAGTGAAAATGAACATGAAAGTGATAATGAAAATGAAAGTGTAAATGAAAGTGAAAACAAATTTTTTTTTAAATAATCATATAAGTGAAAATCAAAATTTCCAATATCCAAAGTGAAAATAAATGTAAACATGAAAGTATAACGAAAACTTGAAAAAATAAAATGAAAATGAAAATGTAAATGAAAGTGAGAAAGAAAGGGAAAACGAATGTGAAAATGAAAATAAAAAATACTATCCAAATTATAAAACAAACAAAAAATGAAGTATATAAGTCGAAATATGGTAAAAAATTAGAGAAAATTAGCATCAAAAGCATTTTCCATATAATATACAGAAAATGCATGTTCATAGGAGAAGAAGCCTCTTTTTTTGGCATAAAGCCCAATTTTCTTGACTTTGTGTTGGGAGGGTGCTTTTAAATTTCGAGTCAACCTTCCTTTCACTCCGCACGACAAACTCCTAACTCGATTCGTTCGAGCGCGAATAGTTGTTGCTGACACCACTTCCGGAGCGTTCGACTGTAAAAGCTGCATAAGACTTTTCTCCCCAGTCATCTAAACTTTAACAATGTCCCCCCAAAAAAAAGTGGAAAAAAAAATTCTTAATATATTTCATAACAAAAAGAAAAATGTTTTCTCCATTTTACCTATATTTAAAAATATTAATCAAAATTACATCCTTTTTTGTTATTTACAATTTTTATAATAAATTGTTTAGTGTCTCGTTTTCTCAGCATTTTTGTTGTTGTTGTTGAACATTAAAAACAATTTTATCTCAAGCGTAAATATTTAATTTAATTTTGCATCAGCTTATTAACTCGTAATTTTTATGCTTTTTAGTTTATAAGCTGTATTTATTATGTATACGTATATGTATTTATTTTACATGGATATTAAAATTTTATTTATATGTAACTTGTTCGGAAAGTTAATAATTCAATGGAATTACGCTCTTTGATAATTAAATTTACATTTATTGACTTTAAATTTTTTTATTGCAGGAACTTAATGGGAATTAAATTATAAATAATATTCACTTTGGAAAAATTAAATTAACTTAAAAATTAATAATACTAATAAACTGATGAATTATAAAAATTAACTTAAAATTAAAAATGAAATTAACTTTCACTTGGCAGAATTTTATTTTCGCATTCAATTTAATAGAAATTTATTTTCGCTTTAATTTTTACTCTATTATAGTTTTATATTCACTTTGACAGATTTTCTTTCCATTTTGTATCAAAGTAAAGGCGGAAGTCAAAATGAATGTGAAAATCAAATCTATTAAGATAGACATTTATCTTTACTTTCACTTTCAATTTCAGTTCCCAATACAAAGAGAAAATAAAAGGCAAAAACGAAATGAAAGTGAAAATGAAAGAGAAAATAAAGTTTTACCAAAATGAAAATTGTTTTTGGTGTAAATTTTATTTTGACTTTGTAAATGAAAATAATAGATTACGAAAAAAAATATGAATCATTTTTCTGGTATTTTTCAACTCATCTCTCTCTCTCTTTTTCTGCGAGGATAATTTTCTTTTTCTTCAACAAAATCCGTAGAGTTTAACCTCGCACTCTCGTAAAATTTAAGAGTGCTACATCGGGAATACTATTCGCTCGTACACTTTCCGCGTTATTTTGCACCATTTCACTACTGTGTGTGTGTAAACTTCTCCTGGGGAAAAGTTGTTGAAGAAAGAAGCTTGAAAAGCAGCAAATCGAAATGCATTTTAGAAGAAAAAAAAAATGAGAAAGAATCTTTTGTCTCTAAAAACCAGTATGAAACTTTAATGTAGATGGAATTTTTATTTGAATGTTTGTGTAGTAAAATTTAATCCTTGAAATGTTTCGAATCAAATAAATGATATTCTTCTGAGAATTGTTTTTCATTACACTCATTGCAGACAGGTTTACTTTTAAAAATGATTTTCACTTTTGCTTTCATTTTGACCGGTTTGCATTTCCTTTTTTTATTTTCACTTTCAATATTATTTATTTGCATAATTTTTATTTTATTTCATTATTTTTACTTTGAGAGATTTTTTATTTTTACTTTCACTAAGACGAAATTTTCCTTTTTACAAGAACTCTATTTTCACTCAAAATTGATTTTTACTCAATTTTCACTTCACTTTCATTCAAACATTTTTTTACTTAATTTTCACTTCACTTTCAGTTTTACTAAAAAAAATGTTTCACTTCACTTTCATTCCACTTTTACTTAAACATTTTTTTTTACTTAATTTTCAATTCACTTTCACTCAAAATTTACTTTACTTTAACTCCCCTTACACTCAAAAATTTTTTTCATCCTATTTTTGGGTGAAAGTGGAGTGAAAATGAAAGTGGAAGGTAAGTGAAGTAAAATAGGATTGAATTTTTGTTAAAATAAAAGTGAAGTGAAAGTGAAATGTAATTCCATAATCGATCCCCTGTTATGGAAAAAAGTCTATAAAAGCGAAAGTGAAAGTGAAAGAGAAAATAGGAATGTAAATGTTTTACATTCTTAAACACTTAAATATACAAAAAAGAAATAAAAATAGTTTACGTTTACAATAAAAGCAATATCCAATTTACACCAGTTTACATATAATATTCAGAATGAGATATTTTAATATTCCAATTTGAATTGAATCTACAATATATATAATCCTCGTGAACATTAAATATATAAACTATTTCGAAAGTTTGCCAAATTGGATTTTCAAATTCAAGAAGAGGATTTTGAAATTAATGTTTATGAACGGGACATAATATAATTTTCATGAGAGAGAAGAATATTAGTGTAATTTCATGGAACGTTACTTCAGTGATAGGAAATATCGATTCTTTGCTTTTTTCTTTTTTCTCCCCCCCCTCCCTATGGGTCTTCTTTTTATTAGGAGAGCACACAAGCGGAACCTAAGTATCCATTAGCTTTCGTTAATTTAATTTCAAAGTTTGGCGATATCCATATATGAAGTTTGACGCCCGCGCGTTCACGATAAACTCACACCACAATCTAGCTTAAGTTTTCGACTACGTAAATACACTAAGTGCTCAGAGTGAATATATATGTTAGTTAGCTTTTATAGATGAGGTATCCTCCTGCATTTGATATCAAAAGCTATTACGGGGGGGACGTATCAAAGCTGAATTAGTTTCTCTGCCAACAAATTGGAGAAGGATTACTGAAATCGATGTTTTTGTCTATCATATTGATTCAAGTATTTAGTATTTCTTTAAAACCAGCATCAGAGACCCCAAAAACTCGCGAGTGTCAAATTTGCCAGCGAATTCAATCGATTTGAAATTTCCCGTCCGCCATATTGGATCAGCCATTTTGAATTTTCAAAAACCAGCCTCAAATTTGCTACCAGTTACGCAAAAAACCTCTAAGTGCCAAGTTTCAAGCGAAATTTGGTCAGTTTCTAGAAGTTTCGACCGCCATTTTGAATTTTTAAAAACTCTTACCACTTTCGTTGCCAAGAACCCGAAAAGTGGGTGTTTAAAACTTTTTTCAATGTAATCTTAATTCAGTATTTGTCATCTTTGAGAGTTTGTTTTTCTTCAGTCGTCAATACCAAACAAAAACAATTTAGAAATATAACAATGAACAAAAATTACTTAATTTAGTAAATAGTCTTTAACGTCCGAGATACTTCATAAATAAGTCAAAATTAATGAAAACGAAAACATTCGGACAAAGTAACAAATTTTATTTACTCCAATGTTTCGAAATCAAATCAATTTTATCTTCAGGCAGTCTATTCAAAAAATATATACAAAGATTAAAAAATAATAAAAACTATTTTAACAATAAATAAAAATAAATAAAGTACATATTCAAAAAATTATCTTACCAAAAAATAATAATTAAATAAACGAAGACTTAAAATTTAAACCCCGACGATGTCTGGAGTCAGAAAATTATAAAAATTGAATTCGAAATAATCAAAAATAGGAATAATTATAATTTGGAAAAATTAGAAATAAAATAAGTAAATAATAAATAAACTCAAAGAAGAAACAATAATCAATCAATAAATTTTTGAAAAATCAATAAAAATTTTTACAAACAGAATAAGTGAAAAGAAATAAAAAATAAAATTAACATACCATAAGTGAATAAATAATCCGTCTTAGAAACACATAAATAATAATAAATAAATAATAAATCACAATACAAAAAATAAAAATCAGAAAATAATAAAATAAAATGTATTGCAAACTGCAAAGTCAAATTTAAAACTGAACTCCAAACTCTAACGACACTTTACAATAAACATTGAAGAGAGACAAACAAATAAAAACAATAAGATGAATAAGAACAGAGAATGAAACACAATGAGTATTATTACTTGAAATAAAATTTAGAATCATTTCGTAAGATTTATCAAAATTATCTAAATCGGTAATTTTATTTAAACTATTTTCTCCTTCTTTTTTTTATGAAAAACATTTCTGACAATAATTAAATTTTGAACACTGAGAAAACATTATACTTAACTTAAATAGAGAAATAATTGTAAATGATTTTGTTTAATTGAAATTAGTTTGTAAGTTTAATCAAAATATATCGAAAGATCTACTACTTTGTTCCAAAAATATTACTTGTTTGAATAATTATATTTAATTCCAACATATTTTCTGTTTTGATTCAAACGAAAAATATGTTTAAAAATTTGTTGTTTGATTCAAACTTAAAAGTGAATTATAGATAAGTTAAAATCAATCACAACTTATATTTGAATTAAATATATTATTTCTTTCAATAAACCAAAAAATATTAAACTTAAATATGTTTGACTGTATAGCAAAGATATTTTAAGTTTGATTTAAAAAAAATAGGTTTGAATAAAATATATCGTTTTCTCAGTGAATTAACGCTAAAAACAGTTTGAATATGAAAAGTTTTAAGTAATCTTTTGATATTTTCCGATATTGATCCATAATAAGGAAAAACTATCTTTTTAACTAGTGTATTATTATTGTTGTTATTACTAATGTTATTTGAAAATTTTCTATTATTAATTTCAATAATTCTTTTATTCACATGTTTGTTAATAAATTCATCCGGATAATTATTAAGTTTTAGGTCCAGTTTTACTAAGTTAAGGTTTTTATTCTAAATTTTCTTATCGGAAAGCATGAAAACAGTATCAACTATAGTTACTAGATTCTTAACAATAGCGAATTTTATGTTGTATTGGATGATTCGAGTAATAGTTTAATAGTCTTCCTGAATAAGTATCCTTTCTGTACCAATGAGTAATAATGTCAATGTTTATTGTAAAGTGTCGTTAGAGTTTGGAGCTCAGTTTTAAATTTGACTTTGCAGTTTGCAATACATTTTATTTTACTATTTTCTGATTTTTATTTTTTGTAAAATTGTGATTTATTATTTATTTATTATTATTTGTGTTTCTAAGACGGATTATTTATATTATTTATGGTACGTTAATTTTATTTTTTATTTCTTTTCACTTATTCTGTTTGTAAAAATTTTTATCGTTTTTTCAAAAATTTATTTATTGATTATTGTTTCTTCTTTGAGTTTATTTATTATTTACTTATTTTATTTCTAATTTTTCCACATTGTATTTATTTCTATTTTTATTTTTGATTTTTTCTAATTCAATTATTATGATTTTCTGACTCCAGACTCTACTCTATCGTCAGGGTTTAAATTTTAAGTCTTCGTTTATTTGATTATTATTATTTGGTAAGATAATTTTTTGAATATGTACTTTATTTATTTTTATTTATTGTTAAAATAGTTTTTATTATTTTTTAATTTTGTATAGACTCCCTGAAGAGGAAATCGATTTGATTTCGAAACGTTGGAGTAAATAAAATTTGTTACTTTGTCCGAATGTTTTCGTTTTCAAAAATTACTTTTTTGATTATGAATTTGTGGAAGTTAGGATACCTTTCATGTATAGATATATAGACGATGGAGGAAATTTTGGATCATAAGTGTCATGTTAATTTAAACAAGGTATGAATAATCTCCGATCTCCACCTGTTGTTTCACGAAGATTCTCATTTCCTTTAGTGAATTTCACCACACAAGTGCGATGTCTCGTCCTTATAGACTAAAGCCTCTTACCTAGTGACGACGTGTACTAACCCTATCGCTTACTCATGCAGCATCCCTTACATTGGTTGCTACTAGCGTGCAATGATCCCGTCCCAGCCGAGTAGACGACTCCAGTTGTCTGAGGTTGTATCAATAATGAAGTCGAGGGTAACCTACCTCTCACCGCAAAGCCGACGAGGAGCAATGGTTTGGTCCATGTCATGGGACTTGCGAATTAGATTGATCACCTTCTCATTTAAAGTGCGAGTCGTTATTAATTAATGTTCTCCTTTCAATTCAACTGCCAAATGAATAAACAAATACAATTTCTTTTTCCTTTCTCTATACAACAAGCGGTGAAAAAAGACATTAATGCTGCATAACATTGTTGGGCAAAAATAAGTCGGAGATTAGAGGCGTAATCGTCTGAAACTTGAAGAGAGTGAAAAAGAATACTTTTTTTTCTCCTTTCTTACGAACAAGTCTTGAGGACAAACTTTTACGGGGAAATTAGGATCTGCTTTGTTATTCTACTTTATATGGCGGCGACAATAAGAAACTTTTAGTTCTGGACGAATTTTGAAGGCAAAAAACTAAAATACAGTCGAAGGTTTCTTTGTCCTAATGTAACTGATTGTGAGTTTTAGGTACGGATGTTATCTAACAGGAGTCGAATTTCTAATTTGTGTAAACAGGAACATTGAAAGGTATCATCTCCGTAACACAGGGACATTAAATCATGTCCCTATTAAGATTCAAAAAAACATATTTAGAGCAAATTGTCCTCTTTCTTCCAGTGACTACATACCAAAACTATTTTGGAAAACCTGTAACTCAATTACTCTTCTCAATAATGGTTGTCCACTACCGAACATCATCGATGTCATGGATTTGTTAGGCCACGGATTTACTTTATCAAACATGATATACCTTGTGTCTTTGGCTACGTTTTTATTTGACCAAGCATCATATGCATCAAGGATAAGTTAGGTAGACATTGTCGTGGTCTTTGGAGACAGTTTTTCTCCACTAATCATCATGTATGGCATGAATATGTTAGGTACACATTGTTGTCCTTTCATTAGAGGACGACCAAAGGCAGCTCGTTGATGATGAGATATTGTAAAAACAAGGAGTACCTGCTGGCATTGCCCTGAATCCTTTACTGATTCCTACCAACAAGCTTTAAGGATTGATATGATGGACAGATGGCTAAATGATTCAGGAGGGCAACAACGCTTTATTAGTACAAAAAACAATCTTGGAAAGACGTTTCTCCACTAGGATCCCAAAGTTTGCGTTACGAATGCGTTGATTTTAACATTGATTACCTTAGCAACTAACACACAGTGTTTGCTAAACATGCTTTTGGAATTCTATTAGTGACGGTTCCTGGTACCTAACGAGAGTGGTTTAAGGTTGTCTGTCTGTAGTCACAAATTCAGAAAAGGCTTCTTCAATCAGAAGACGTATGGTCGTTAGGTGCAATAGATGTCTCTTATATATCCCCATAAAAAGAGTTTGTAAGACGATAAACAGATTACCTGATTATGTTTAAAAGTATATTCTACTCTTTGAGGATTAAAGCAAATAAAAAAATTTTTTCAGAGACATCTTCTTGTCCTGCTACTCAAACATAATATGATATAATAATTGCTCCTGATTCCAGAATGGTAGAAACAAATTCCCCACCACTATTAATTGAAATGAAGAGAAACTCTATCCCCCAAGTTTTAGTGGTTACAAACCGCCATGGCTTATTATTGTTTGAATAACATACCCCTCAGTGGACGTTTGTGATATTTCATAATCATCAAGCAAAAGGGTTGGTATGGAACGATATTGAATTACAACTACCGCAAATAATGTAATGTGTAAACAAAAATCTTTTCGTTTAATTATTTCTCTCTCTCTCTCTCTCTATAGTTTCATTTCTTTTTGTTCTCTATTTTACCATCGCTTGCAATTCTCGTTTTAGAAAGACTGTTACCAGTGAGATCTAATAAAGGAATAAATATGAGTTCAACAGTCCGTGATCAATTAGCGATATAACGTGTTTGCTTTTGTCGAAAGGCCAACGCAGAAAAGAGCCTTCCGGGCTTCGTCTGTTTCTATTTTATTTCTCTTTTGCTTCAGCTTTTTTTTTTTTTTTGTTAATTCTATTTCTCTTTTCAAGTGACTCTCTTCTTTTATTTAACTTTTTTTTTCCAACGTCGCCTTCGTTAAGAATACAATTATCGTCGCACTTAATAATTAACGATCACTCAATATAGAAAAAAACGCTTTAATGGAGAACGAAGGTGTCGAGATATTATTTCAACTTGTATTTTAACTGTCTTTCCAAGTATCGGAAGCAATTATTGACAATTTCAAGTGTTTCATCTTTTATTGGTATTCATCGTGAAAAATTTCTATATTATTTCCATTAAGGTAAATTTACTTTTTCAAGGTTTCAGAGAAATTCAATTTATTATTATAAAACTGAAGTTTATTTAAATAATTTGTTGGAAATAAAATTGAATAAAATGTAATTAATAGAAATACTGTTCATTAGGTTTCGAGTATGTTAGCGAGTAATTTGAAACCATATACCGATCGTCTTTGACGATGAGGTAAACAGAGGTAATTACAATTTCCCACAACTATGGTCACCACACATACACATATATATGTATATACGCAGAGGGGAAGCTGTACAAAGTTATTTGTTTGACATGACAGTTTCGACCGTCTTGTTCCCCTTTGCTACAATGCAACCACCCCTCACCATGCATCTGGACCGCATCTCATCCCCCGCGGAAATTCGCTTAATGAAACTGGGATCTGGTCAGGAGCGATAATCATAGCGATGTGCAACGACCAAACCCCTTTTGTCCCGGAAAAAGGGCGAATTTAATTTACAGAGGAATTCTCTTCCAGAACTAAAGCATTTTAGAATGAGGGGACGTCAACAATGGTCTTGTTAAGGTGCTCGCTAATTGCTGGCCTTTTAATGGATCTCGCGAAAATCGCATCTCCCTAATAGCTCGTCAGCGGCTTATAGAGGAAAATCGCATCGATTTGTCCCTTTTAAAGTTGAGCGCGGAAGCATTAAGAGGCTTTCAAAATGTCTAAATTTAATCAGAATAAATTTGCTCTTAGAGGAAGATTAAATAAAAATTATCCTAAAACTTTTTGGGCTAATAATTTTTGGATTCTTTTTTGGGGAAAATTAATAATTTCTCATTAGATTGGAAATTTTAATTAAATTCTCAAGGAGTCCAACATTTTCAAAGCGAAAGAAAATTACAGATTCCACATTTTTCAGAAAGATACCGAATGGGTTTAGGAGTTTTACAAGACGAAGATTTCGCAACAAGCTTTGTACCTGAGGTACCACAATAGTAAATTTAATTGTTCCAATGTATTTAATTTTTTCAGTACAGGAAAGCAACTGTTGTCCGTGCACTTAATTGCATCAAGATAAATGATAAAAATTTATCGATCCCTAAAGTAAGTAATTGTAATTTTTTTGCAAATAAAATTAATAAATATTACATAACCGACTATATAGTCAATCATTTATTTTCAGGTTGCGCCATCTGTAATAGATCTTCATTACAGTCGTCAATGTAATATTCCCCCTCCCTTTTAGTGGAATCATAACCCATCAGTGTCATGTCTGTATCATAATTCATGACTTCTGTGCCACTGACTAAAAGGAGAAGAAAAAAATGAAATTGTGGTTGAATACTGGGCTATATCAGTTTATTTTAAAACCAAATTGTCATCTAAACAATACTTTTCTTATTAATTATTAAATCCTCAACAATTTAGAAAGTTACTGAACTTTAAAAACTGACGAGTTTTAATAAACAAAATAACTTATCAGTGTTATTGTTTTGAGATTCATGACTTCTACCCCATCGACTGAAAGAAGAACAGAAAAATAAATTTGTGATTAAATACTGGGCTATATCAGTTTTTTGAAAAACATTGATAATTAATATTAGTTTACTTATTAAATCAGTCAAAAATTGTTCCAAACTAATTAATTTCCTCAGTATAGAGAAACAGCTGCACTTGATATTGTATCAAGATAAACAACAAAATTTCGTCGATCCCTAAAATTTTGAGACCCTCGACAATGTCGATTTTAAGGGCAGCAGGAAACAAACAAAAATTGACTCATCCCATGCCCGACTGGATTTGACAAAAATTAATTTACGTGTAGTAAATTTGTAGACAAAGTGCAATGGCCATAAACATATTGACCAGACATTGGAAAGTAATGTCGATCAAGTAGCCACGTGACCACCACATAATTGGCGCATGTCAGAAAATCCCAAAATTGGAAATCCTGGAAAAGCCTCAAACAAAAAAGTAATACAATCAACCCTGTACGGAGAACATCGTTAATAAAATTTAGGGTGAAAAGTCGCCCCTTTCAAAAATCGATTTTCTACATTGTGGGACAAACATTTTTCAATCAAGTGAAAAACAGAATGTTTGTTTTTAGGGTGAAAAAAAAATTTCCCACAATTAATGAACTAGAAATATCTCATATATATGAAATGTTGACTCAATTAATTACTGACAGTAACACTTGTGAGAGGATAATAATACAACGCCACCAGAGGCCAATTTTCAAAACTACGTGACCATTCTTACAACAACATCACTCGAAAAAAATGAGTATAGGAAACTTTCTTTTGGATTTCAAAGGGAAGAAGGAGAGAAAAAATTTTTTTTTTCCCTGTTGAGTATAAAAGAGAGGGAAACGTGAGTCGAGTAAGAATTTTCGATATCCGCATCTTAAAACTCCAATATGTTGGTAATGCTCCCTAGAACTTTTGTGTTGGAAGTTAAATAACTTTTTGGCCACCCCACTTTATACCGCTGTCTTTCTTTTCGTGTACGTCGTGTACTTAAGGGAGATTATAGTCTGCGAAATGGCTTCCAATAGCCGTATTTCAGTTACTTTCATTAGTGCCACTGCTCTAGTGGGAGGGAAAAGACTTTGGAAACAATTTGCCTGGCTTCTATATAGCATTCTCTCCACCTCCTTGCTCGCGATAACCTATAAGTAGTAATATACACATACTTTCCTTACACTTTGTCCCAACCCATGGGTGGTAGGAAAGAAGGAGAAGGAGAGGTTTGCAACTTTTACACAAAACCCCAACCACGTATGCATCGTAACTATATATATATATATATATATATATAGACACGATTAGACTTTAGAACGTATATAGGAATTTCGAAGCGTTAAAGAGAAGGTGTACAAAACTTTTTTACCCTTTAAACTTCAAAGCGATTGAGATTTTCCGATACTCTTGAACACACGCTCAACAATATGGCTATTAAATTCTTGAAAAGAGAACTTTTACAAAGAGACTTTCATATTAGGTGTATTTTTCAAAGGATATAAATAATTTAACGAAATATTCTTCTTTTTGTATTTAAATGAAATTTAAGACGATCTGAAGAGTAAACTGCATCTCATCTGCAATTTTATTTTTTTTATATTGTTTTATCATTGACTTGAATTTATTTTCGATTGAACATCAGAAGGAGATTGGAAGAATTAAATGGCTGACTTATCAATAGTCGGTAATTGTTACTAGATTGTCGATAAATTAGGGAACTGACATAAAGTAGGGAGGGGGAAGGCAAATTGAAAGAGGAGCGTGTCGTATGACGTCATTACTTTGCAAAGTTGCCTGAGTTCCAAAGTTACTGTTTTCTAAATTTTAACGAAAGCTTTATGACTCTAATGGTACTTTAAAGGATTGGACACTAAGAAACCCATCTTAACGCTGAAGTAAGTAATCTTATTTTTCTTTCAAATAGATATTACATAATCGACTATGTAGTCAATCATTTATTTTCAGGTTGCGCCATCTGTAATAGATCTTCATTACAGTCGTCAATGTAATATTCCCCCTCCCTTTAAGTGGAATCATAACCTATCAGTGTCATGTCTGTATCATAATTCATGACTTCTGTGCCACTGACTAAAAGGAGAACAAAAAAATGAAATTGTGGTTGAATACTGGGCTATATCAGTTTATTTTTAAACCAAATTGTCATCTAAACAATACTTTTCTTATTAATTATTAAATCCTCAACAATTTAGAAAGTTACTGAACTTTTAAAACTGACGAGTTTTAATAAACTAAATAACTTATCAGTGTTATTGTTTTGAAATTCTTGACTTCTGTGCCACTGACTAAAAGGAGAACCGAAAAATAAAATTGTGGTTAAATACTGGGCTATATCAGTTTATTTTTAAACCAAATTGTCATCCAAACATTACCTTCTTTTATTAATTATTAAATCCTCAACAATTTAGAAAGTTACTGAACTTTTAAAACTGACGAGTTTTTTTTAAATATTGATCAACTAAATAACTTATCAGTGTTATTGTTTTGAAATACATGATTTCTATACCATCGACTGAAAGAAGAACAGAAAAATGAATTTGTGGTTAAATACTGGGCTATATCAGTTTATTTCCAAATCACAATCATAACTAATTATTACCTTTCTCATCAATTATTATTAAATTGTCAACAAATAAAAAATTAATTCAATTTTCGGAAATCGATGAATTTTTTTATTAACATTGATGAATTAAATGCGTAATTAAATTTCAGTTAATTTAAAATCTTTTAGTTTAAATTTATTTTCATAGAAACAGTTGCCGCAGTAAAGGTCGAATTTAATAAATAAGACAAAGGTTATACGCAGTGTATTGTTATTTTCTTTATAAAAAAAACACGGTCGTATATTCTTTGGTATTTTAGTCAAGCCCTCGTTAACGTGTCACGAATTCTCTGCAATCCATTCGTGTAAAATGTCGTCTTTTCCACCCCGGGCTTCTCTCCTTTTAAGAAACCTAGACCCTCTAACAAATAAATTATACACAAGCACTTGTCGAGTAATTTAAATTTTTCTCATTTTCAGTTTTGTTTCACCTCACAATGTGGTCACGCAAAATAAAATTCTAGGCACTGAAATTCTTTTTAACTTCAATTCTATTCTACATTTGGAATCATGCTCCTTTGAGTTTATTAGTTTTCTTTTTCTTTTTGAGTGAAATAGAATGAAATATAAAATTGTGAACTTTGGTAAAATTAAATCTTAGTTAAAAAATCAGAAAAGTGATATTTGGTTAATTTCTAATAATCTCGGAAATTAGCCCAGTATATTTAACCACAAATAACTTTTCTCTTAGTGTACATTTAATCGGAGTATCCTTTTTCTGTTTATTTACTTAAAATTTAGTTTCCTTGGGAAAGTAAATGAAAATTATACAAAATGTGTGACTAGGTTAAAACAATATTGTTTGGTAGGAAAACTTTTCAGATCATGTTGTTTAGTTTGTAGCTGGACCAACTTACGTAAGTTGTTGTTTACTTTCGTGGAAAATTAGTAAACAAGCTTTTGGAGTATTGAGTTATTGATTTCCTCTGCTTTCACTTCAGGGCATTATTACGTTATTGGAAAAATTCTACCAAATAAGAGTTCTTGCTTTTATTTTAATATTCTAGTCGAATAATCAAACTAGTTTTCTCAAGAAGTTGATTCAAATGATTTGTAAAATGTGTAATTAAATTTAAATTAACTTAAAAAAAGAAAGAGACAGAATGTGTTAGAATTGTCAATGGGGGTTTTTTTTTTGGTGGGGACGTAGAAGAGTTGATTTTTCAGTGAAGACATGTCTTGGGGGTCGGTTCGCTGCCAATGCAGTCGACGCGTTCCTTGCTTGAAAATATATGTCTCCCAAAGATCACAGGCCGCCATTCATCGTCTCGCTAAAATTAAGTAGTGCGTGCACAGCCCCAGAAAATAGCGATGAACAGAGAAAGAGAAAAGTTTTGCAATGCCGCAAGAAGAGTCGCTTTTGGTGAGGGTAAAAGAGGATGAAGGGGGGTCAAAACAGATGGCCGGGCTTTTCTCGAGGAGCCACCGTTGCTTGGCTAAGCTCCCAAAGGGAAAAAAAAGTGTGATCAAAAGAACGAAAACTGGATATATGACCGTCCAGTATTACTGCAGATTTATCTAGCTACCTGGGTAGTAAAAGATACAAAATACCCCCTTAACAGAAAAGACAAAAGTCAAGAGTTTTTTTTTCACTAGAATAATACCGTATAATTCATTATCACAAATCGTGTAAATCTTCTTTTTTTTTGCAAAGAAAGACTCCGTTAATTGAAAACAAAAAGAAAAAGATTTAGGAAATTAGTGCATTCAGATTTAAGCAAGCACTGCAGTTTCGTTGACCCATTTTCCTAGTCTTAAGAGTCATCGTCTCGCTGAACCACAGCTATGTAATGTAGGAGGTACGTGATTTCGTATCCTTAAGATTAGATGTGGTTCTCGTTTATTCTGCTTTCAACAAAACCACAACTCAAGAAAAGACGGACTTTTTGGGTCACGTGTGCTTTCACACGTGTTGCCTCAAGCGTTTCACAACTTTTCAACTCTATTTCCAAGCTTTCTTAACAATGGAACAAGGATTTTTGATGTATGGAAAGAATTCATCAAATTATCAATAATAATCAAAAGGTGTGACGAAGAATTTCATTACATAAATCTTGTGTGGTTCCTGTCATTGGGAATATAGAATTTTCATTTAGGCAAGGGATTGATTCTCTTTGGAGATCTCTAGGAAAATGAATTGCGCATGCAATTTTTTTGGGTCTAAAGCGGAACCTCCTCTAAGATATTTTAAAGTTTATGTGTTGTGGTTAATCATTGAACGGTCGATACAAATTAATTCGCATATTAATAAAAGATCTGTTACAAAGGATGGATAAGAAAATATTCTTATTGGTGAAAAATTCTTATCCTATGATACAAGAACTGATACTCAAAATTGTCATTGTCAACATTAGAAATTATTTCTAGGAAAAAAGAAAGTAAATCCTAATGCTATAGATTTCGCTAATTGTCTGTAATTAATTAAACCCTTATAATGTGTCAATGAAAGTAATTCTTGATGTTTTGGAAGCTCATTATTGCAGTGTGACATTGTTTGTGAAATTTCCCATCCACTGAGGAAAGTGCATTTGCGTAACGATTCGCCACAATCCAAGAGTGAAATGGCATTTGGACCCGAACCCTTTTCGATATCGTGGCCGATTATCAACCGGAAATCATGTTACTGCAAATTAACGCAAACGTGCAGGACGCGATATTCGCGATGTGGGCATATAGTGAGTCAGGCAGAGCTAGGTGAAGCGTGGAAACTAATAACTACATGGAATTAATACAATTAGGTGCGCGCAGGTAGGTAACAACGTACCACTTTGATACTCGAGCACCAATGTGTCAATTGCACGTACTGTTATCGTTCTGCCTTTGTTGAAACATTCTCTCATTGATCCAATGCAAATTGTCCTTAATTGGAATTCCCTCTGACGAAACATTACAAACTTTTTTATTTTCTCATTAGATTCACAAGACATTCAGGTTTCATTCATTGGGTCTACCAATTTATTAGAATCCTTTTGGAAGACTGAAGACAAGCAGGTCTAGGAGGTTTAAATTTTAACTCTTCTTAATAGTTAAAGTCCATCAGTTACTGGAAAATTATATTAATCTTCCTCAAGGATCAAATCTTGGACCACTTCTATTTATTTTATATATTAATGACATTAATTCGGTTTTTCTTTTATATGCTGATGATTTTAAATGTTATAAGATTATTGGTCCTACTGATCCATGTCTAAATTGCTCTGAACTTCAACAAGATTTAGATCGTTTATATAATTGGTGTTCCCTGGATCATATGACTGTCAATATCACTGAAAGTTGCGTTATCTCTTTCTCAACAAGAAATACATTAATTGTTACACAATTCGTTGGGAAGAAATAATTAGAAAAACTAGACTTGGGATTATTTAATAATGACTCTTCTTTTAATGATCATATATCTGGAGTAGTTTCGAGAGCCCTAATATCTTTAGGATTTGTAATAAGAACAACATCGTTTACGTTAAGAGTATTGTACTTTACGCTTGTCATTTCAAATTTTAATAATGTTGAGCCGCAGTCTAGATGTTAATTGAATGATTTATTGAATTCGTCAAAGGTTTATTGAATAGAAGAAAAACTATAATTAACAAATAAAATGTTTTTGCCATGTGCAAAGTCCTGTATTCTAGGCAATGGATAAAAGGTAAACGAAACATGTTCACTATAGTTTGTCAACAAAAAAAAGGAAATAGAATGAATTACAGTTGTGTAGGGAAAACTAAACTTTCTGGCAGTTTTCGCACCATTACTCCCGCCTGCTGGTTGACAGTCGATAATTGGACATGCCTTCGTGTTTCTAAGGAAGACGACAGGCAACTCTTTTCTTGGGATCGAATCCAATCCTTGATGGATCGTCACCACGTAGCTTCAGATTGATACCCTACTATACCTTTTCCTCTTCCTTCAGCGCTGGGATTAAAGATCATTCACTAGGCGACAGACTGAAAAAAGAGTAGGGCCAAAAAAAAAATTTTATCCACTAATCCTGCACTCAATTTCTGATTGAGTTCGGATTGAATCTCAATAGTCTCCTCAAGATTCGATCTCATGGCCCGGCAAAACATTCTTTTTTCAAGTGTCGCGACGTCCATTGTTGTCTCGATTTCCAATTAAAGTGAAACTCCTTGAGAATATCCAGCAAGACTTGTCAAGATCTTATTTAATCGCAATATTTTACAATTCCACTGTTCAAATGAAGATCAGTTTTCATTTAATTGAATTTTGTTATCAATATTTTTTTTTCATGATAGGCTCGTTTATGTTCGATAAAGAGTAAAAATTTTAATTATACAGTACTTCCTGCCCCTCTTGTTATTCGAGGATAGTAGTGAGATTGATTCGGCTAAACAGACCATTACAATAGGATATTTGCCAGAAACAGAGGACCAGAGAGGGAAAACGAAAAGCTTTAGCTGAGTGGGGATGATTCATGGGAGGCCAAACCTAACTGCGCAAACATTACCATCGGTGATTGCGTTCACCAATACTTCAACATGCAACACGAGAGGTAGAGAGGTGTCGAAAAAAAGAATTGTTTACAAAAAAAAAAACACCCACATCACTGATGGTCTAAATCAGATAAATTTGTATTTAACTCACCAGAATGGTAACAAAATTTAGATAATACTTTTTAGATTGAAAGAAAAATTCAACTTTAATTATTTTTTTACTAATATTACCAATATTTAGTATTATTAATTTTTTTTCTTATTTTGTGGGAATAAAATTGACAATGTGTATTTTTAGAGGAAGAATATAGAAACTTTATATTATTGAAGGAAGGGAATGTTTGCAAGCAGTAGGAGGAATTAATGAGAGAGTGAGAGAGAGCGTTTAGCATAGATAATCACTCTGGGGAAAATGGCGTAGCTGCTGCTGAATGGAGATTTGAGCCTGCACTGTAGCAACTCGATGCAATTATCAATCGGGAGTTTGTCCTCCATTAACATAATCAGATCAGTCTGGCAAGCCGAAGGTTTTTTAAAATTCCCTGAAAGCTCTTTTTTAATTCTTTACAATTCCTCATGAATTTAAACTCATTTCTAATTTTAATCATACATTCAATCTTTAATTTTTATTCTAAATATAGTTGAAAATTAAAAAGAGTATAAGAGCGAGTTTATTAAATTTAAACCACGAATAATCTTCCAGAAACATTTGAAATTAAATTCAACATCACTTTTTTCAAATTCCAATATCACTTTTGTAAGAAATTTCCCATTAAGTGAGAACAAATAACCGGAAATTGCGAAAATTTTTAACTAAAATCGTAAAATTTGCTACAATTTTGTTTTTACAAGTTAAAATTGACGTCCTGGGAGCAGTGTAACGCCTTTTCGCAACTAGTTTGTAAATTACGCATCAAACGAGCTAAAGGAGGGTCTTGACTCTATCCCAAAGGACACATTTTATTTGGAATTCTTTAGGTCGTATTGTAAATGCTACTTTTTCGCAAAAATGGAACTTGAAGGGTCCCATATCCATGAGAGATACACATACATATTCCTATTTGTTGCTAAAACGACTTCTTTCGACAACTTCCACTATTTTTAGCAATGTAGGTGACACGTCCAATTCCTTTGAGAATCGCTATTCTTCCATATAAAAACAAGCCATCACAACAAAAAACATTTTGTCCTTAGAGGAATATGAACGGAATGAAAAAAGAGGATGATACCAAAAGAAGGAGGGGACTCTATAAAGAGTGCTAAATTCATATCAAGAGAGGTAAAAATCGAATCCATGCTTTTAACTCTACAAATAACATCAGAAATACTAGAAAATGAAAAATTGAGTTTTCGAATTTTTAAATGAAAAAGAAAAAACAAGTTCGAGAATTTTTTTTTTCATTATAAATCGTAATCTCGACTCGTAAAATCAAAAGCGATGGAAGGAAAATAAAAAGCAAACGGACTTCTACGTTAAAGTCTACTGAAAAGGAAAATTCCGACTATATTTGAATTAGAATCGTGCAGAGAAAGAGAGAGAGAGAGAGTATGAAGTTAGCAATGGAAGTAAACGGAAGTTTTATTCAGTTGAATTCTGTATAAAGTTTCTCGCACCTTTCGATAGAAATGACACTTTTTTCCTAGATGAGACTTAGTGATGAATAAAAAATTATTCTTCACACTGAAAGATGTCGAATGACTTTCTATTCAATCAGAATATTTCAGTTCAAATTCTCTCGTTAACTGAAAAGAATCACTTTAATTCAGGGAGTATTTTTTTCAGTAACACAAATTTTTTATTTATTTAGAAAATATTAATAAAAGAATAATGTTTAAATTTTTCAGATTTTACCGCCACCCACCAGAGGGACTTTGAGTACAAAGAAGCAGACGACAGAGAGATTACTGTTAACAGTCTAAATCCGTCAGTCACTGAAAAATTTTATTATATTTAATGATGAATAATATATTGGAAAGTTTAAAAATCAATGAGAGGGAATAAAACTGACAATGGGATACAATATTTAACATTTATCACAATAGAAAAATTTAAAGATCCGAAACTTTTTTGCATTTACTAATTAACTATTATACAAAGTTTACAATATTGAAAAACCGTTTAATAATTAAAAAGAGTATAAAATAAATCAGTGTTGCCACAGGTCAGGGAAGTCAGGAAATTCAGGGAAAAGTCAGGGAAACTAAAAATTTTTGCCTCGTAAACTATGAAATTACCACAAATTTTAATACGAAACCTTCAATTTTTTCTATTTCTGACAATAATTTCTTTTTAAATAACATAAATTTTCAAAAACTATCATGAAATTAATAATAAACAAATAATAATTAAATAAAATTTATATAACTATCATAAATTATGACTTATAAATTGTTTTTTGAATAATTTGTACAATTTTCATAAATACTAGATTGATAAAAGAATTATAATTAAAAATACTAAAAAAAATTAGATTTTGTAAAAGTTACAAATGATTACAGAAATTCAATTATTTTCAAAAGTTACAAAAATTCTTCGCAGAATTTCAATTATGTTCAAAAATTTAAAAACAATTCTCGACAAAATTACAATTATTTTTATAAATATTTATAAAATACTTCATTAAAATTTAATTATTTTTTAAAGTTTTAATAAAATTCTTGACAAAATTCCACAAGAATTCAATTATTTAATTTTTACTAAATTTCTTCAAAATAATTCAATTATTTTCATAAGTAGTAATAAAATTCTTCGAAAAATATCAATTATATAAATATATTTTTATAAATAATAAAATTCTTTATCGAAATTCAATTACTTTTATAAACTTGAATAAAATTTATTGTAAGAATTCAATAAATTTATATAAATAAATTTATTTATATAAACTTGAATAAAATTCATTGGAAGAATTAAATTATTATCAAAATTAATAACATTCTTTGCAAAAATTCACTTTTCCTCAAAAATTAAAAAAGAATATTTTCAAAATTTTCAATTCAATTAAATTTAAAAATTTTAATAAAATTCTTGGCAAAATTTTGTAGGAATTCAATTTTAATGAAATAATTTAATATAATTCCATTACTTTTATATTTATAATTCAATTATTTTTATAAACTGGAATAAAATTCTTTGTAAGAATTCAATTATTTATATAAATAATAAAATTCTTCACATAAGTACAGTTATTTTTATAATTATTTTAAATAAAATTCGTTGGAAGAATTAAAATATTTTTAAAATGTAATAAAATTCTTGGCAAAATTCCACAAGAATTCAATTATTTAATTTTTACTAAATTTCTTCAAAATAATTCAATTATTTTCATAAGTAGTAATAACATTCTTCGAAAAGAATCAATTATATAAAAATATTTTTATAAATAATAAAATTCTTCTCCAAAATCAAATTATTTTATTAAAATAATGGAATTTTTCTAGAATTTTCTAATAAAAATTGATTTTAAAATGAATTAACGGATAATCGATTGATTTTGATTTATAAAAGTAATTGAATTATTGACACGAATTTTATTACATTTTTTAAATATAATTTAATTTTTTTGGGAAATTTTACTGCTTGTAAAAATAATTGAATTCTTGCAAAGGATTTTTTTGGATTTTTGTAAATAATGGACATATTGTGAAAAATGTTATGGTAATTTAAATTATTCTTCTTCATATTTTGTAATAATATTCTTATAAGTTGTTTAATTTAAAAAGGTTTGAATTTAAATGTTTTGAAGAATTTTAATTCCTACAGAAAAATAATAATGATTAAATATTTATTTAAAAAAGAAGTTATTGATGTTTTTGAATAATTTTACAATTAATGCAATTTGTAAATAAATGTAATAGAACATTTTTTCTTGATTATCTAATAATTTTTAGAGTGAATCAGAACATTCTTTAGGGTCAGGGTAAAAGTGAAAATTTTGTCTGGAAATCAGGGAAAAATTAAATTAAATATTTGTGGCAACCCTGTAAATTAAAAGTAAGCTTCATTTGAGTAAAAATGAACATAACCTCTAAATTGCACTCTACTAAAGCACAAATTATAGTGTGGGAATTAAATTCATAAAGGGGTATATATTATATCAAGAGGAGAAAAAAGTACTTTTTACGAATTGATATCAATAAAACGGTGACAATTTAAGATTTAACGAGACCGTTTAAGCTAATCGGGGGCAGTCGCGTGTCCAAGGTGACGAGGAACATCCGCCGCGAGTCCAACCCACGTCATTGAAAGAGATTTATAGCAGGACATAATGCTCACTTGAATGACATTATTATAATATCTCGACACGATGAATTGCGTTCTAGGGGTATTATGATAAGTGCGCTCATGTGGGTGGGGTAAAAGTGTCATAAATGAAAAAGGGGACGAAAAAATAGCCTCGTGTCACACTATTAACAATATACAATATCTTTAACACATTATTTTCCTTACAAGTGAGGGAAAAAAAAATTCAACTCCATTTCCCATATTGATTGAAAAGTTGTATAAAAAAAAGGGAATCAAGTTTACCCTGAATATTTTACAAGTGCACAAAGGTCAAATCAGTGTGCGTGACTGCAGGTGATTGTTGGGTTAAGGAAAACAGAGGGTAGAAAATCACGTGATTTGATATTTAAATATTCATTCCTGCATAGGCTTGTACCCTTTTCGTAAACGGGAAACTGGAATCGAGAGATTTTTTCTTTATTTGGGTTAAACCCTGGATTAAAGTTAAACGAAAAGTTCATTTATTTTTACATGTTCTCTAATTTGAGTATAACGAAGTTTTAATTACTATTTTCCCAATATAGATTCGAGAAGATGTGATAAATAAATGAAGGATTAATTTTGTTTTAACTTTGAAATGAAATTCGATTTTCACAACGGATCGATGATGGGGATATCTCATTATTAATATCCCTCAATAATGAAAAGGGAGGGATGGGAAACATAGTTTGCTTTCCACCTACGAGTCTGTCCATCGAGACCACCCTTCCTAAATCTAACCTAATTAAAGCATACATTAGTGAACATCATGCTGCTTCGATTCTCGTCCCGGTTCTCCGATTCGATCCCTTCTATTTCCATTCAATCGTGAATTATTGATTCGTTGTCGCAACAATTACACATTGGAAAACAAGTAACAAATGAAATTTGTTGAACAATATTTCCAATCAGACGGGGAAGATTGTGATTTTTTTTGGATGTTTTCAAAAATTAGGTTTCCTGACGTTTGTTGGAGAGTTCGGATTGGAAAAGTTATTTTTAGTTGGGAGTAGATATATATCAATTTAAAAAGATGAATTTTTATGAAAAGAATAAGAGTCGATATTGAAAGTGAGGAAACTGAAAACGAAGGACTCGAAATGGAGTTCAAAATATCTTTACGAGCCATCGTTGGTTTCTTCCGCAGATAAGGGTAGCCGGATAACCATGCTTTAAAATGACGTTATGGCGAACGGTTACTTCTATCTATTTCACATAACGTTGTTTATCATCCTTAGAGCGCTTCGTAAATGCATCAAGGACCCTGAATTCATACTCCCCGGGGAGTACCCGAAGACAAAAGATGAAGAAACTTATTGTTTCTCTCGTATGTCAATAACAATGTTTCACTTCGTTTAGAACGGTTCAGTTATTACGATGAAAAAGTAATTCTGTTGTACAAAATTTAAAAGATTAAAAACTTTTCATATACATTTTGTTCCAATTATAATGATTTTATTTCTCTTTCCCGAAGCAGATTGCCTTTTTTTCTCTCTCCTTCTTCCCGTGTGAAATGAAGATTCCAAGTTTAAGAGACACGTTTACTTCAGTGGAAAGACTTACGAAGTGCGCGGTTAACCAGCTCTCGGTTTTAATCTGGCCGAACTCAATTGATCGGTCGACTGGCGGGAAGCTTCGACTGCGCCTCGCAAATGTTCTTCACTCTAAAACTGAATTGCCTGTATTGAACTCCTTCGGGACTTCAAATCCGCTTCCACAAGAATCCAACCGGGAGTTCAGTAAAGTAGATCAATTAGGTACCTCAGCATGGTATTCTGTAGTTAAAATACTTTTACTAAGAGGTACTTTGAAATATATTGATTACTCTCAAAGTCTTTGGAAATACTAACTGGATCTTGAATGAGAAACCTGTACCCATCATTTTAGTTTTCCTTCGAAAGAACTTTCACGCTTTTAATTCTATCTGTGTTCGAAATTCGATGTTAGTTTAATAACATCAATTCTTGAACTTAATAAGACTCGATTTGATTCCCTGTGCCAAAAGTTACATCGACCGGTGCTGAGAGAGTCGAAATTGCAACATTTATTGCTAATACATTATTCATCATTAAATATAATAAACTTTTTAGTAACACTAACAGTTTTGTTATGTCTCCATCAATGTCTCATATTTCACATTATTCATCATTAAATATAATAAAATTTTTAGTAACACTAACAGTTTTGATATGTCTCCTTCAATGTCTCATATTTCACATGATTCATCATTAAATATAATACAGTTTTCTACTTTTTTCAATAAATATTTCTTTCCAAATAGGCCTTATTTCCATGTGGTCAGGGTGATCTAACCTCTTGAGGAAATGGTTGTGATATCGAAACTCGTAGTGTTTTGCTAAGAGTACACCAAGTGATAAGAGAGAACGTGGTGGGTAGGGATGATGTCTTGAAGTACCAGATAATCCAGGAAAGTTTCAATTGGTCGTGGGTAGCGGAAGGACGAAAGTCGGATAGCATGATAGAGGCGGAAGTGTCGAAGAAACCTCGAGATGGCGTCGACCATTGCTGGCATTTAGGATACTCAGCCGACCCGACATTATCTTTGTGTATCCAGGAGAGATACTTAACAATACTACGCCGTCAGAAATCCGAACCCGTTTTGGTGGAACTGCGCCAGGCGTAATAATCTAAGCTTCGCCTTCCTATTTGAAACTTCTTCTCGGTTATGTATATAGATATACAACAGACACACCATTAGTTTGCCTCTCTTTACTCGGAAATTTCAATTGAGCACATTCCACTGATTCCTCAAAACTAAGTTATGGATTATTGGATTGTATTCACTTTGTAAATTGTTGAATTCCTCTCGCTGCATCTATATGTTTATGGACAATAGCTAAGGGATCTGCAATTTCCATTACAATTTGCATTATTTAGAATGCTTTATTGGAAAAGTTTATTAATTACATGAATTTATTAAATTACGAAGAACGAACGATAAAAGAATTTAATTGCAATTTGTTCGTATATAATTAATGGAGAAATTTACAATTTCATTATTTTCATTGGCGATATTAAAATACGACTAAAATAAAAGTATCTTACAATATTGAAAATCATCGATTCGCGGTCTAGAAAGGAATCTAATAATCCATGCTGGACGTAAGCCAACCCAAAGTCTGCACTCATATAGTATCTCTCTCTCTCTCTCTTTTTCTCTATCAAGAAAAGGTGCAATCCCATTTCGCATCTTCAAGAGGAAAATCGACATTGAACGAATGGCTCAACGATATTTTCAACCTTTTCTTTCTCTCCAATCGACATCCTATGAGGGGTAATGTCTACGAGATTATCGATTTTTGCGACGTGCCCTTTTTTTGGAACAAGCGATACTTTCCACTCCTGGCAAAGAAAAATGATTCTTCTTTTGGCCAAAAATGAGAGAGGCTCGTCGGGGAGAATTGAAACTAAAGTACCTTCTCGCTCACGTTCACTTATTTCACATTCATAGCATATCTTCCAATGCATATTCTGAAATTCGATTTAGATTTGATGATGATGATAATCTTAATCTATCAATTCTGAAACCAAACCAGCTTTCTTCATTAACTATAGTCAATTTTCCTATTGACTTAAAGAAGACTCCACTATTTCGAAATGAAAAATTTTCGAAAAAAAACGCTTTTCGTTTCGAATTATCGAATTAGAAGTCGAGCTTCTAACAAGGGATGAACTCGGGATAAACTAACAGAATCAGGGTCCATCGTATATATACGATTCTCTACTTGGAAACTGGGGTTCTGAAAGGGTGGACAAAGATAGAGGTTGGGTCACATGGAGGAAGGAAGTGCAGGCCTAGCCAGACGGCAAACTCGGCGACAATTTATGACCACCACCGAAACAATGCGTAAAGTACAGAAGGAGAACTAACTTCCCCAATCCCTTCCCCTTCAGCTTCCACTGTCCAAGTTAGCGTCAGTCCTGGCTAACTTCCTACTCTCCTTTAACTCTCCTCCACTCTAGATGGCAAACCCCGCATTTTCTTCGGAGAAAATACAACACCATTGTCCCCTCTAATTGCAGGAACAATTAGAAACCCTCTTTGTTTTCCTTTAATAAAAATCCCTCTTCCAATTGTACTTTATGTTCTATAGACAAATAATGTTTACGATCTTTGTTGGTTTCCAACACTAATAATAATTATAATTGTGTGCGCAGTTTAATTGTTTCCCTTGCTTTTATTTTTTACAGAAAGTGAATTGTTTCTAAAGATAGAAAAAAGGTGGGTTTATATTAATAATGAATAGTTGAAGGTTGCATAACCAACGATGACATTAACTTTTGACTACATTCAGGGATTATTTCGACTAAAACAAATTTCTTATTTCACTAGAAAATCACAATATAATAATCTTGAGTGTTTGAATTTTTCAGATTTTGCCGCCACACACTAGAGGGATCTGAGAGTACAAAGAAGCAGACGACAATATGATTGATCTTAACTCTTGCTAACAGTTAAAGTCCGTCAGTCACTGAAAAAGTTTATTATATTTAATGATGAATAATAAAAACAAAAAGAATGAAAATCGCTGCGAGGGAATTGAAGTCACAATGGCAAATAATACATAAAAATAGTTAAAAACCTGAAAAATTTGCATGTACGGAAAATTATTACCAAACGTTGTAAATATTGTATAACACGTTCAGGTGAGATTTTTTATCAAACTCTCACAGAATTTTTTTGTCCAAAAGTTTCAGAATTCCTTAAAAGTCAGTCTTGACTGATAATTCTACAATTTCCGGTGCAATAAGAATTAAATTTCATTTACAATCCCTTCGTCCGTAAATAAAAAAAAAGATGTCTCTAAGTATAACAAGTTTCCAGATATTATTAGACCTTCTTGAATAATTTAAATGATGAAAAGAGATAAAAACGGAACGGATGGTAATTTAAATCTAAAGGAATACAGTATTTTTTTCCATTTGAATGCTAAACCACTTGATATTTTATATAGAAAAGGAAAAAAATCCAAGTCTCCCTGAAAGCGAGGCGGATACAGTTTGCCATTTTACTTTGCTTTGCTTGCATCTCTCGTTGAGAGCAATGTCAAGAATTGATGTATGAGATGAAAATGGAAAATAGTGCTTGACCTAAATTTGAAAATGCTTCAACGAAATTGTAGTACTGTACGCGGATTATTTTGACGAGACTCGGGTGACAATGTAGGCACATAATTTAAATAAAAGGCAATCTCAATTTCCATTGACATCAGCAAAGACGTCTTTCTGGATGCACTCTTTAGAACCTTTTTATTGGCATTTCTCGGAAATATTAAAGAAATTGAACCAAGTCTTCGAAATGTTGTAAAAAAAAGCGAATTTGTGTTCTATTATATAACAGGACTTCAAGAATAGAAAAAAATTATTTTCATTTTACATTTAAAGAAAGCTTAAAAAAATTTAGGAAAGTTTCGACAAAAGATATTTGTATTTTGTGATGAACAATTTTAAAAAATGTTACTAATCTTAAGTATAAAATACTATCTCTGCCCATTTACATCTCAAGCATTCAAACGCAAACTGAAGAATTTTGATCAATAATTTTAATTTTCATACTTTTAGTTTTCATCACTTTCTTGATGTTCCCATCTTGAAAATGTCGAAAACTTTTGTCGATAAAACTCATGTTTTCATCACTTGGGAATTATTTTAAGTACCTACTTTTAAGGAAAAGTATATTATAGACGCCAAAAGAAGATTACAAAATGATATTTCTCAAGTCAAAAAATGAAATTTTCCCCTCAATGTTCATAATTAAAAAAATAACAAGATTTCGGAACAAAATATTTTTCATAATAATATATACTCACATGTAAAAATATGTTTAACGAAATCAGAATGTAGTCCTTTTCCAAGCAGACACTCACCTGGAAAAAAAAATTAGACGGAAATACGTTAAAATAGAAATGTAAAAGGCAAAACCAGAAAGAGGATATAAAATTCAAGAAAATGGTCATCAAAAGCTTGATAAAAGAGAAATACACTTTGTTTCATGTATACATTGTAGTGGAGGATATTTTTCATTTTGTTTTTTTATATATATATAAATATAGTTGTACGAGTATAGTAAAAAGTACGAGCATGACCCTCGTGGTAAAATTGACAAGAGTAAATAAAGATTCTCTAACGAGAGTAATTGAAAGCATTTCCGCTTTTCCTCTCCAGTCTCGAGGAATAATTACTACTGCTACCAATTATATATATATAATTTTTTTTTCAGTGTCAAAGGAGTACAACTCGGCAGAAACGTTTTCTAATTAAAATAAAAAAGATAATCATACTGAAGGTAAATTTTTTCCTCTCAAAGTAGGAGGTAGGTATATATATATATATATATATAGTTTTTTTCAAGACTCCTTTTTCTATCTCTTTCTCGACTTTTCTCTCTTAAAGAGCAAAGCTTTTGGATAACAGTGACTACTTTGCTCTCTACTGAAGCAAATTATTTAATATTTTTCCTCTTTCTATATAGGGCAAAATTTCTCAAGTGTAATAACTTTAAATATAAAGATTATCGAAACAGTTGATTATTGAGAATTTATTAATTAATGATAAATAATTTTTTAAAGGTTTCTATGAGCCTAGTTCAATTTTCGAATTTTTTCGTTCACCATATTAGATCCGCCAATTTGAATTTTTAAAAACAGACCTCAGATTCTTAATCAGCGACCCAAAAACCCCTAAATGGTAATTTTTATAAGCCTTTCTTAATTTTTGTCCGCCATATTGGATCCGCCATTTTTAATTTCGAAAAACAGACCTCAGATTCTTAATCAGCGACCCCAAAAACTCCTAAATGGTAATTTTAATAAGCCTAGTTCAATTTTTTAATTTTCGTCCGCCATATTGGATCCACCATTTTGAATTTTGAAAAACAGACATCAGATTCTTAATCAGCGACCCAAAAACCCCTAAATGGTAATTTTTATAAGCCTTTCTTAATCTTTGTCCGCCATATTGGATCAGACATTTTGATTTTTGAATAACAGACCTCAGATTCATAATCAGCGACCCCAAAAACCATTCAGTAGAGAGTATGACGAAAATTGTATTACTGAAAAAAATTGGTTCGTAAAGGGTTAAAAAGAGTTGAAGAAAGCATTTGGAAATTTCTGCTATCCGTTTAGATGTATATATATATATATATATATATATTTTTTTTTTTTGAAGAGAAATTTGCAGTTAGAGAGCTTCTCTTATTTATTCCATAACGAATGCGGATGAAGTAGAGGTACAAGTTTCGAAGCTTAAATCCTAAATAGATTTTGCTCTTTTATTCCCTGCAGCCTCTGACTGGCAGCCAAGTCCTTGATTGCAGGATTCATTCATATAGAATATCGTTCAAACGAATATATTTCCAAATGTGTTGGTCGTCACGTGACTCGACCTATATATACACACATATACTAAACATACATTCACTTTACATATATATATATCTATGTATATAGAAATTCTTTCCGGGAATTGAATCTCACCTATATATGCGCTAGTGAGTTTAAAGAGTATTAAGGGAAGGCATTAAAATCCTTTTTTACCCCTCAAATTCCCATCCTATAGTTCTGTAGATTGCATGAATATTGTTCTGTAGAAAAACGATTTCTCGATCGATGATTTACAATCACTTCGTGTACATGCCATTTTTTAGAAATTAAATTTAAAACTAAAAACAAAATTCCATTAATAAAATTGTAATTATACCTGTGTGTTTATATTTAAAGTGAATTTCAACTTTTTTAATTTACATTTGCAGGATATTGGAAAAATACTTTACCCTTTTGTATCTTTCAAAAAATTTGGAGATAATATTTTGTGACATTATAGAAAGTCACGTTAATTGTAAATTTGAGATAAAATAATTAATGATGTAACTTTCTAATTAGATTTTCTATTATAAATGTTTGCTGCAACAGTCATTAATTCAATATTTGGTCATTAATTTCTCGCTTGTTGATGTCAAGACAAGTACAGCTCACCTGAAATTAATGTTAACGTTGTTTGTACATAGGACAAGGGAAACATTTGAAAAAAGGGACAAAATAAAATTAGTCAGTGAATAAAGAAACCGCAGACATTCTCATATAACGAGGGGCACACTGTAAAAAATTTGGCGAATTTTCCGGTACTCCCTTATTTGATTTCCTCTGGAATATTTCACAAATTTTTAGGAAAAAGTATTTTTAATACGATTTTGTGGAAGTTTCCACAAACTGGTGAAATTTTCTACAAAATTGGGGAACAGCGTCAGATTTACAAATTTCAATATAGCAGACTTTTCAAAAATTCAACGAATTCCCTTCAAACTAGTTGCTTGAGTATTTTGTTCGTAGAAAACATTTAACTTTCCCGAAAGCTTTTCAAAATCTGATAAATGTTATAAATTAGAATAGTCTGAAATTCCAGATATCACGTTTAAAAGAATGAAATATTTATTAAAACAAAAATACTTGGACTGGAGAAACAGATACGAGGGCTTTCTATAAAGGACTGACCCACAAAAAGCTTATTCCTTCTCCACTCATTAAAATACATCTTTGTCGAAATTCAGAATCAACTTCAGAGACTAAAGAAGCATTTGTAGAATATGGTTTTATAAATTTTTCTAAAGAATGACATGAATTTGAGGCATTATAATTATCATACAATAGAATTTAAAAAGTAGAACTAAAGCATAGAATTTTATACCCTTGTGTAATCAAATTTGTACTAAAGAATATCTAGTAACTTATTTCAACTGAAATTGATTTTATTGTGAGTGAAATCTATGAATAAGAAATTCGTAAAGCAAGATTTGAACACAAGAAAAAGCAAATCTTTCATGGTGACAGTCCTGAGAATACGTAATCAGAACAAGAGACGCTCGAGTTTCGCACTTAATTCCTTCGAATGCAGCTGAGGCGGAAGTAGAAGATTTGCGAGAACACCTTCTTCTATTCTGGTTTGAGAGAGGGAGCAAAAAAAAAAAGAAGGACAATATTAAGAAGACGAAGAAGAGGGAGTGAAATGTTCACTTGTCCATTCCTCGACTGTTTGCATACACTGCTAAAAGTAAATAGAAATTCCCAAACCATCCTCTCCCCTCTAACCCCACCCATTCTTGTGAAATTGATTATTATTACCCACGGTAATCTGTACCGCAGGAGTTCGTAAGCTAGAGTTTAAATCTCTCTGAATTCTCCATTTCAACCCCTGACTCATAAATCTCTTTTCAAAACTAATTTTTCCATTCGTTGAATATTAAATTAATAAATTTCAATTAGAATCTTACCTGGTTTCTTAGTTTCAAAACTTTTCTGAACTCATGAATTTGGACAATTTTTTTTTTGCAAATTACGAAAAAAAATTATGATTATTAATTTTCCTGGGTGGGAGGAGAATTAATTTTTTTTTAAATTATTTGCGAGTCGGATATAAATTATACTTTAACCCTCCAATTGTGAGCTAATGGACGAGACGTGGAAAAAAGAATTCGCCCTCGAGAGTGTCAAGAGCATCTTGACTCATCATTGCGATAAATCGATCTTGACCTGTCGATTCGCGGGTTGCTCTCTCTCTCACTCCCGGAAGGCCATAAACGCCATTGAGTATCTTAATGCGATCTTCGGGGCTGCTGGCATTCTACATCGACTATTGCCGAGTAAAGCTTTTAGAACCCCTATAGGATTTGACCGTGTTCTCCCTCAAGTGCGGGATGGGAGATGGATTCCGCCGTCAATCCATGTGGAAATGACCGTCCAGCGGCAGCATCGCCCACAAGATTCCTTATTGCCGAAATGGATTCTGCCACTTGGACGTCACTCCCACTAAAATTGACGGGGTGGACCATTTCCGACCAGCAGACACCGCACCCAGGATCGATCATGTTTAATCACTCGGAACAATGAGAGATGGCGACATAAACACGCTTTCGGAAGTATTGTGGATTATTAATTTTCGTGCACACCACGTGGAATTATTCCCAGAGTGATTCGTGCATTTCGGAATAGAGATACTATTTCAGAAAGTGAGTTACGTGCAAATGATTGTTTGAATTTTTCAGGTTTTACCGCCAGACACCAGAGGGACTCTTGGTACAAAGAAGCAGACGACAATATGATTGATCTTAACTCTTGCTAACAGTTAAACTCCGTCAGTCACTGAAAAAGTTTATTATATTTAATGATGAATAATATGTTAGAAAGATTGAAAATCACTGAGAGGGGATTAGTGACAATGATAAACAAACACCAGAGGAACTCTTAGTATAAAGAAGCAGGCGACAACAAAATTAACCCTAACTCGTGTTAACAGCTAAGGTTCCTCAGTCACTGAAAAATTTTATTATATTTAATGATGAATAATATGTTAAAAAGATTGAAAATCACTGAGAGGGGATTAGTGACAATGATAAACAAACACCTGAGGAACTCTTAGTATAAAGAAGCAGACGACAACAAAATTAACCTTAACTCGTGGTAACAGCTAAAGTTCCTCAGTCACTAAAAAATTTTATTATATTTAATGATGAATAATATGTTACAAAGATTGAAAATCACTGAGAGGGGATTAGTGACAATGCTAGACATTTAACATTTGTTACAATTTCTAAAATATTAAAACTGAACATAATATCTGACACACGTAAAGAAATTACTTATAAACTTTATAAGGCTTCTGTAACGATAAGTTTAGTTCCGTAGTATTTCCACGGTTAATGGTAAATGTTGTCCCTATTCCTGAAGTGAAAGAACGTCAATGAAAAGAAGTTATTTTCAAACGTTCTAAAAAGTTTACTCACGTAAAACTTGAAGACCTTACGACTTAACGTCATTCAAGTCAATAAACAAATGGATGATGGTATAAAATTCAAGTGCCAGCAGATGCACGTCACGTGAGAAATTTATTTAGATATCGATATGTCGATACCTATAATGGACAATAGACATTGTATTCCGGTCAGTTAACAATGTATTATCGATGCACTCACCTATAGTTTTCGTATTTCTGCAATCGACAAAAGTATCTCGACTAGTGTCAGTTTATACGTAAATTGATATGTCGATACTTCTCCAATGAGTGTGACATCTTTGTCAATATCCTTTCATAGATCGACGTATATTGAAAGTTAATGTCACTACTGGAATATACGTAGTTTTTCTCAAAGAACTCAAATCGCCTGCTGTTCTCTAATTTGCAAAAAGAGTAGGAAGGATTAGAGGGCGCCTTAAGGCTCCATCGTCATTTTCGTAAAACTCCCACCGAGAAGGGATTTCACAGTTAATTTAGGTGTTGTGTTTCTCGGGGGGTATAAAACCCCATCGACCATTTTTCCACTAGTCGGTGGTCCAAAACCCTTGTCCGTAGAGGAAAAAATATTACACTACCGTTGCCGTCGGTTCATCTTCTTTTTGTTTAGAGAAAAATCAATGCAAACCCACACTATAATTACGAAATTCTCCCGCAAAAAAGTCCCTTTATATTATAATTACAATTGTTCCTAATTGATGAAAATTATTTACTGTAAATGAATATTGTAATACGTCACGAGATCCCTTGAGGAGAAAATTGCATAACTAATTCTGTCAATTCTACTAATTCATGTCAATGAATGCATGATGATAGTGCCGAAAGGTGAAAATTATGTTAAACACAATATTCCTAAATGGATAATGTGATCAATACGAGTTTGCGGTATTCAGATAGATTTTTATACTAGTTTTAGTAATTCCCGAAATATTGGAAATAAGAAAGAAATAATTTATATTAGACATCGTTATACAATTTATTATTCTGAAAATAAATTTAGTACAAATTAACTTTAGAAAGAACAGATTCCGATGGTGATATTGAATTTTTATTGTATTAACAATTTTACAAATCTCTACTAAATTCGAATTAAAACTTTTTTAAATACTTGTGAATGATAATTTCAGCAACAAAAGTAAGAGCTGATGCTAGACATCCAGTGAGAAGAATGAAAATTATCAAATTGTCGACTTTGAACGTAAGTGATGTATCTTGTTGAAATAAGGAGGCAAGATTCTGTCGAGTGTGAAGTGATTTTGGAATGTACGCTGCTTCCCATTTTTGACTCAAACCAGATTCTATAAAAAGTGTCATAATGCAATCAAATCGATTTCGATAGGGAGAACCTTCCTCAAGATATACTCCGCTTGGCCATACACCCATATTTTCGGTTAAAACATTCACCTTCTCCTGATAGTTACTAATGTCTCCCATTTGTAAGTTAAATAGTGCGACTTCTTCTCTACTTTCATAGGAAATATTTCGATGAACTATCAAATACTCTAACCATTTTTTAGTTGACTCACTGGAACTGATGGCATTCTTTATCATCTTTTCGTAGACGTCATTTTCATCATAGTCCCCTTCCTCGGATATATTTCCATTCATGACAAGTGTTAGATTAGCCTGCAGTAAATCTTTAAATGTTTCAATTTTTCGAAAAGACTTCTTTTGCAATTGCATTTCTGATAGAGCCGTAAAAAGGTAGGACGATTGTAACAAGTAGAAACACAGTAACGATAGAATTATTATTCTTTCTACATTTTTCGTTGGTAATCTTGGAGTCGTTAATTCCAGTACCATTTGTATAGAGTACATCATTTTCCAATTTCGACGATCAAAGTTATAATAAATTGCTATTAATGATGGCATCATGAATGAAAACAGAATTATAATTACATTAATTAGATGCCATTCGTTAGTTAAAGATGCATACTTGCCGGGAAAGATTGGCGCCACGAGGACAAATCGAAACATTTTTGTACCTTTGGAAATGGTGATAAAATCGTTTAAGCAAGTTCTGTAGAATGAACTCTGAATTGCAATGAATTGAATTTTATTGTTGATTATTTTATCAAAGAAACCAACATTCTGCTCTTTGATGCAGTTTATCTTTTCCCAATTACTATTGTTTGAGATGATCATTTCGAAGGAGAAGTTTAGATACTGTGCCATCACCTTCACCCAAGTAATGTCTGGTCCATGAAAATTTACAACACTTCCAGTGGAATTTCGTTCGACGTAGACATACGGCGGATAGTGAAATATGCCAACTTTCATCTGATATCCATTTAAATCTTGCAGCTTGTTAGGAAACGGAATGCTATTTTTGGTAAAGTTCATTTTAGTCGAAATTCGAGTGAACGGATTGTAGTAATGCATTTTGGCAAATTCAGAAAGGTCCGAATCTTCAAGCTCTAGAATTGTAATGTCCAAGAATTGTTTCGACCACATTCGTTGGAGGAGGTTTCGATAATTTACGGGTTTAATCGTTTTTGTAATAATCAAACACTTTGGTCTTGAATTTGGTGTTGATGATTCGGCAAACGAACTCAAGAGATTGTAAATCTTTGAATGATTTTCCTGTGGATTCTTTGTCCACACAATGAGGACCATCGTTTTCTTGGATATCAGCAATTGCTCATTTTTGGCATTTGTAATCCTGTTAAAATCTACAATCTCTGTTGGTAAGGTATTTGCAATTTTTTGACCAATTTGGTAAATCCCAGTGTTGTTAAAATCTTTTTCGTACAATAGCAGAACTTGATTTATTTTAGCATCTTGCTTTAGAATGGCTGCTAAATTATTAGGCCAAGTATGATGAGACACTAAAAGTTTTCCGTAGATGCAACCAAATAAGCAGATTGTTGCAATTAGCAGTTTGTAACTAAGCTTCATGTTGCTTATCAGTCAGAAGTGGATTTCCTCTTGTCACAAAAATGGAATGTTAGAAGTACACTGCCTTCTTGTGAACTGCGTACTGAATGTTCATAGTTCGAAGGTGATTTTCAAAATCAATACTCGTCAATTGCTAGTTTTTTTTTCTTGCTTTCGAAGAGGGTATATTTTTTCAGTCTTCTCTACTGAATTATTTTATTTATAAGCATGTGGAATTTTTTGTTCGTAAAAATTTCAAAATCTATTTAATAATAGTTCAAGAAAATAGGTCTAAATAGTGTTAGCAACATTTTTGCAAACTTTAAGAAAGTCGATCCGGACAATATTTAAATATATTATTTAGAATATTCTGGTTTCGTTTTGAGACATAGCAGAAGTATTGAGTCATAAAAAGGAAATTAGATTGAAATCCATAAGAACGTGTTGTACAAGGTTAAATTCTGTCAACGTTGATATAGTAGTACTTTAGCATACAGTGGATTTGGTGAATGCAAAGCTGCTTCCAACAACCGAGTCATTAGAAACCTGCAAACTTATGCACAATGGTACAATGCAATATGCACGTCTCACGACGACAACGTCGACGACTAAGATGAGATTCATTGCACAAGATTGTCTTTGGCTCGAGATCGTACGTGAACGAGCCTTTGTTCCTCAATTGCCGGGTGTTCCAGACATAAAAAAGAATGTGAAATCAAAATAATTCTTTATGACAATTGGAAAATAATTTTGAACCAAAAATTCTTATCTAATCGTTTAAGTTTTAAATGTTTAATTTATATGATAAGACATAAGATCTTAATTTCTATGTAAAATTTTCCATCACTAAAAAAAAAGTTGTATTTGGTTTGGAAGAATATTAAATTTATGCTTTTTTTGATTTGAAAGTAAAAGTGTAGTGGTTTGTTAAACTGAAGATGTTAAACACCAAATTAATCAAAATTAAAGTAGTACTAGTTGCACAACATTAATCAATTGAAAGTTCTGTTTTATCGACAGCGGATAATTATCGATCGTCGATAACTAAAATCTACAACTTAATAAAGTAGTTCACTTGGGACTTACTATATTAAAAAGAAAGCGCTCAGAAAAGACGCCAATTTGCTTCGTCTGATTTCGAGAAACTTCGATTTAGAGAAAAATTGTTTTTCATTTCTAATCGAATTTTGCAATTCGACTAATTATCGCCTACGAATTTTTCGTTCACAAATGAGAAACAGTATAGAAAAACATTCTTTTCCATAACAATGAAAAGCACAAAATCGAAAAGGGCTGAAATCGAGGAAAGAGCTGTTATTTTTATTCGATAAAAGAAAAATGAAACAATGTTTACAATGCTGGTCAATATCATTAGACGAAAGCAATCTCTATAAAAATTGACAAAAAAAAAAGGGAAGACTTCAATCATTCGCAGATCCAGGAGAAGGGGTCACGAGGCAACCCTTCTTGATTTGAAGAAGTGGAAATCCAATTTGAGACTCACATTCATGTACCCAAGGGCAGTGGTGGTGTGGCGAATTGGGGAGGCGTGAAGAAAATCTCACTGGGGGATACTAAACACTCCATTGTCGCGGAATGATTGGGTGGCACTTAAATCCACTCAAATTTTTTTTCTTTTCTAGTTTGAAGATGTAAAGAATTTCTTTTTTCTTTAATTCTCAAGTGAAATGCATATATATATATTTAGGTACATTAAAGAGTCCTTAGGAAATAAAAAAAAAATTCACCAAAATCAACAGACGGTTAAAACGATTCAGCAAAAAAAAAAATACTTCCTCAAACGAAAATTTTCTAAAAATATAAAGTTTATTAAATTCAGCAAAAAAACTTTTTTTTAAGAGAAATGTAATTGAAATATTTAAAGAAGAAAATTTTTAATTTACTTTTTTCTAAGATCTTTCGCCAACTATATTTTTAATATAGTACAAAATAGGTGGACTTTTTAAAATTAAAATCTAGACGACATTTTTTTTACTCCGAGATACATATATTATTTAATTTGAATTTTCATAAATGAAAAATTTTTTTCTTCCTGTGACATTTTAATGCTCTCTCAAAGTTCACTTTCATTACATGTTATAATTTATGAGTAATGAAATTTCTCATTGAAAAAAAGAGCCTTTAATACATAATCAAGTTCAACGTCCATTATGAATGGCTGCTGCAGAAAACTTTTACTTCTCTAAGGATTTACATAGAAATTGTATTACAAACCTGTACTCGAGAAATGGATTTTTTTTCTTTTTCTTTAATAGAAACTCATTACAAAAGCTTTAAGATTTTCTTAAAAAAAAAAGAAAAAAAATTGTTGAGAAAAAGTGTGTATTTTAGGATTTTGAATAATTTGAAAAACTAACATTTTTTCGACAAAGCGGCAGATAGGAAAAGTAAACAAAAAAATTAATATTTCAAATACCTATATTGATTGAAAAGAAAAAATTAAAAAAAAAATTGCGAAGAGTAGAAAAAGTATTCAAGAATTGGAATAGAAGAGGAGAAATTCATAAAAATAAAAATAATTAAAATACAAAAATTGTAGAAATCTAATGGAAACAAGCGATTAAATTTCTGTCGAATCCGGCTAAAGTTAAAACGGTTAGAGAAGCGAATAGGAGGATTACGTTTCGAGAGATATTTGGGATTTACTCAAAATTGAAATTTTGATTGCGTATTTAATGTTGTTTTTTTTTATTCCTGAGAGAATATCGAGAAATGTAGGTATTTTTTTTTTTTTTTGATCTGAATAAATATTTCAATTTTCAAATATTTCGATTCAGTGAATTAACAAGTGGAAAAAAAGAGAAAAATAAATATTATACTGAAATTGGCACTGATTTTACATAGCAATCTAAATTCCCACTGTCCCAATATTTTCCTCCAATTTTCTGGATTTCTGTTTTCTTTCAAGTATATACATATATATATATTATATATATATACATCTCAACTCGTTATTTACCATGTCTCTGTCAATTTAACTAACTTAATGTAATATCAAGAGATTGCACTTGCTCTAAATTTTCGATTCTCCTTGATTGTTTGACTAGAAAGTGGGATACTTTTAGAAAAATTATATTTTCATTGAATTTTTTTTACGTTACTACTTAAGTCTTTAAATATAATTGAAAATTTTTTTGAGATTTTAGAACAAATTTCTTTTATTTTTTGTAAAATAGACAGTTTTCTAGCTGTTGACCCTAATTTGTCACAGTCTTCCCCCTTCTTGTTCAGAAAATATATAAAATTTAATGCAAAAGGTAAAAATGTTTCAAAAAATTGATTTTAGTCGTTCTCCATTAAATAAATAAATTTGTTAACCATATATAATGCAAATATTATTTGTCACATGAGTCTTAATATTAATGATACACTTTCCAAAAGTGAGTGTGTCATCTTTTTAATCCTTGATCCGTCTAAAAACGAATCAAACCGATAAATGTGAAAAATGTATTTGAAAAAAATAAAAATAAATTCTTCGCACCGTTAACGACTAATCACCGCAAACGAGAAGTATGATTGAACGTTACCAATGAAAAAAGTGAAAAGTTTTTTCTACCTTTCCAACAAGAGTAATAGTACCCATACGTTTTATTTTATTTCATTCCAAAAAAGGACTCTTGAAAGCGTTGCAAATTTGACTCTCAATTATTAATATTAAAATTTCAATTTTCAAAGGTTCGATTTTGTAATTTCACTTCACTTTTACTCAAAATTTATTTTCACTCCATTTGCATTTCACTTTCACTTCACTTTCACATTCATTCGAAATTTATTTTCACTCAATTTTCACTTCACTTTAACTTAAAAATAAAATACTTTTCACTTCATTTTCACTTCACGTTCACCGAAAATATTTTTTCACTCTATTTTCACTTCAGTTTCACTCAAAATTTGTTACACTTTATTTTTACTTCATTTTTCTGTTGGTCAATGTCGTGGACTTTATTGGCGAAAAAGAAAAAAATGGAATGAAATTTGATTCGCTGTGAAAGTAGTCTGAAAGTGAAGTAAAAATACAATAAAAATAAATCTTAAGTAAAACGGGAGTGAAAGTGAAGTAAAAATGGAGTGAAAATAAATTTTGAATAAAAGTGAACGTGGAGTGAAACTGGAGTGAAAATTAATTTTAAGTTAAAGTGAACTAAAAATGAAATGGAAAATAATTTTTTTGTAAAAGTGAAAGTGGAATGAAAATTGAAGAAAAATTAATTTTGAGTGAAAGTGAAGTGAAAATTAATTTTAAGTGAAAGTGAAGTTAAAATGGAGTGAAAATAGATTTTAAATAAAATTGAAAGTGGCTTGAAAATGAAGTGAAAATTGCAGGAAAATTAAATTTAAGTGAAAGTGAAGTGAAAATAATTTTTCAGTGAAAGTAATGTTAAAATGGAGTGAAATGACATTTTTACTAAAAGTAAAAATTGAGTGAAAATTAATTTTGAGTGAAAGTAAAGTGAAAACAAAATGAAAATTAATTTTCAGTGAAAGTGAAGTTAAAATAGAGTGAAATTAAATTTTTGAATAAAAGTGAAAATTGAGTAAAAATAAATTTTGAGCAAAAGTAAAGTGAAAACAAAGTAAAAATAAATTTTCAGTGAAAGTGAAGTTAAAATGGAGTGAAAATAAATTTTTGAATAAAAATGAAAGTGGAGTGAAACTAAAGTTAAAATGGAGTGAAAATAAATTTTAAATAAAACTGAATAAGTGGCTTGAAACTGAAGTGAAAATTGAGGAAAAATTAAATTTATGTGAAAGTGAAGTGAAAATAATTTTTCAGTAAAAGTGAAGTCAAAATAGAGTGAAATTAAATGTTGAATAAAAGTAAATATTGAGTGCAAATTAATTTTGAATGAAAGTAAATTGAAAACAAAGTGAAAATAAATTTTCAGTGAAAGTGAAGTTAAATTGAAGTGAAAATAAATTTTGAAAAAAGTGGAAGTGGCGTGAAACTGAAGTGAAAATTGAGTGAATGTGAAAGTGGAGTGAAAGTGAAGTGAAAATAGGGTGAAAATAAATTTTTAATAAAAGTTAAAGTGGAGTGAAAATGAAGTGAAAATTAATTTTCAGTGAAAGTGAAGTGAAAACTAATTTTCAGTGAAAGTAATATTAGAAATGAAAGTAGAGTGAATGTGAAGTGAAATTACAAAATGGAAATCAAGATAATATTTTTCAAACCATGTAGTTATTTATTTGTACTGTGAAAATAAAAATGAAAAGGAAAATGAAAATTCAATTCCTACAATCGACTCGCTAGGAGGATAAAAATATATTTTTAAAGATAGAAGCAAAAACACAGCAAGTCACAAACAGAAAAATTGATTATTCACAAACGAAACGAATATGGAGTAAAATCTAATTAGCTACTTTTCTTAATTATCAAAAACTCGCATGTATATTGATCCCGGTTGTTCACTTTTTTGTTTTCTATGAAAAACTCTCTTTTCCTCATGGCAAACATTGAACATTGTATATAGTTCAACAGACACTCGCGGCCAATTTCTACTAACGGCCACAACTCGTGATTTATTCGTGAACGAGTCTCGCGAGTTTCGCGAACGGACACATTTCATTTTTAATATTGCACGTGTACGTTTCTAGTGGAGAATGGTGAGAGAGAAGCAAGGAGGGGCAATATTTTTCTCAAGCGTTTTCATACTTTATATATGTATATATATATATATATATAACACGCGAAAAATGTCAAAACCCAACGACATTTGTCCCACTTCTTTTTATCCGCTTTCTTTTCGTTTCGCTCTTTATTTACCAGACGTAAAACGTTTTAGCGTTGGAACAAAATTATTTACCGTTCCAAAAGACATTTTATTCTGACAGAAATTTTTCTTATTTACTCGTACTTTTTTATTTTTAAGGGAAAAAAAGCGGTATTAATAATAACTAAGTGTTTTTATGCTTATTCTCATTTTCTCTGTGTTTAAAGAAGGAAGTGAAATTCTAAAATTAATTTTCATTTTCCTTCCTTTGAGGATCATGTTCTATTATTTTATTTTCGATTTGATTAAAATTTTCTACAAAATTATATCCATTCGTAGAATATAATTCTGACGAAAAAATTTGTTATTTAGGGGACGAACGCGGAAATAAATATTTAATTCAGATTTAAATGAAAGCTTTAATTTTAATTTTTCATAAAATTTAAATTTTTTTGAGAGAAATTTTGAATTTTTTGCGAGAAAGTGAAAGTGGATTTTTTGGGGGGAATGTTGAAAATTAAAATTTGTTTGCGAAATTGGCAATTTTTTTGAGTAGAAGTGAAAATTTTTTGGATTGAAATTGCAGTTGGAAATTTATTTGACTAAAAATGAAAGTTGAAACTGAAAATTTTTTAGGTGAACATTGAAGGTGAAAGTAAATGTTTTTTTGTTGATCTAGAGAATTAGAAAGTGAAATTTAAAAATCAAAAGTAAAAATCTGCCAAAGTGAAAATGAAAGTGAAAATAAAAATCTATATGAAAATTGAATAGAAAAGAAAAGAAAAAATTTTCTTTCTATTTTGTTAATTCCTTATTGAAAAATGAATATAATTGGAATTCCTTTAAAAAATTGACTAAAGTATATATAAATTGCGAGCATAATTTGAAAATCCCCCCCCTCCCAAAAAATTGACTCTTAACTAGAAACATATCATCCAACAATTTAAAGCCAATTTAATTCAGTAATTTATTGTTGTCTGTTTGTGAGCTTCTCAACACTTGTGCCCAGTAAATAATTCTGAAATGCGAACGGGGGATAATTAATTTCTCCATTTTCGCGCGGTCGGCCTCGAGACAAAGATGGCCGCCTTTGGTGGTCGCGGACGTAAAGGAATACATATACATCACTAAATGCGTGCAAAAGAGGAAATTCACTTGGCACTTAATATATATATATATATATATATATACAGAATTGATAGGATAAATGCATCCTGACTTTAGAGGGTGAGATATAAAGATTTCAGAAAGTTAAGCAAAAAAAATTCAAATATAAAGTAAAATATTGTAGGAAATTATATTATATTTTGAGTGAGAGAGGGTGGAAGGGAGAAGCGTGGGAGCGATCACTGAATTTTGCCTTCACTAAAGGCAAAACCACCATCTGCCAACACTAGTTTATAAATATTTATACACACTCCACCAAACTGATATATTTTGTCGCGACCAGTAACTATATATATATGAGAGTTGAGACAATAATTTTTCTACTATATAGTATTGGTTATAACGGATCGCTGATATTTTTAGTCAGCATCCACCACGCTGTCTCGTAATTCCTACCCTGCTCCCTCATATAATACACACTTGTGCTTTTAAAAAATGTTGGCAATTTTCTTCCAGGAGGTCGATTACTTAATTTCTACTTCACTTTCACTTCCTTTCCATTATTGCTACAATTTTATTTTCATTTTCATTTCATTTCTCACCACTTTCACTTTCAATTTCACTTTCACTCCACTTCTCCTTAATTTTCACTTTCAAATTTCACTTTAATTTCATTTTCACTCAACTTCACTTATCTTTCCATTTTTGCTACATTTTCATTTTATTTCTAAGGGTCAGTCCATTATATTTCACCTGAAGCCGTTGCGGCCTACTTTTAAAAAAATCTCATAATTTGTAAAAATGATGCTTAATATCCGTAGATTTCATTTTTAAGAATTATTTTATAAAATTTTTTGAATTAAACTTAGAATTTGAATTTTTAAGTTGAGTTGCACAGAAAAAAGGTTGAAAATTTAATAAAGAAGCATGGAAATAGTTGGCTATCTCAATAGTCTTGCAAAAATTTACTTGCATTTTAACCAAAAAAATGCATTTTTTCAGCAGATTTTTTAATCTAAATTTAAACTGAAAAGTAGTTCGTTCTCCATCACCAAAATTTAATAGAATGGAAAAAAAGGTCAAACTTAAATATTAAGACAAAAATTGGATTTTTTGGTCAACCTCCTGAGAAGAAATAAGTGATTAAAATCACTGAAAATCATGAAACACTCAATATTAAAGGTAAAATTTTTTATATTTCTATATTATAAAATTAAAAAGTTAGCACATATTATAAAAGTACATTAAAAATACTTTACATTAAATAGTAATAAATTTTTAAATATTTATATACTTTTTAGAAAAGTGTAAATAAATTGTAGTGACTTTTGACATTTTATAGTTAAGTTTTAAAATCAATTTTTATCTATTAATTTGGGTTTGTTTACATAATAATCTATTTATACAAGTAAATTAGCTCATTTTTAACAAATATCAATCAAGAAATTTGTATTATCTAAATTATTTCCATGCTTCTTTATTAAATTTTCAACCTTTTTTCTGTGCAACTCAACTTAAAAATTCAAATTCTAAGTTTAATTCAAAAAATTTTATAAAATAATTCTCAAAAATGAAATCTACGGATATTAAGCATCATTTTTACAAATTATGAGACTTTTTTAAAAATAGGCCGCAACGGCTTCAGGTGAAAAATATAATGGACTGACCCCTAAACACTTTCAAGTTTCACTTGAATGTCACTTTCACTCCACTTCCCCTTAATTTTCACTTTCAACCTATTTTCGCAGTCAATTTTCACTTCACTTTCACTAACCTTCCATTTTTGCTACATTTTTATTTTCATTTTCATTTTATTTCTCACCACTTTGAATTTTCACCTTAATGCCACTTTCACTTCACTTTTACTTTCAATACATTTTCCCTCTATTTTCAACTTTAATTTCATTTTCACTTTACTTTTACTTTTAATCCATTTTCCCTCTACTTTCACTTTAATTTCAGTTTCACTTCACTTTCATCATTTTTTTTACTCAACTTTCTCTTTCACTTCAGATTCACTCCGCACATTTATTCTATTTTCAATTTACTTTCACTCTATTTCACACTATTTTCATTAAAACTTTTTATCCAGGAAATCCAGATCTACAATTGAAAAGTAATAAAATTATGGTATATATAGAATATAGAATAAAAGTGAAAGTAGAGTGAAAATGAAATGAAAGAGAAAGTGGTCTAAAAATGGAGTGAAAGTGAAGTGAAAAAAGAGCAGAATTGAAATTGGAGTAAAAATCAAAATAGAAGTGAAAGTGGATTGTGATTGTAGTTAGAGTAAAATTGTTGCAAAAATGGAGTGAAAGTAATGTGAAATTTTAGTGAAAGTGAAAGTGTATTGAAAATGAAATGAAGAAAAAAGTGTTCTAAAAATGGAGTTAAAGTTGAGTGGAAATATTATAAAATTGAAATTGAAATTAAAGTGAAAGTGAAAATACAGTGAATGTGAAAGAGTCGATTTTATAATTTTTTTTTGTTTCAAATTTCCCGCCATTTAGCCCTCTACAGGGCTGAAATAGAATATTTGCTCTAGTTTTTATTTCCAGAAACACTTATTTATTTGATTTCCATAAATTTATAATTTTTTGGTTTTAAATTTCCCGCTATTTTGCCCTCTACAGTGACGCTCTGGAAACTTCGACAAAAAAAGTTTTCAGAGCTTTTCCCTGTAGAGAGCAAAGTGGTTTACAAAAATCAATATTTTTCAAGCAATGAATAAAGAAAAAAAACACTGTTAATCAATATAGTTCTATTACAACTTTGTTCCAAATTACTATATCGTATCCATTAAAAAATAATCGACATGTCTAGAAAGTCTTCTAAAAAATAAATTGAAAATAAAGAAATACTTCCATATTCATCAAAGCTCGTTTTCCCACGAAAAACTCTATAATATTCTTCCAAATCAACATAAAATAATGATAAATAAAATTCGCCATCACCCCATAAATTAGAATTCGATCAGTAAACAAAAAAAAAAAGGGGAGCAAAATAATATAAAAAAAAAGAAGAAATAGAATTGAAAGGGCAGGTATATTGTATATTTGGTTTAGATATCTTGATAGTTGATTGCAATCCAGCAACGACATTAACTTACGGTCTAGGGTTATTTACCAGGGAGTTGAAGGAGTGGGGCAAAATGTATGGTGGGGTAAAAGGGGTTATATTTCGTTCCCTTTCACCCCCATGGGATTGGTGAAGGCAGTAGTATAAGAGAAGAGAACGAGATATCGCAACAGAACTAATCAACGTTCTAGGCAGGAACGATTTCTCTCTTTCTCTCTCTCTCTCTCTCTTGGTTCACCCTTGGAGGAAGGGATAAAAAATAGCCCACCATACCGATAATATTCCCCAAGAAGATCACGCATTCCCTCGAGTATATAATATGTACACTGCGAATATAGAGAATGTCAAGCTTTTCGGATGAGAATAATTCCAAGCAATGTTCAAAGAGAATTTACACACGTGTCGATTAGAAGAGAAAGAAAAAAAAATGAAATCCGTTCAATAGGGACCCATTTTTTATGAGTTCCATTCCTCCTCCATCGAAATGAATTTTTATCCAAGGATTACGAATGCAAAAAAAAAATTGTCGATGGAAGAGGAAAAAATTTATTCTTTTCTTCAAAAAGATTTATCAATGAATTTTATTTATTCGTATGGCAAATATTCCAAGGAATACGAAACATAGCAAAAATGGTGAAATATTGTAAACAACAAACAATGAGTCAATGTAATTTAAACACAGTAAAACCTGAGGTGTTAAAATAACACCAGAATGGATTAAAATAATCTGCAACAATTTAATCCCTCTAGGATTAAATTAACACCAAAAAGAATTAAAATAATCTATTTTGGTGTTATTTTTAACTATGAATGAAATTTTATTTTAAATAACACACCAAAGTCAACGATTTAGAAAAATTCAACGAATTTAGTTTCTTCAGAGAGAATAGTAAGTTAGTTACTAAAATATTCCAAAAGAATTTCATTATTAAAAAAAATTTTAATACATTTCTACGAAAACATTAAATTATTTTTATAAATAATAAAATTTTTTACAGAAATTCAATTATTTACAAATTTTCAATTATTTTCATAAATAATGAAACTCATTACAGAATTTCAATTATTTTCATAAATAATGAAATTCATTGCAGAATTTCAATTATTTTTAAATTTTAATGCAATTTTAATCAAATTCCTCGAAAAATGGAATTGTTATTCTTAAAAATCTTATTAAAATTTGTCCAAAGAATTTAATGGTTTAAAAAATTTGTTGATAACATTTTTTAAGAGAATTTAATTTCAACAAACATTAAATTAAGAAATTATTTATTGTTGTATTTAAATAATTGAAATCTCGTAGAATTTACGAATAAAATTGGTTTAAAAATTAATTTCAGTTTAAATTTTAGATTATACTTAAGTATTGAAAGCATTATAATGTGAATTTTAAAAATAATTAAATTTTGAAAAAGTTTTAAACTAAAATCATTTAAATTCTTAATTTTTCATATTTTTGACAAAAAAAATCTGTAGAATTAATTCTTTTTAAAAGTTTAATAGGATTTTTCTTAAAATTATATTTCAAGTTTTTATTTTTCAATACATATTTAATTGCAGAAATTTTGTAAAATTGAATTGTAAACGAATAAATTTGAAAATTCTCATAAAACTCATCGCAGCGTTTCAATTATTTTTCATACAAATTATAATTGAATTCCTTAAAAAAAATAATTATGTTCGTGCAAGTTTTAATAAAATTCTACAAAAGAATTGAATTTTTAAAAAATTTGTTACTAAAATTCTTTATGAGAATTTAATTTTGAGAAATATTTCAATTATTCAATAAATTATTTATTTTTGCATTTAAATAATTAAATTCTTGTAGAATTTTTAAATAAAAATTAATTGAAAAATGAATTTTAGTTAAATTTTTAGATTATAATTGAATATTAAAAGAAATTAAGAATGAACTTTTTGAAAAAGTTTAATTGAATATCTTTAATATCAATTGAAGTTTTTATTTTCTAATATGCATTTAATTAAAGAATTTAGGAATAATTGAAATTTTGTGAAATTTATTAATTAATTATTGTTAAAAATAATAGATATAAAGTTAAATTGTAGTTAAAATTTTTTGAAAATAATAATTGAATTGAAACAATGAAAATAACCAAAATTGATTATTTTAATCTTTTTTGGTGTTAATTTAATCTGCATCACTTTTTAATACCTCACGATTTTCTGTGAAAAAAAATGGCGAACATAGAATATAAAAAAGTTATCGAATTCCGATAAAACTCGATATTAAGGGAATTTTTGAGAAAAATGTCAGTTTTTAAAAATTCAAAATGGCGTATCCAATATGGTTGTTTTGCTCTTTCATTAATGTTCCAACTGCGCATTTCAAGGAAAATGGAAAATTTATCACATACACGATGAATTTTTCAAAGAATAAAATAGCGTTTCATGTGAAAAGTATTTTAAAAATGAAAATTTAATTAATTTTCAATAAATGTCGTTATTTTAGTGACACTCTGATTATATCAATTTGTTTCCAATTTTTTTTCCCCCTTCTTCGCGAAACTTTTATAATTACCGTCGGGCGCCAATGAATTTAGCATTGCTGCAATTTTAATTAGACTTAATTACTGAAATTAACGCACGAAGGTTAATTAAATGAAACGCACGTACAAATAATATTTCTGATTATTTCTCTACTTTGTTTGCTTTCATAATATCGTGAGCTTTTTTCAATTCACTTTTTTTTTTTTGAATGAAAAAGAAAACATCATACAAAAAATTAATTAAAACTCTCTTTTAGAATGATGAAAATTGAAGAAATTAAGTTTTCAAAACTAATGAATGTGATTGATGTTATCAAATAAAGTAAATAGAAGGAGTAAAAATTAATTTTCTTCCTCTTTTAAAATGTGAATTCGAAAGACTTTAAAAAAAATGATCTGTTGAAATTTTTAGTTTACGTTTCCGATCGAATTCGAAAGAATAATGAAATATTCAGACTTTATTTTTAATTTTAGTTTGAAAAATTTGAATTTCCCGCCATTTTGCCCTCTACAGGGACGCCATGAAAGTTGTAGTCCAAAATGTGCAAAACGTGCAGAATCGATTTTTCAGATACTTAAAATCATAATTTTAAAGTAAAATTGAATTGTATTTTTTCTTTGAACTATCTTTTCTCTTCTTTTTTATCCTACATTTTATAACTAAAACTATTCTTTGCAGTAAAGCCTTTAAAAAAAAATTAAATTCAAGTTAAAATTTTTTAATTCCATATAATTTGAAAAAATTACGTTAAACTTTATTGGATTAATATGAAAGAAAAATTAAGTCTTAAGAAATTAGTCTTGATTATACTTCATCCTTGCTGGCACTAACAACGACGACGACGCGTCGTTTTCATTCACACGCTAATTCATGAGTCAGAGTATAATTAATCAGGTTCATTCCCATCGAATGCAGCTTTAATCCTGCACTAAAGTTTTGTTGCGTTTAACGTTTACAAGGCGTTCACTCAATAATATCGTCCGCTTACACCAACATGCGGGACCCTATTAAAATGCTATTTAATTGAAATTTACTTTTAAATCATCGAAACTCTAAATAAATATTTATTAAACTTTTCTTCCCTTTTATTTATTTTCATTAAATTCTTAATGGAAAATTACGATTTGCAAAAAGAAATTAATGTGAAAAAATTTCATTTTTCTTTTCACTTTTGTAAATTTCGGTTTTTAATTTTTTTTCACTTTATTTTTTTCACATTCATTTTCATTATTAAATTGAAAAATTTTTCTTTTCTTTTTCAGTTTCACATTGTTCAATATTTATTTTCACATTCACTTGGGCAGATTTTTATTTTCACTTTTTATTATAGTATAAAAAGGAAAATAAATGTGAAAAAAATAATTTGACTTATTTAAAAATCTGTTAATATAAAAATTAAAGTGAAAATAAAATTCTATGAAAGTAAGTGTGAAGGAAAAAATGAAATTCAAAGGTAAAATGAAGTGACACAAGTAACTCCCTATATATTTTCTTGGGGATAGATTACGTAATTTAATTTCTATTTTCACTTTTACTTTGATTAATATTCACTGTAACAAATTTTTTATTTAACTTCCTTTTTCACATTAATATGTCTTTTTACTTTCATTTTCAAAATTTCCATTTTCTCCTCATTTAAAAGTGAAGTTGAATAAAAAGATTAAAAATCTGTCTTATTTGAAAATTTCAATTTTTATATTAATTTTGACTTTTAATTTTCTTTAAAAATTTCTTACTGTCACTCAAAATATTTTCAATATCACAAAAAAATTCTCACTCTCAGTCAATAAAATTTCACTTTAACTTTATAATTTTTTGAGTGAAAGTGAAAAACAATTTGACTCAAAGTGAGTGAAAATGAAAATATTTTAATAAAAGTGAAAATTTTTTTATCGACAGAAAAATAAAGAAGTTTTTAATAAAAATGAAATTTTTTTGACTAAAACTAAACTTTTTGTAAGAGAAAGTAAGATTTCTTTAGTGAAAGTGAGAAATTTTTTCATGAAAGTGGAAAACTATTTTAGCAAAAGTAAGAATTTTCTATGAAAAGTCAAAATTTTTTGAGTAAATTGAAATATTTTTTAACTGAAATCAATATTTTTTCTAGTAAAAGTAAGACTTTTCTTATTAAATATAAAAATATGTTGAGTGAAACTAAAAGTAAGAATTATTAAAATTAAATTTACATTTTCTTTATTAAAAGTGACAAGTTTTTTAAGGAAAGTGAAAATTTTTTTAAATGACAGTAAAAAGAAGTTTTTAGTGAAAATGAAATTTTTTTCAGTAAAACTGACCTTTTTTGGGTAAAAGTAGAGATTGTTCAATGAAAGTGATAATTTTTAATCATTTTTATAATAGTAAAAAATTTTTTTGAACGAACTTGAGAATTTCTTATGAAAATCAACATTTTTTGGAAGAAGTAAACATTTTTTTTTGTAGTGAAAGTGAAAATTTCTTTAATGAAAGTGATTTTTTTTGTAGTGAAAGTGAAAATTTCTTTAATGAAAGTGATAGTAAGAATTCTTTAAATAAAAGTCCCTAGAAATTGAAAGTAAAATTCTATCAAAGTAAAAATTAAACTAAAAGTAAAGTAAAGTGAAAGTGAAAATTTCTTTACTGAAAGTGATAGTAAGAATTCTCGAAATAAAAGTCCCTAGAAATTGAAATTAAATTCAATCAAAGTAAGAATTAAACTAAAAGTAAAAATCTACGAAAGTTGAAAATAAAATGTCAAAGTGACAGTGAAAATGAAAGTGAAAAAAATTTTTTTTTAAATTAAAGTGATACTTAAAATTAAAATGTAAATAAAAATCAGTTAAAGCAATGTTATTAAGAATAAAATTTTTTTAATTCATATTCAACAAATTAAATAGTCACCCAACATGTTTAATTCACCTAATTAAAAAGTATCTCCCTTGGCAAATATTGGTTCATTTCGGTACTTTGGAATAAAAAGAAGGTCAAAGTCACCGGATGTTGAATTAGAGTGAAAAAAAAGAAAGTAGAAGGGGGGAGGGAAGATAGGTTAACGAAGACGCCCTACGATGTCTTGAATTTATAAGAGACAGAAGGGGCGGGGGGGAGGGGGAGAAAACAAATTAACAATAATACTCTCGGTACAGAAAAGAGGCGGACTAGTGATTCACATATAGATGTGGATTTGGATCTCAAAACAGTGTAAGTGTATCGCTGACAAGTTGAGTGATGTTTAACAAACAGCAGCTATGATCGTTGGAGTGTCTCAAAAGCAAAGGAACCCTGTCATGCATCGTCATTTATATACATATATCTTTCATTTTTAATCATGTTACACCCACTATAGTATATTTTTTTCATTTTTAATTTAAATTGTCATATTTCATCCTAATATTCGATATGATCACTGGAAAATACTAATTTGGATTGTTGTAATGACTTTTCTAAGAAATAATTACCCACACGGTGGGGAATTCCAGAGTTTAAATCATTTTTTTTAAAGTTTTAACTTTTCATAATAGGTAGGTTTTTATTTTCAATTAGATTTTCACTTTAAATTTTAATTTTTAATTTAAAATTGAATTTTTACTTAAACATTGAAATTTATAAACTTTTAAAGTAACAATAAAATTGAAAGTGCAAAGAAAAATCTAATTATAGTGAAAATTTATTTTTAGTTCAGAAGAATTTTTTTTTTTGAAATAATTATAAATAATATAAGAATGTATCATAGTGAAGGCATAAATGAAATGAAAGTAAAAATGAAATTGACAATTAAAATAAAGATTAAAATGAAATTACATAGTTTCTTCGCGGCTGTTTATTTAAATAGCCCGCCATTTTGCCATCTACAGGGACGCTTTTAAAGCTTTAGTTCAAAAATTATACACAATAAATTGACGAATTATTTAAAATCAGAATTTTCAAATAGAATTTTATTTAATGTTTCCCATTGAAATGTTTAATTTACCCTTTTCTATTTAAATTTTTTGTTACATTTTGTTATTAAAAAATATTTAAACTATTAAATCCTCAAAAAAATTAAAATATTGTATTCTGGAAATTCGAAATTTTCAATTCTATACATACAGTTAGTTAAAAAATATTATTATTATTATTATTATGAAAACTAATTTTTATTACATTTCAATAATATAATTAATAAAAATAATAATTTGTTGTTCTTTTAACTTTTTTCTACATATGATTCTAAATTATGATAATAAAAAAAAAGTTTTAATAAAAAACTTAACTATTTCTTTATTCAATGTAATAAATACTTTTCTATCCTCTTATCAAGATTATATTTTTATTACAAGCTTATAAAGACTTTCTTATCGACGATTGTGATAAACCTGCGTTTCAATGGCAACGATTATAATTCAAAATATGATAGAATATCATTATTCAAATAAAGATTTATATCAAAGTTCCTAATGTGTTTAAAATTATATGACAAAAGTTTTCTAATAAAACACAAACATTTTATTATAAATATCAAAAAAATACAAAAAAAACACTTCAAAAGGGGAAGTGTTATTTATTATTTCCCATTTTTTTAAAAACTTTAAAAAATAAATTTCTTTTTGAAGAGAATAAAAAAAGTTTTGAAATATAAAATAATGCATTTATCAAAGGAAAAGTTAATCAAATGAGAGCGTATTGTAGATAAATTTAATAAATATTTATTGTAATAATAAATAATTACTAAAAAATAAAAAATAAATAATTAATAATAATAATAATAATAATAATAATAAATAATAAAAAATAATATTTTTGACTAATAATTTTACTATTAATTAATAATAATTTGACTACTAATTAGTGATAATTAAAACCAATTATCATTATTTATTAGTAATAATTAATAATAATAATTATTGTAAGTAAACAATTATTTTGTAATTATTAATAAATTATCATCAATTTATAATATAGCTGATTTTTAAAATTTCTTCGTTTTGAAATTTGTTTGTCACAAAATTTATCATACTAATTATGATTCATTCATTTACCTCAATATATATAATATAATTAATTTATTTTGCAATTGAGCGCATTATCAATTCATTTTCCTCTAATTAGATTATTTTAACGTTCTTTGTCGAAATTTTGAGCAATCAATTTGTATATTCCCTCTGAATAATTTTATTAATTTCTATTTATATTTAAAGGCATCCATTTATCGCTTAATAACAGGATCAATTTTTAAATTAAATTCAAAATATTAACTTGAATTTAAAATATTAAATTAAATTTAAAATATTAACTTGAATTTAAAATATTAAATTAAATTGAAAATATTAAATTAATTATTTAAAATAAAAATGAATGTTCACTTATTTTTAAATTACTATGATTATAATATTAAAAAAAAATAATTTTCAATAATTTAAAGGGGAGAGTTTATCGATACTTTTAACTATATTAACAAACTAATTTAAATATTCGACAAAATCATTTTTATGGTAATTTTTTATCAGGAATTCAATGGTAATAAAATAAAATCAATTAGAAAATATTTTAATACTTTTTGATTTTTTGAACAGAGTGACATATAGTCGTTTGGGAAAATTTTTTTTTTTCTTTTACGTAAATGAGAGCACTTGAAAGTTAGATTTTACTTTTTCAAAAAATTTAATCTAACTTTAAAGTGTTTCCATTTACGTATAAAATTTTGTGAAATATTTCAAAAATATAAAATTGCAAAATATATTGCAAAATATATTGAAAAAAAAATTGAAAAATATTTTCTCTCTCTATGAAAGTTGAGGATATAATATTCGAGCTCCTTACATGTGCGTATTGGCTTAGTATAATAGGCTTAGGTCCTTAGTACATTCATAACTTAAGAGATGCGAACATAATTCTCTGAAACAGCCCGCAAGTTCTCCAAGTAAGTTGTAATTCCCATTTCTCTACCTCCCAGTAGTGCAGGTAGTGTAGGAGAGAAAGAGAGAGAGAGAGAGAGAGAGAGAGAGAGGGTCACTTGGATGCGCCCTATAGATCTTTGGAAAAGGGGCTGGCGAGTGATAGATAAGGGGGTGGTTTAGCCCTTGGTTTCTCTCTCGGCAACTTCAGTTCACCCCCGATAAATTATTCCAAGGAGCTGTTTTCTCCCAAACATTGTTTTCCCTTTCCTAAAGCCACAAAGAGTCATGGAGAAGAAAAGTCCATTTGGAAGAGAGAGAGAGAGGGGTAATCTAATGTTACTTTCCTGATGCATGACCTGAGTTTTCTCCCCCCTCCCCTCCCATTGATTTATATTTAAGGAACTACTTAGAAAAAAGGAAAATAATGATATTTTTAACAGCAAATCAGTTTCTTAATTATATCTTTGGCTCTATTCTGTGATGAAATAGAATTGATTTTATTTTTAAAATCTTTCTTTAGGTTTATTTTATTTAAGATTTTGAATTCAAATTTCCCGCCATTTGGCCCTCTACAGTGACGCGATGGAAACTTAGCAGTACTTTTATTTTTAAAGTTTAAACACACTTTTTAGACGATTTTCGTAAATTTATTATATTTCGATTTCAAATTTCCCGCCATTTGGCCCTCTTTAGTGACGCGATGGAAACTTTGCACTGTTTTTTTTTATGGAGACTACAATTTTAATTTGATTTTCGTGAAATTATTATGTTTCTGTTTTAAATTTCCCGCCATTTGGCCCTCTACAGTGACGCCATGAAAGCTTTGCTGAGTTCTAATTTTTAGAAATATTTTCAATTCACTTTGCAAGAATTTATCATTTTTTTGTTGTTGTCTTAATTTTGCAGCCAATTCAGGGATTTTATTTGTAGACACACTATTTTTAATTTTCCTCATTGAAATTATTATTTTTTTGTTCTCAAATTTGCGGCTATTAATTGTTTTCCAATTTCAAATTTCCCGCGATTTGGCCCTCTTTAGTGACGCGCTGGAAACTTCCCGGTAGCGTTCCTATAAACCTATCAAAGTGGCCGAAAATTTAATTTTCTCAAACGATATAAAATACTTGAAAACAAAAGTTAGCACATGTTTACATGTATATACCTTGTTTTTGGGTACAAATTAGCCCGCATTATTTTTCAAAAACGATTCGAGTGGTTTGACACATTTCAAGTGCATAGTGAAAGAGAATGATGACGAGTGGAGAAAAGAAGGACACTTCCGTTTAGTAGCCAGATGGGCATACCTCACGATCCAATCACGAGCGTTTGTTCAACTTGTTTACGACACATTTGGGAAGAGTTGCGAAAGTGAGATAAAGAGAGTGTGTGTGTGAGAGAGAGAAAGAGGCGAGAAATGTTTCCCGACCAATGGGAAAAAATTGTGAGAGGGTGGCGCGGTCGTCGAGGGGTGATTTGAAATGCGAAAGCACTCGAAAGTATCACTTGTTTTTTAAACCTGTTTTCAAGTGAAGTGCAGACATTGGAGGATGAGGGTTGTCGCGAAGGACCCTTAGTTACCCTACGGGGGCTCTGACACCCTCAACAAAAAAAAAAATGTAAAAAAAAGTCCTTCATCGACTCCTGGGGGGGTCAACACCTCCATTTTCTTCCCGTTAATCCCTTGACACTTCACTGCTTCCGATTTTGCAATTATTTTCCACGAAAATTTTCAAAAACTGAAATAAAATCATTCATAGTTAGGTTATAATTGTTAAATAATTTATAGTCTTATTATAATTCTATAAAATATTTCTACTTTAATCAAATTCTTATAACTTTTCTTATTCAAGGTTCCTTAGCGTCCCTCTAGAGGTCAAAAAGGCGGCAAATTTAAATTTCCATATTATTACAATTATTAATTCTACATTTTTTCTTAAAGCTTCCTAAGCGTCCCTCTAGAGGGATTGAAAAAACTAAAATTGAAAAATTAAACAAAATTATTTATCATAATATGATTAGAAACATTATATTTTATTATTTAATTCCAATAAGTAATATTTTCAGAAAATTACTATTTAAATTAAAATTGCATTTTTGTTATCAAATATATTTCAAATTAGCAAATGAAATGGCAAAAAGTTGTTTTTATTCGAAAATGAAAATAAGAAAATGCATTTGGAGAATCAATAATATCTTCTTCCTCGAAGAGATCTTGCTACATGAGAGGTTATTTATGGGGTGAAATTATCTTAATATTGTTTTACAAACGTCTGATGTATGCGATCGTTGAAACTGCAGCTTTGAATTGCAAGAAGTGTTCTCCAGGAAATTCGCTGAAGCAAAACAAATCTATATATCGTTTACACCCAATCTGCAAACTCCCCTTCATTTGAAATAATAATATAATTAATTATTTTAATTACAAATGTAAATTTACAATTTAATTTATATAGTCATATTGATCACATAAATCGAAAATATACAGTAATGTCATTTGTTTATTATTGTTCTTTTTAAATCATATTTTTTTATTATTTCAATGGCGTCCCTGTAGAGGGCAAAATGGCGGTAAATTTAAATTTCATTATTAGGTACAAAAAGGAAAATAGAGAAATCATTTTTGGTATTAAATTTTTCGCATTTTAGATTCAATAGCGTCCCTGTAGAGGGCAGAACGGAAGTAAATTTAATTTTTTTCATCTAAATTTATTAGTGAAATGGAAAAAATTGTAATTTTCGTTTTGAACACTTATCTCTTAGTTTAGAATGTTGAACGCGTGTCGGATAATAAAGTGAGATTTTATTTCATAAGTATTGCGAGCGCACGTGCGTAAAGGGCAACTCTGTGATCGAGTTCGGTTGTGTTTGCTGATGTTTGCACTATGATAAAAGTCAAAGGCGTATTGTCCTGATAAGAGTTATCTTCCCTCCTAAGAATCCAATGCATGAATCCATTGAACGATAATATGTAAACTGTAGGAAGTTACATTCTTTTTCCTGCGAATAAGAGATGATCGTCCGATTTGTCACGTAATTTGTCGTCAAACACAAACACATATATCTATAAAGGACTTTTAGTGCCCGCATAAAATATACTCCCATGAGTCATAGTTTGCTATTTCAATCTATATTTCAAAAAAAAAAAATACAGTCAAATGACAAACTTCATACTTGATCAAATAATCATTTTTTATTTTTCAATTTAATTTTAACATTTATTATGATTTAGTTTGTTGATATTAAATTAATTTATTATTTTATTACTCTATTATTATTGAAATAATGAATTATTAATTTATAATTACAGAAAAAAGTTATCCCTTTAGGTGAATTTGAATTTCGCGCCTTTTTGCCCTCTACAGGGACGCTATGGAACAAAAACAATAAGCGCGTTCCTGGACATGGCGTAGTGGCACCAATATCGAATTTTAATTAACAGAATTCTATTTCTATTCGCATCTTAAAATTATTAACAGAACTGTATAGTTAATATTTAAAAAGATCTAATTATAAAGTATTGATATTTGAATTTAATATTTTGAGAATGAAATTTTCTTCTGAAAATAGAAAAATATGAAATATTTTCAATAAAGTTTAACAAGAGACACAAGTTAAAATAAATTAGTAAATTAGCATTTTGAGTGTCCTCTTTACCATGACGTCGTAAATCATAAAACAAACTGGAAACTAGAAGTGCAATTAACTTTCATATAGAAAATTTATGTTCATGACAAATATGAATCACAGACGGGTGAACTTTCGAATAATCGTTTTAAATTATCCGAAGCGATAGTTAACATGTTTAAGTATTAATTAGTAAAAGCATCGTATTTTTTCATCATCATATTCAATGTAGAAACAATAAATTTCAAACTGTCATTAGAAGTAGTAATTGTAAATAAGATAAAACATTAATTGGCAAATGTGTCAATAACACATTACTTTTTTGCTAAACCAGTTTTTTTGTCGTTTCTTGTATTTTTAAATTAACAATGATAGATTATTTACTAGTAGAGAGAAATTATAGTTTACATAATTATTTAATTAGGTAGATGTATAATTATTTGAAACTAATTAGTGCTTTTGGATTTTTTACCAAAGCTTCCGTGGCGTCCCGAAAGAGGGCAAAAAGGCGGGAAATTTAAATGTATGTAATAATTGTTTCAATTATTATTAGTAATTTTAATTAGTATTGCAAATTTTATTCTCTGTAATTTTATTAAATTTCTCATGGAAGCTTCATTGGCGTCCCTGTAGAGGGCAAAGAGGCGGCAAATTTAAATGTTTATGTATTAATTATTAGAATTATTACTAGTTATAAATAAATAAAAATAAATAAAATTATAAATGATTAGTCTTATTATGAGTTAGACTAGTAATAAATTTTTAATTATTTCTTTATCAATTCTCCTTTTAGAATCTTTCGTAGGAAACAAAAAAGCCCAACACTTTAAATTTAAACATTGAAATCAATAATTAATTCTACTTCTGTTTTTAACGTTGATTCTTTGGCGTCCCTGTAGAGGGCAAAAAGGCGGCAAATTTAAATTTTGATTTTTAATATTTACTATTATTATCACTTATAATTTATATTATTTTGCGATGATTTTTTTTTAACTAAAATGTAATTGTTTTAAGAAAATTAAAATTTCTTCTTTCAAACTAGGGAACTGTAATTAAAATTCAATTTCAAAAAAATGTAGAGTAACAAAAAAGCCCAACACTTTAAATTTAAACACTGAAATCAATAATTAATTGTACTTCTGTTTTTAACGTTGATTCTTTGGCGTCCCTGTAGAGGGCAAAAAGGCGGGAAATTTAAATTTTGATTTTTAATATTCACTATTATTATCACTTATAATTTTTATTATTTCGTAATGAGTTTTTAAACTAAAATGTAATTATTTAAAGAAAATTAAAATTTCTTCTTTCCAACTAGGGAACTGTAATTAAAATTCAAGTTAAAAAAATGTAGAGTAACAAAAAAGCCCAACACTTTAAATTTAAACACTGAAATCAATAATTAATTCTACTTCTGTTTTTAACGTTGATTCTTTGGCGTCCCTGTAGAGGGCAAAAAGGCGGGAAATTTAAATTTTTATTTTTAATATTCACTATTACTATCACTTATAATTTATATTACTTTGTGATGATTTTTTTTAACTAAAATGTAATTATTTAAAGAAAATTAAAATTTCTTCTTTCAAACTAGGGAACTGTAATTAAAATTCAAGTTAAAAAAAAAATGTGGAGTAACAAAAAGATGAAAAATTCAAAATGGTAAATAAAGCGAAAAAAAATGTTTCACAATCAATGTATGTATATTAATATAAACGCGATGCGCTCTCTAGAATGACAAATTTTGAAATCGCGCTTTCGCGTTGAAAGATAACGTCGCTTACGTTATCTCCTGACGCAACTGTATTTACGCATACGCACACACAAAATTCATATATATGTATATATTTGGAGAGTTTAATACTAGACGCGTGCAACAATGCGTGATTTGTGACGATTGTTCGAAAGCAAAATGTCACATTGTTATAAAAGGCATCGATGCTGCTCGATCGGTAGGCGAGGAACGCGCGCGCGATAACGCTGAACGCCGCCATTAAATAACCCCTCATTTTACGCGTCGATGGCTCTCCCAATGGTCAAATTTATTTAGCGAAAGACCCGTAAATAAATTGCAAACGTCCGCGCTAATTTGTGTCGGTTTGTTTTTAACACGCAAACCCAGCGTTATCAGACTAACAAAAATTGCAAACCTGATAAAGCCCTTTTAGGTTCAATTGACAATATTGAATAAATGAAAACATTAACGATACAGTTCCTACACGTGAATATTTGTGACGATTCGTGAAATATTTTTTTTTTAACTTCTAAGTCTTGGAAAAAAAAGAAAAAAATTTAATCGTATGACAAAAATTTTTTCTATAAATAAAACTAAAAATTCTAAGGTTATGTATAAGAATTTTTGTAGAATTTAACTTTGGAATTCTGTAGGAAATATTACAAATTGATAAATCCTCATAAAGGCAAAATTTTTAATTGAAAAATATAATAAAATTTATATTATGTAGGAAATGTAGGAAATCAAGTAGAAAACGTGTATAGGAAAGATGAAAAATGTAAGAAACAGTATTTGTTTAAAAGAATATTAACAAATACATTAGTTATAAACTTAAATGTTAGAAAATCAAGTAGGAAACTCGTAGGATAATTGACAGACATGTAGAAAACGTAAATTTTTATCGATTTTTTTTAAGAAACTTGGTACAAATACCCATAATTATATGTTTTAATATTGGAAAATCAAGTAGGAACCGTGTAGCAAAGTGGATAGTAAATTAAAAGAATAATAAATTCGATTGAAGGTTTTTAATTTTAAAATGTGATTTCTCATTCTATGTGGGAAACATTTATTACGTTGGAAATATAGGAAACGTTGTAGGAAGAAGTATATGACCCTGAATTAATTTTATTCGTTATGAAAAAGTACAAACAAAATAAATAGAAAATTATAATTGTAGAAAAATGTGTGGGAACCAAAAGGAAAAAAACATGTCGCAAAATGTATTTCTTTCTATTTCATTATGTAAATAATAGGCCGGAAAGTATACGGATTTACAAAAATTAATAAATTTAAATTCTATATTATTGTGTAAAATGAAACTTGTAGGAAAGTTGAAAAATGTAGGAAATATGTATTTATTTGAAAGAAACTTTCGTTAGAAGTCAATATAATCAAATGTGTTGATTACAGAATTGAATATTATAGAGAATCAAGTAGGAAACCCGTAGGAATATTGATAGCCATGTAGGAAACGTAGTTTTTTATCGAAATGTTTTTAGAAACAAATTAGTACAAATATGTATAGACCCATAAATATTTTGTATATTGGAAAATCAAGTAGGAACCGTGTAGGAAAGTGGATAGTAAATTAAAAAAATAATAAATGCGATTGAAGGTTTTTAATTCTGAATATGAGATTTTCAATTCTATGTGGGAAACTTTTATTACGTCGGAAATATAGAAAACGTTGTAGGATGAAGTGTATAACTTTCTTTTAATTTTATTCATTATTAAAAAGTACGAACTAAATAAATAGAAAATTATAATTGTAGGAAAATGTGTGGGAAACAGAAGGAAAATGTTGAAAAAGGTATTTCTTTCAATTTCCTTAATGTAAATAATGGACCAGAAAATATAAGGATTTACAAAAATTAATAAATTTAAATTCTATATTATTGTGTAAAAAGAAACTTGTAGGAAAGTTGAAAAATGTAGGAAATATGTATTTATTTCAAAGGAACTTTCGTTTGAAGTCAATTTAATCAAATGTGTTGATTACAGAATTGAATATTATAGAGAATCAAGTAGGAAACCCGTAGGAATATTGACAGCCATGTAGGAAACGTAGTTTTTTATCGAAATGTTTTTAGAAACAAATTAGTACAAATATGTATAGACCCATAAATATTTTTTATATTGGAAAATCAAGTAGGAACCGTGTAGGAAACTAGAAAGTAAATTAAAAAATATTTTTTAGCCACTTACTATTTTTATCAACAAACTTTTTTTTCATTCTAACTTTCATTAAGAACACTGAAAGAAAATGATTTCCATTAAAATTTTTAGAATTTCAGTCGATTCCTCTACTTTCGCAGCATTTTTTCTTCTCTAACTAAATTTTTCTTTTCTAATTGAGGGGATTTTGATCTTTTATGTTCTCTGTTATAAGTTTTATTTGTCTAATTGAGAAGATTTTTCTCTTTTATGTCATACTTTTTGAACAGTTTGAAGCTACGTTCAGAAAAACAAAAAACTTAAAAACTTTTTTTTTAGTATTTGGTTTTAATTTCAATCACAGAAAAGAGATTAAAATTCATCTTTTAGTTCAAAATTAAATTAAAAAACGTGTATAAATCTTGTAGTAAATTGTGAAAAATAAACGTATGTACATTTTTTTAGACGAATAATTTTTTTTTCGTTTGGTAAAATATTGTTTATATTTGGAAAACTAATAATTGATTTTTTTAGTAATTTAAAGTGCAAGCTTTAAATTTTAAAAAGAAAAATTGGAATTCTTATCTTCTCCAGAATTTTTTTGCAAAAAAAAACAATTCCTGGAGAATTATGATTTTGATTTTTTTATGATTAACATTTTGTTTTTGTTATGGTTAATATTTTCTTTTCCTTGTATTTGTTATCATTATTATTTATTTTTATTATTACTATTTAATATTTATTTTTTATTTACTAATTTGTTTTTTTTTGCTTCGATTATAATTTTCTTTTTGCTATGATTATTGTTATTTTAGTTTTTTTTCATTTACTACTTAAAAAAAAACTTTTTATTTTTAAAAAAGTTGTTGGTCGTTTATTTTCTCTCTGTTCATGTTATATTTTTAATAGTTGTCCTTATAATTTTATTGTCAATGTTTTTCTTGTGTCATAATTATTATTTTTAATTGTATTTCTATAACATATTTTATTATAAATTTATAACTATTTTATTCACTTACATAATTTATTTTTATAAAATATGAACAACAAGTTTTCTCCTTTTTTCCCGTAATTAATTATTTAATCTTTTTGTTGTTTTCCCTTATTTACGTTTGTGGTTATTGCAGTGCCAAAAAAAAGCATAATAGAACTAAATACATAAACAAAAATTAATAAAAAAACAAATAAAAATAATTATCATAAATTCATAAATATTTAATTTTCTAACTAAATCGATTAAATAGAAAAATATCAGCCTTTCTTTTTTCTCAGGAATATTTTTTAGTTCTTTAGATTTTATTGAAAAAATTTACTAACAGTCATATAAAAAAAAGGAGAAAATGAAAAATTGTGATATTCTATTTGGATATTATTAAAATGAATAAAAAAAATGATATTGATGATAAATTTTTTCTTTTCGAATTGTTTCAGTGATATACAAAAATTTGAGTGGGTGGAAAGCGAGAGAGATATTATATGTAGATTCACGATGCTGCATGAACGGATACTGATTTACAGACGAACACCACCCGTCGAGCGACAGATGTTTCCAGCACAATATTCATAATTACAAGACCTTATATGCAGTTGTAACCCCACACCTCGATTATTTCCCTACAAGGGATTCTATATAATGTTTTTAATTTGATTCCTCGATATCAGGTGTCACCTACTGTGCCTTATGTATATATATATATATATAGAAATACATGCACTAGAAACTTTGATATTGAATTCGAACGAAGTGATTTATTAATTGAATGCAGAATGATGATACAGTTTTTTAATTGCAGAATGCTGATAATAATAATAATCATTATTATTTGCATTTTTAGAAAATAAATAAATAAAAATAATTATTCTTATCTCTTTAATAATAAAAACCAACATTAATAATAATACAATCAGAAGAAATGTTTATTCGTGTAGTTTTTAAAGTAAAATATACGCACAAATGATAATATTTTTGTTTTGTCAACTTTCCGATAGTTTCCAATTTCAATAAAATCGATTTCTGAATAATTGTTGCTACACGTGTCAGGCATATTTTCAAGGATATAGAATTACAGGTGCAACCTTATTGATTTTGCCAAGTTTATGCAAACAATTATTTTATGGACTACAAAAAAAAATTATATAAAAACGCCTTTTTTCATATACATTCCATCATTCTACGAATAGAAAATTTCTGACTAATATATATATATGCAAGCAGAAATTGGTTTTCTTTTGAATCAATTGAAAAATTTTACTTTAAATAAAATTAAGCGGAAAATATTTAAATATTTGCCATTTTTTAAATAGATATCTGCATAATATGATAAATTTTTTTTTTAGAAAAGTTAGATAACTTAGAAATGGAAAAAATTTTATTATTCGAAAAAATAGATTAAAACAATAATATTCGTTTTGATTTAGAGTGATTTCAATTTTTATTCAATTTATGAATGAAACATTCAACAGTAAACGCAAGAAGTGAAGAGAAATATCCAGAGAAAAGAATGATGATCATCATGGTACGAACTTTGGACATCAGTGATGATTCTTGTTGATAAAGAAAAGAGAGATTTTCCTTCGGAATTGACTTTGTAATATAGTCAGCTTCCCATTTTTTACTGAGACCAGATTCCATAAAAGTAATCATCACACGTTCAAATCGATTTTTATAGGGAGCACCATCCTCGAGATAAAATCCACCTGGCCATACACCCGAAATTTCATCAATAATCTTCACTTTCTGTTGTCTATTCGGATAACTACTATTCACCAAATTTAGAAATGCCAAATTTTCCCTACATACATAGGAAATATTTTGATAAACCTCCAGGAATATCATCCAGCTTTCAATTGTATCATCTGAAACAATTATTGTTTCCAATAATTTTTCGTAAGCGTCATTATCATCAAGTTCACCACTCTCCGTAATGTTTGCATTCGTAACCAATGTCAAATTAGCATCGAGTAAATCTTTAAATGTTTCCAATTTACGAAATGATTTCTTTTGCAATTGCATTTCGGATAAAGTGGTAAAAATGTGTGATGATTCCAGAATGTAGAATAATAACAGCAGTGTGAGAATGAATCTTTCGATTGTTTTCTCTGGTATTCTTGGAATGGGATATCCCAGTACCATTTGAAGAGCGTACATAATTTTCCAGTTTCGCTGTTCGAAATTATAATATTTTCCTATGAAAATAGGTAGCAAGAAAAGAGAAAAAATTCTCATTAGATTCAGAAGGTGCCATTCGTTTGTGGAAATTTCCCTTTCATCAGGCATTATTGGTGCCAAAATAACGAAGCGAAACATTTTTGTACCTCTTGTAAAAGAGACAAAATCGTTTAGACAAGAATCATAGATTGCAGCCTGGATACCAATGAATTGTATTTCATTGTGAATTGTCTGATTCGTAATACCGACATTTTTCGTGCGGACACAACTCACCAGATCCCAGTTGGAAACATTTGAAATTACCAACTCTAACGAAAAGTTTAGATACTTTGCCATTGCGATCATCCAATGATAGTCTGATCCTCGAACACTTAGGACACTTCCAGTGGAATTGCGTTCAACGTAAATGTAAGGTGGATAGTGAAAGATTCCAGCTTTCATTCGATATCCATAAAAATCCATCAACTTGTCCGGAAACAAAATGCTACTTCTCGAAAATTTCTCCCTTACCCAACTATTTGTGAATGGATTGTAGTTGTGGATTTTCGCAAATTCACGAATTTCTTCACCTGAGGACTTTTCGATAATCTCCAGAATCGTCACATCCAAAAACTGTTTAGACCACATTTGTTGGAAGAATTTTTGATAATTTCCACCCTTTACAGTTGTAGTGACAATCAGCAGTACATGTGGTCGTGCTAGCGGTGCTGACAAATTGGCAACTGAAGTCATGACACTGTAAACCTTTGATAAATTTTCGCTGTCATTTCCGGGTGCAATTATAAGAACAATCGTCTTTTGAAATTGTGGTAATCGTGTCAGAAGTCGACGATTACTTGTTTTTGAAATACTCATGAAATCAGCAACCTGCGTTGGTAATATTGGTGAAATTTTGTGCCCAGCTTGATAAATTCGACTGTTGTTAAAATCTTTCTCATACAACAGGAGTATTTGATTTGTTGCAAAATGTTGTTTTAGAATTGTTTGTAAATTATTAGGCCAAGTATGATGGGATACTAAATTTTTTCCGTAGATACAACTAATTGTTGCTAATGTTGCAATTAAAATTTTGGTAACAAGCTTCATATTGTTCATCTATCAGAACGAAGATGGAATTACAACGAATTATTATTCCAAGTAATTATTTTCCTGTTGTGATCAATTTTTGTTGTGTATCTAAAATAATACCTTTTGTTACTTTTGTCTACTCAGAAAAGCATAGTCTAACTGACTAGTATTTCAAAAAAGTTTGTTGCCGATTCAATATTGAAAATCTTTCGTATCAATTGTTTTACAATCAATTGAATATTTACTTTGTTTCAAATTCTCAGAACTGAAATGTTACTTATTGAAATTGAACTGCTTGAATGTCAGAAGTTCCAGGAAGTTGAGTAAATTAAATTTGTGAAGGAATATTTACATATTTATCATAGACAAGAAATTGGATTTACCATTTGATGTTATTTAGGTTTTATGTATAAGATTGCTGCAACATTTTCATGTTGATTCTGTAATTAACAATTACCTTTTTGATATTAAACGTCAAACTCATGTTGGTTTCTTAAGATACTTTATCTGATTCTCCAAAACGTAACATGAAAAAGTTTTTTAATAAAATATTTCTTCAATGATTTTTTCAAAAACATTAGACCATTTAATATTTTGGTTCAATTACTCCAATTGGCATTTTAAATACTTACGAATTGCAATTTCAGCAGCAAAAACAAGAACTGCAGATCCATATCCAAGAGTAAGGATGACAATCATCGATTTACCAACTTTGGAATTTAAGGACAATTCTTGACAAAAATGTTTAGCATGTTTCGGTTTAAAATTTATCTTTGGAATATAAATCTCATCCCATTTGCTACTAAGACCAGACTCCATAAAGACAGACAAAACACGATCAAATCGATTCTTGTAGGGTGAACCTTCTTCGACATATATTCCACCAGGCCACACACCTAAAATTTCTTTCAAAATTTTAACGCCATTCTTCCGGCCAGCATACTTTTTTGTTCGTATAATTAACGCCACTAAATCTTCTCTGGCAAAAGCCACAAAACTTCCATTGGTCGCCAAATAATCGATGGAATTTTCAAGAGTGTCATTAATAACAATTACTTTCTTCATCAGCTTATCATAAGCATCTTCATTAGCTCGTGCTCTACCCTCAGTAAAATTTACCCTTCCAAGAACTCTTAGATCAGCGTCGAGTGCATCTTCAAAAGTTTCCATTTGGCGAAAAGATTTCTTCTGTAATTGCATTTCGGATAGAGTAGTAAAGATGTAGGATGATTGGAAAATATAGAAGAACAACATCGACAAAATGATAATTCTCTCAACATTTTTTTCTGGCATTCTCGGAATGGGAAATCCAAGCACCAATTGAAAAGCATAGATTATTTTCCAGTTCTGACGATCGAAGTGATAGTATCTGGATAAAAGTTTAGGTAGAAGGAAAAGAGAGAGAATGATGAGAACTTTAATTAGTTGCATGATGTTTGTGAAAATTGCTACTTCTTTGGGTAAAATTGGTGCCACACAAATGAATCTAAACATTTTTGTTCCCTTTGATATGGAGACAAAATTGTTTAAACACGTTTCATAGATTGCTGCTTGAATTCCAATGAATTGTAGTTCATTGTAAATTGTCTTATTATACAGACCTTGATTTCTATTTTTGGTGCAGCGTACCGGATCCCAATTGAATTTATTTGAAACTATCAAATCTAGAGTGAAATTTAGATGCTTTGACATTACGACCATCCAGTTATAGTCTGATCCTCGAACACTTAGGACACTTCCAGTGGAATTGCGTTCAACGTAAATGTAAGGTGGATAGTGAAAGATTCCAGCTTTCATTCGATATCCATAAAAATCCATCAACTTGTCCGGAAACAAAATGCTACTTTTCGTAAATTTCTCCCTTACCCAACTATTTGTGAACGGATTGTAGTGATGCATTTTAGCATCCTCACGAATTTTATCACCTGAGGACTTTTCGATAATCTCCAGAATCGTCACATCCAGAAATTGTTTAGACCACATCATTTGGAAGAATTTTCTGTAATTTACACTTTTCTCCTGTTTCGTCACAATTAGAACTTTAGGACGTGTGTACGGTGACATCAGTTTGGCAACTGAAGTCATGATACTCTCAATCCGTAATAAATCGTTGTCATGAGAGACAATAATTGCCATCATTTTTGAAGAGAATGTCGATTTCGTCTGCAGATGCTTGCTTTTGTTCACAATAGTTTTTAAATCTTCAATTTTTTTTGGTAGTACTCGGGGAACACTGTGACTAACTTGATAAATTAGATTGTTGGTGAAATCATTTTCGTACAATAAGAGCACTTGGTTTGTTTTCACGTCCTTGTTTAGGGATGTTATTAAATCATTAGGCCAAGTAGAATGAGACACTAACGGTTTTCCGTAAATATAATGATGTATACATATCATTGGAATCAAAAGTTGCCAATTGATCTTCATGTCTGATTGTCAATAGTAGAGAGATATTTTTGAAAACCGAAGACGTTAGATTTCTGTGAAGCAGTGCTCAGATGCTTAGCTAGAGGTCACGAAAGTGACTCAACAGATCAAAAACTTTTTTAACAGTAATTCTTTTAATAAATACTTAATACTCAGGCATCTCAGAGATCTTAAAAGAACGTTCCGAAGCCTCCCAAAAACATACTTTGCTTCAATGTCTACTTTTAGAGAATTGAACTAAGAATTGATCTAGGAAACTATGTGAACGTAAAATCAATTTTTTTCTTTTACTGTATGTTATAAATCCAAGTTGGATAAGGGTATACGTAATTCAAAAAGTGCGCTGAATAACATTTTGTCTCTATTATACAAATGGCAAGCCTGCATTAAATAAATGGAATTCGTATCTTTACTTCGATAAGGAAATACATTACTTTCGAGAAAATAACCAAATGGAATATATTCCATAGAAAATTCCATGTCAGTCTTTTTATCGATTACAATCATTTCTAATTAACCCAAATTGGCTTCTACTTTGAATTAGGAAATGATAATTTAACAGCAAACAAGAAAGAATTAATTATTGAATCCGCTTTTACATCTACAATTTTTTCGTTTTCATTTGATGACAATTTTATTCACAAATAGAACATCGGGCTTCTTTGATTTCCCTTGTTTGATTCGTAATTTCTTCTGTAAGTGATTTTTATTTTTCAGCTTATAGATAATAATTTCAGCAGCAAATGTGAGAAATGAACAAAGGCTACCAAAAAGCAGTGTAACTATCATCAGTGATTGAACTTTGGACGTCAGCGAAGATTCTTGTTGTAGCATATCCACAAGGTTCTGATGAGGAATTGAGTTTAGAATATAAGTAGCTTCCCATTTTCTACTGAGACCAGATTCTATAAACAGAGTCATAACACGATCAAAACGATTTTTGTACGGCGAACCTTCTTCCAGATATATTCCACTTGGCCAAGTACCCGCAATTTCTCTAATTACTTTCACATCTAAATTTTCATTGTCATCTTTTCTATTCTTCATATTCAATAAAACCAAATCTTCTCTAGCTGTGTAGGAGATATTTTTATTTACAGACATGTATGTTAACCAATTTTCAAGTGACTCTTTGGAAAAAATTGCATTCCTTTTTATACTTTGGTATGGATCAGCATCGTCAAGTCCACTTTTCACAGTGGTATTGGCAGACGCGACGTACGTCAAATTAGCTTCGAGTAAATCTTTAAATGTTTCCAATTTCTTATAAGTCTTCTTCTGCATTTGAATTTCTGATAGAGTAGTAAAAATATAGGACGACTGCAGAAAGTAGAAGAACAAAATTGATATCATTATTATCCTCTCGAATCTTTTCTCCGGCATTTTTGGAATTGATAATCCTAATATCAATTGAACAGCGTACATTATTTTCCAGTTTTGAGGATTGAACTTAAAGTATTTTGCTATGAAAACAGGTAACAAGAGAAGAGAGAAAATGCTAATTTTCTTCATTAGTTTTGTCACGTTTGTGAAAACTGTTACTCTTTCAGGTAAATTTGGTGCTACAACAATAAATCGAAACATTTTTGTACCTTTTGATACAGCAACAAATTTGTTTAAGCACGAATCATAGAAAGCAATTTGAATCACAATGAATTGTATGTCATTGTGAATTGTCTTATTATATAGACCTTGATTTTTGTTTTTAGTACAATCCACCCGATCCCAGTTGGAAATATTAGAAATTACCATCTCTAGAGAAAAGTTTAGATACTTTGACATTACGATCATCCACTCATAGTCTGATCCACGAATATTCAGAACACCTCCGGTTGAGTTGCGTTCAATAAAAATATATGGTGGATAGTGGAACATTCCGGCTCTCATCCTATAACCTTCTAAATTGCGAAGCTTGTCCGGAAATAGAATCCTTTTTCTCGAAAGCGACTTTTGGACAAAAGTATGTTTGAACGGATTGTAGTAATGTATGTTAGCAAATTCGCGAATTCTGTTAGCTGAGGACTTTTCGGAAATCTCTAGGATCGTGATGTCTAAAAATTGTTTAGACCATAAGTGTTGTAGGAACTTGTGATACATTCGACGTTCTGCCGTCATCGTTATTAGTAGTACCTTTGGACGTGTATTTGGTGATATCATTTCAGCAATTGACCTCAAGACATTGTAAATCTTCAAATAGTTGCCCTCATTATTTCTTTTCCAGACAATAAGAACCAGCGTTCTATAAGAAAGACCCAAAGGTGTCAGGTGATTTTGGTCACTGACTTTTACAGTCCCTCCAAAGTCAGCAACCTGTGTTGGCAGTACTCTCGAAATTTCTTTTGCGATTTGATAAATTCCACTGTTGTTAAAATCATTTTCGTACAATAACACCGCTTGGTTTGTTCGAGTGTCATTTTTTAGAAATGATACTAAATTCTCAAGCCAAGTAAGATGCGTAACTGAAGTTTTTCCGTAAACACAACAAAGAGTCCAGATAATTGGAATTAAATGTCTGCTAAAGATCTTCATTTCCGTTTCTAAGTAGGCTAGTGATTTTGAAAAACCTTAATTTATATTTATCCAGTTTAATAAACACCTAGCAGCACTGCATACTGAATTGAACTACAATCCTAGAAACTGCAAATGCACATGGAAAATCAATACTAATGATACTTAACTTTGTTTTATAAATCTAAATTAGATAATGGTATGGATAAAGTGCAGGTAGATACAGATAACTAGTTTATTTGTTTATTGAGAATTGTTTTCTTTGCTAGCTAAAAGAAACTAAAATGTTTGCTAACACAGGTCTGCAAAAAAAATCGATAAGAATCTGGGAAATCTTTTGGAGTCTAAAATCCGCTTTGCTCCATCATGTCATGATTTTGATCAAAACTCATCTTTTTCTAACTTCTGTATATTTATTATTTTATTAATAAAACTTATTAAAAAAATTCTGCCCTCATTACATTTATTTGCATCAGAATGTAACATTTGAAAGAATTGTTGTCAGTAATAGTATTCTTTTTTTTATTTACCAACTTCTCAAGTATTATAATCATAATTCTTCTTTATTTCTGGCTTTTGTTACGGAAATTCTCATACAGAAGTATTGGAAATAAATCAAGTTAATAACAGAAGTCTATCATTACCTGTTCTATTCTAACAGGTTTTGTAAATGATGAATTAAAATTAAATTAACGCAATTCTGTTCCATTGTTTTACTACAGATATTAAGCAATTGTCTCGTGCGTTTGGTTTCAAATTGTATTTTTATATTAATTGACTATTTTTTAATTATATGCAAATATTTAATTTTGACTGTAGTTGCAATCTGAATTTGTATTTCTTTTAACTAATCGCAGCACTGTTTTTACAGTATTTTTTTCTTTGTATTTTTTTTGTTATAATAAAGCAAGAGTTCTGAATACAGGAGTTCAAGGTTATATCCCATAAGCCTCTTGGCTGACAACTAATAAAATTTACTCAAATTGTCCCTAATCAATATTTCTTCCTCAATTCTATATAACCTTGTAAATATACAACAAGGACGTTTGGACTAAAATCGATTATCGAAATTGCAACAATTCTGAAAGTTATTTTCCATGAATTTTCTGTTTACAAGAAATGAAAATTTACTATTTTGACCTACTTTGCAGATGGTAATCAAGTAAACCGTTCAAAAAGTATTATCTAGATGAGAAAATATTTATTATTTAACAAAAAGAAAAAGAGATATTTTTGATTTACAATTTCAGCAACAATAACAAGAAGTCAAAATCCATATTCAAAGAGAACAGTGGCAATCATTAGCTTGACAACTTTAGACGTTAGTCAAAAAGTTTGATGAAATAAATCACCATGATTCTGTTGAGGAATTAATTTCGATATACACATTGCATGCCATTTACTATTAAGACCAGATAGAATTTCATTCAAAATTTTTACTTTTGGTTCTTTATCAAAATTCCGTCTTGTTTGTCAATTCAATAGTACCAGATCTTCTCGGCAGCTAGAGGAAATATTACGATAAACAGTCAAGTATTCCATAATATTTTCAAGAGTACCATAATTTATTTCACAACCCTCGGAGATATTTGTATTTAGTTTAATTGTTCCACTTAGCAATTGAAATGCTTGCGAATGGTAATTTCCGCAGCAAAAACAAGAACTGCAGATCCATATCCAAGAGTAAGGATGACAATCATCGATTTGCCAACTTTGGAAGTCAAGGACAATTCTTGAAAAAAATGTTTATCATCATTCGGTTTAAAATTTATCTTTGGAATATACATCTTATCCCATTTGCTACTAAGACCAGATTCCATAAAGACAGACATAATGCGATCAAATAGATTCTTGTAGGGTGAACCTTCTTCGATATATATTCCACCTGGTCATACACCTAAAAGATCTTTCAAAATGTTAACATCATTTGTTTTGCTCGCACGATTTCTAGTTTGTAAAGTTAACGCTACTAAATCTTCTCTGGCGAAAGTCATAATATTTTCATTGATCGCCAAATAATCAATCAAATTTTTAACAGTATCAATAATAACAATTTGATTTCTCATCAGCTTATCGTACGCATCTTCATTGTCTAATGCTACACCCTCAGTGATATTGGCCGTTCCAACAAGTCTTAGATTTGCGTCGACAACATCTTCCAAAGTTTCCATTTGGCGAAAAGTTTTCACCCGTAATTGCATTTCCGATAGAGTAGTAAAAATGTAGGATGATTGGAAAATGTAGAAGAATAACATCGACAAAATGATAATTCTCTCAATGTTCTTTTCTGGCATTCTCGGAATGGAAAATCCAAACACCATTTGAAAAGCATAGATTATTCTCCAGTTATGACGATCGAACTGATAGTATCTTGATATAAGTGTAGGAAGCAGGAAAAGGGAGAAAATTATGAGAACATTAATTAGATGCTTTATGTTTGTGAAAAATGTGACCTCGTTCGGTAAAATTTGTGCCACACCAATGAATCTGAACATTTTTGTTCCCTTTGATATGGAAACAAAATTGTTTAAACACGTTTCATAGATTGCAGCTTGAATTCCAATGAATTGTAGTTCATGGTAAATTGTCTTGTTGTAAAGACCTTGGTTTTTATTTTTGGTGCAAGACACTGGTTCCCAGTTGATTATGTTTGAAACTATCAAATCTAAAGTGAAATTTAGATACTTCGACATTGCGATCATCCAATGATAGTCTGATCCTCGAACACTTAGGACACTTCCGGTTGAGTTGCGTTCAACGTAAATGTAAGGAGGATAGTGAAAGATTCCAGCTTTCATTCGATATCCATAAAAATCCATCAACTTGTCCGGAAACAAAATGCTACTTCTCGAAAATTTCTCCCTTACCCAACTATTTGTGAACGGATTGTAGTGATGCATTTTAGCATCCTCACGAATTTCATCACCTGAGGACTTTTCGATAATCTCCAGAATCGTCACATCCAAAAACTGTTTGGACCACGTCTTTTGCAAGAATTTTTGATAATTTCCACCCTTTACAGTTGTAGTGACAATCAGCAGTACATGTGGTCGTACTTGCGGTGCTGACAAATTGGCAACTGAAGTCATGACACTGTAAACCTTTGATAAATTTTCGCTGTCATTTCCGGGTGCAATTATAAGAACAATCGTCTTTTGAAATTGTGGTAATTGTGTCAGAAGTCGACGACTACTTGTTTTTGAAATACTCATCAAATCAGCAACCTGCGTTGGTAATATTGATGAAATTTTGTGCCCAGTTTGATAAATTCGACTGTTGTTAAAATCTTTCTCATACAACAGGAGTATTTGATTTGTTGCAAAATGTTGTTTTAGAATTGTTTCTAAATTATTAGGCCAAGTATGATGGGATACTAAATTTTTTCCGTAGATACAACTAATTGTTGCTAATGTTGCAATTAAAATTTTAGTAACAAGCTTCATATTGTTCATCTATCAGTACGAAGATGGAATTACAACGAATTATTATTCCAAGTAATTATTTTCCTGTTCTGATCAATTTTTGTTGTGTATCTAAAATAATACCTTTTGTTACATTTGTCTACTCAGAAAAGCATAGTCTACCTGACTAGTATTTCAAAAACGATTGTTGCCGATTCAATATTGAAAATCTTTCGTATCAATTGTTTCACAATCAATTGAATATTTACTTTCTTGTTTCAAATTCCCAGAACTGAAATGTTACTTATGGAAATTGAACTGCTTAAATGTCAGGAGTTCAAGGAAGTTGAGTAAATTAAATTTGTGAAGGAATATTTACATATTTATCATAGACAAGAAATGGGATTTACCATTTGATGTTATTTAGGTCTTTAATCATCATACTTCTATGTATAAGATGAAGCGTTATACAGAACCAAATTGCTTTTCCTAATCATCTAATTTTCCTCAAGTGCTTTTTTCACACAGTTGCAAGCTTTTTAGCGAATAGAAAATACTTTAAATACTCTAGGTTTGGAAATAATTTTCAAATACTTCCGAACAAGAATTTCTCCAACAAAGACGAGAAATGATACCAAGAAACCGCAGCAAATTGTGACAATCATCAGCATTCCAACCTTTGATGTTAATGACGATTCCTGCTGAAACAAGTAGGACAAATCCTCCGGAACGATTGACTTTGAAATATAATCAGAATCCCATTTGTTACTGAGGCCAGACGCCATAATTAAAGACATAACTCGATCAAATTTATATTTATAAGGAGAACCTTCTGCAAGATAAATTCCACTAGGCCATAATCCCGAAATTTCGTCGATTATTTTCACATTCTTTTGTCCTTTGTTATACCTTCTAGATTGTAGATATAAAAGTGCAATTTCTTCTCTGCATATGTAAGTAATATTTTGATACTTAGTCAGAACATCCATCCAATGATTAACCGTATCCTCAGAAAGAATTGCATTTGCTATCATTTTTTGGTATGCATCATTATAATCAATTTCGCCTTCCTCTGTTGTATTTCCAGTTGTTACAATTCGCAAACCAGCCTCTAGTAAATTTTGAAATGTTTCCAACTTTCGAAAAGATCTTTTTTGCAACTGCATTTCTGATAGAGTCGTAAAAATGTAGGACGATTGTAACATGTAGAAGAATAGCAAAGCTAGAAAAATCATTCTTTCATTTGTTTTCTCTGGCATTTTTGGTGTGCAATAGCCTAGAATCATTTGAATAGTGTACATCGTTGTCCAGTATTGAGGATCAAATTTGAAGTATTTGGCTAAAAATAAAGGCAACAAAAACATGAGAACAATGAACATAATATTAATTATATGCAATTCTTTTGTAAAAACAGCATCTTCAATTGGTAAAATTGGAACCATTGCAACAAATCTGAACATTTTTGTTCCTTTCGAAAATGCAACAAAGTTATTTAAGCATGTTTCGTAAATTGCAGCCTGAATCGCAATGAGTTGAATTTCATCGTAAATTGTCATATTCGTAATGCCTGTATTTTTATTTTTTTGACACTCAATTGCATCCCAGTTGGAAGTATTTGAAATAATTAATTTTAGGGAGAAGTTTAGATACTGTGAAATTACCGTCATCAAATCAAGATCTGGTCCAGTTACTTTTATAACATCTCCAGTTGAGTTGCGTTTAATGAAGATATAGGGTGGATAATCGAAGATTCCAGCTTTCATTTCGTATCCATTTAAATTTTTCAACTTGTCAGGAAACAGAGCTTTACATTTTGATAATGTCCTCTTTATAAATGTCCCTGTGAATGGATTGTAGTGATGAAGTTTAACAACTCCGCTGGGCTTTTCTTTAATCTCAAGGATCGTGATGTCTAAAAATTGCTTAGACCACACTTGCTGGAAGAATTTTTCGTAATTCTCGTGTTTTGCCGTTTCTAATATAATCAATACCTTTGGTCGTGTTTTTGGTGATGTCCTCTCAGCAATAGAATTCAAAACATTACGAACCGTTGTTAGATTTTGCGTTAGATTCTTTGTTGGAATGATAAGAATCACAGTGGATGATCCTATAAAAAAGTGTTGTGTTTTGGAATTTATGACTTCTTCAAAGTCGGAAATTTGCATTGGTAGCATTCTGGCAATTTCGTTCCCAATTTGATGAATTAGATTGTTGTTAAAATCATTTTCGTACAATAGCAATACATCATTTGTTCGGTTTTCGTTTTTTAGAAATGTCACTAAATGATTAGGCCAAGAATGATGTGTCACTAAAATTTGTCCACAACCTATGGTGCAGAGAGATGCAAGCAAAATTTTGTAAATGATCCTCATCTTATTTATCAACTAGCACAAAAGTGGAGAAATATGGATTTAATTTGCAGAGTTGTAATTGAACTAATTTCATTAAAAATTGATAAATAGGCTTTTAAATAAGTGAAATAATAACGATTTACTACCACTCTAAGTATAAACTACTTTTGACCTTAATCAGACAAGGTCAGACTATTTGACTTAACAGCACTTTATGCAAAACATGACTGATACTCTTGATGTATAATGCAAGTTTAAAGTTGAAGGTGTTTTCGAAAATCAATCTCTATCAGCTATCAATTTACTCTGTCCTATAAATTTGATTATGGAAAATTGGACAAATCGAAAAAACGATTTGCAGAAGTGCTTACTCCAAATGTCAAAAGTTAAAAGTAGTTTGAATTCGAATATATTTTCTGGATGGAGGAACACTTTTCAAATTAGTGAAAATAAATGTTGATTCATTCTTAGAAGTACTTTTTGATGATTATTTCAGCAACAAAGACAAGAAATGAACATGCGGAACCAAAAAAATAGGTTACAATCATCGTTCTACTGACTTTAGATGTTAGTGAAGAATCTTGAATAAACAGATCGAGAGGATTCTGTTTGGAAATTGATTTTGGAATATACATAGCATCCCATTTGCTGCTAAGACCAGTTTCTAGAAAGATGGACATAACCCGATCAAATATATACTTGTAAGGTGAACTTTCAGCAAGATATATTCCACTTGGCCATAGTCCTTGAACTTCGTTAATAATTTTCACTTTCACCTGGCCATCACTATTGTCTCTTGTCTGCAAATACAATAAACCCAAATGCTCTCTGCAGATGTAGGTAATATTACGATTACTCAACAGAAATTCCATCCATTTGGCAAGTGTATCATCTGAAATGATTGCCAACTTCATCATTCTTTCGTAAGCATTACTCTCATCTAGTCCACCACCCTCAGTGATGTTTGCATTAGTAACAAGTGTTAAATTAGCATCAAGCATATCTGCAAATGTTTCCATTTTACGAAAAGAGATCTTTTTCAATTGCATTTCTGATAGGGAGGTAAATATTTGAGATGATTGTAGCAGATAAAAGAACAGCAACGACATCATGATTATTCGTTCTATTGTGTTCTTGGGCATCTTTGGAGTGGTAAAACCCAGTACCATCTGAACAGTGTACATTACTTTCCAATCGTCACGATAGAAATTATAGTATCTTGATATAAATACAGGCATCAGGAATAGAGACAAAATGGTCATTATATTAATTAATTGCCATTCCTTGGCGAAGACTTCGATTTCACTCGGTAGAATTGGTGCGAGTGCAACAAATCTGAACATTTTTGTTCCTCTTGAAATGGCTACAAAATTATTTAAGCACGTTTCATAGATTGCAGCTTGAATTCCAATGAATTGTATATCATTGTGAATTGTTTTATTCGTTATACCGACATTTTTGTTTTTCTCACAATTTACCAGATCCCAATTGGAAACGTTTGAACTGACCAATTGCAAGGTGAAGTTTAGATAGTTTGACATCACGGTCATCCAACTTATGTCAGGTCCATGAACTTTTGCTATCTGTCCTGTTACATTGCGTTCAACATAGATGTAGGGTGGATAATGAAACATGCCAGCTTTTATCGGGTATCCCCTTAATAATTCGCCAACTTGTCAGGAAACAAAACACTTTTTTCTGATAATTTTTGTTTTACAATCATATCAGTAAATGGATTGTAGTAATATATGGCAACAGATTCTTGCTGTATTTTAATTTCAACAATTGTGACTTGTAAAAATTGTTTGGTCCACATTTGACGGAATAATTCGTGATATTTTTCGCGTTTTACGTTGTTCGTTACAATCAATACCTTTGGAAGTGTTTTTGGTTTCGACAGCTCAGCGACAGAATCCATAACATTGTAAATCGTGGAAATATTTTTGTCTCCATTTCTGTTCGGTATAATAAGAATCATCGTTGTCTGCAGAAGTGGGAATGATAACAGGAGTCTTTCTTTGTTTACAACTCGTTTGAAATGAGCAATTTGTGTTGGTATAATTCGTGAAATATTTTGACTAATTCGAAAAATTTCATTGTTCTTAATATCCGCATCAAATAATAGCAACACTTGATCAATCTTAGGATCATCTTTTAGGATTTTCACTAACTGGTTAATCAATTTTGGCAATAAATTGAGTTCACAAATACAACTAATTGTGCAAAGTGGTACAATTATTATTGTTTTAGAAATAAGCCTCATAATGATTATCGATTGTAAAGGAAAATTTTGTTGTGTTTTTAGAGGAAAGTTAACAATTTAATATTAAGTAGCCATACAAATTGTACATTTAAGGTGGTACTAAAGGGGTCTATATTTTTTCTTTTGTGGTGAATTATATTAGAATGGTCACAGAAATATGTTACTTTCAAGTTTGTCTTTACAGACAAGTTTAAAAATCAATCGATACCTCCTTGAAACAGTTCACTTAATGTATAGAATTAGTTAATAAAACAAAACTCCTTTTCCTAGTCAAGAAGCACATATTTTGCTCATGAGGTTATTGTAGGTAATTTGTACTTTGGTATTTTTCCAAAACTTCCAAAAATGTTACACTTGTAAATTTGTAATACATGAGTTACAATTTTGAAAATATGAACAAAATATCAAAGATCTGTTTAATCAAGATTCTTTACTAACAGTAATTTTTGTTTGTTTGGCAGTATTATATAATTTGTAGATTAATGAAAAGGCCTAAATACGGTTTCTAGAAAATTAATTCTATTATTGTTAGATACTAAAGTAAATTTTAAATGTTTATCGATAGAATTGAATCTACATAATATATCGTCCACCTTATTTGAAGGTGCACAAATTAATCTATCATCAATATATCGAAAATAATAAATAATTTTATATTTAATTTTGTTTAAAATTTCATCTTCAATACCCTCCATGACAATATTAGCCGCACTTAATGATATTGGAGAACCCATTGGTAGACCAAATATTTGTTTATAAAATTCTCCTTGGAATTGACCGTATGCCGAATTTAAGCATAAATTCAAAGCTTTAAGAAAATCATCCTGCGAGAAGTTTGTGTGTTTTTCAATTTCTGACCATTTGCTTTTAATAGTGTTATTGATTAGTGACCAAGATATGTTTGTATACATGGAAACAAAATCCAGTGAAAAGATTGTAAAATTTGGGAGAACAAAAATATTATTAAGTTTATTTTTAAAATCCCAAATGTCTTTAATATAGTGATTATTTTTAGTATTTAGGGATTTTTTAAAATTTTAGCTATAAGTTTTGATAGATTATATATTGGATTACCTATAAAAGATGTAATGGTATCATAGGGATGTTATCTTTATGTAACCGTATTTAGGTCTTTTCATTATTCCACAAATTCTTTACTAACATCTAAACATGGTAGAACGATGATTGTAACCTATTTTTTTGGTTCCGCATGTTGCTGAAATAATCATCAAAAAGTACTTCTAAGAATGAATCAACATTTGTTTTCATTAATTTGAAAAGTATTCCTCCATCCAGAAAATATATTCGAATTCAAACTACTTTTGTTAACTTTTGACATTTGGAGTAAGCACTTCTGCAAATCGTTTTTTCGATTTGTCCAATTTTCCATAATCAAATTTATAGTACAGAGTAAATTGATAGCTGATAGAGATTGATTTTCGAAAACACCTTCAACTTTAAACTTGCATTATACATCAAGAGTATCAGTCATGTTTTGCATAGAGTGCTGTTAAGTCAAATAGTCTGACCTTGTCTGATTAAGGTCAAAAGTAGTTTATACTTAGAGTGGTAGTAAATCGTTATTGTTTCTCTTATTTAAAAGCATATTTACTGATTTTTATAGAAATTAGTTCAATTACAACTCTGCAAATTAAATCCATATTTCTCCACTTTTGTGCTGGTTGATAAATAAGATGAGGATCATTTACAAAATTTTGCTTGCATCTCTCTGCACCATAGGTTGTGGACAAATTTTAGTGACACATCATTCTTGGCCTAATCATTTAGTGACATTTCTAAAAAACGAAAACCGAACAAATGATGTATTGCTATTGTACGAAAATGATTTTAACAACAATCTAATTCATCAAATTGGGAACGAAATTGCCAGAATGCTACCAATGCAAATTTCCGACTTTGAAGAAGTCATAAATTCCAGAATACAACACTTTTTTATAGAATCATCCACTGTGATTCTCATCATTCCAACAAAGAATCTAACGCAAAATCTAACAACGGTTCGTAATGTTTTGAATTCTATTGCTGAGAGGACATCACCAAAAACACGTCCAAAGCTATTGATTATATTAGAAACGGCAAAACACGAGAATTACGAAAAATTCTTTCAGCAAGTGTGGTCTAAGCAATTTTTAGACATCACGATCCTTGAGATTAAAGAAAAGCCCAGCGGAGTTGTTAAACTTCATCACTACAATCCATTCACAGGGGCATTTATAAAGAGGACATTATCAAAATGTAAAGCTCTGTTTCCTGACAAGTTGAAAAATTTAAATGGATACGAAATGAAAGCTGGAATTTTCGATTATCCACCCTATATCTTCATTAAACGCAACTCAACTGGAGATGTTATAAAAGTAACTGGACCAGATCTTGATTTGATGACGGTAATTTCACAGTATCTAAACTTCTCCCTAAAATTAATTATTTCAAATACTTCCAACTGGGATGCAATTGACTGCCAAAAAAATAAAAACACAGGCATTACGAATATGACAATTTACGATGAAATTCAACTCATTGCGATTCAGGCTGCAATTTACGAAACATGCTTAAATAATTTTGTTGCATTTTCGAAAGGAACAAAAATGTTCAGATTTGTTGCAATGGTTCCAATTTTACCAATTGAAGATGCTGTTTTTACAAAAGAATTGCATGTAATTAATATTATGTTCATTGTTCTCATGTTTTTGTTGCCTTTATTTTTAGCCAAATACTTCAAATTTGATCCTCAATACTGGACAACGATGTACACTATTCAAATGATTCTAGGCTATTGCACACCAAAAATGCCGGAGAAAACAAATGAAAGAATGATTTTTCTAGCTTTGCTATTCTTCTACATGTTACAATCGTCCTACATTTTTACGACTCTATCAGAAATGCAGTTGCAAAAAAGATCTTTTCGAAAGTTGGAAACATTTCAAAATTTACTAGAGGCTGGTTTGCGAATTGTAACAACTGGAAATACAACAGAGGAAGGTCAAGTTGATTATAATGATCCGTATGAAAAAATGATTGCAAATGCAATTCTTACTCAGGAGTCGATTGATAAGTGGATGGATTTCTTAATTCTTTATAAAAATATTACTTATGTGTGTAGAGAAGAAGTGGGACTCTTCAGTCTACTGACTAGAAGAAATGAATATGGACAGACGAAGGTAAAAATTATTGATGAAATTTCGGGATTATGGCCCAGTGGAATATATCTTGAAAATGCTTCTCCTTACAAAAATAAATTCGATCGTGTTATGACAATCTTTATGGAATCTGGTCTCAGCAACAAGTGGGATTCTCAAGTTCTAAAGTCAATTGTTTCAAAAGATTTGTCCTACTTGTTTCATCAGGAATCATCATTGACGTCGAAGGTTGGCGTAGTAATGATTGTCACTTTTTGCTCTGGTTTTTTATGTTCACTTCTTGTTTTTATTGCTGAAATTCTTGTTTCCAAATATTTAAAAAATACTTCTGCGAATTTGAAAAAGTATTGAACAAAAATGTTTAGATTCATTTGCGTGGTACCAATTTTACCGGATCAAGTCAAAGTTTTCACAAACATAAAGCAGCTAATTAATGTTCACATAATTTTCTCCCTTTTCCTGCTTCCTACACTTTTATCCAAATACTATCACTTCGATCGTCAGAACTGGAGAATAATCTATGCTATTCAAATGGTGCTTGGATTTCCCATTCCAAGAATGCCGGAAAAAAATATCGAGAGAATTATAATTTTGTCGATATTATTCTTTTACATTTTTCAATCATCCTACATTTTTACTACTTTATCCGAAATGCAATTGCAGAAGAATTCTTTCCGACAAATGGAAACTTTGGAAGAATGTTGTTGATGCTAATATGAGAAAGATAAGCTGATGAAGAATGCAGTTGTTATTAATGACACGCTTGAAAACTTTGTTGATTATTTGTCGATGAATGGAAGTTTTAATGAAGGCCTTATTTTATAGTACGTTTTAAAAAATCATGTAAAATATCTTAAGCATATCAACATTACTTTGATGTATAAAAATTACTTTGATAAATAAAAAGTTGTTAACTTTCTATTGCGTAATGAACATGAAAATATTACAGTACTGCTGCAACTAAAGGGAAAAATAGTTAGTAATTTGATACATTATATCTCATTGCTATTATTTTACTTTGATATTTTAATAAAGAAAGTTTTTCACTTTTAGTGAGAATAATTTTCCTTATTCAGATTTATGGAACAAAGTAAATTTGATTAATAACTAGTTATGTGAAACCTAATCACATTTGGAGAGAACATTGCCATTTGAGATTACTGTAATATTGCATGCTACCTGTTTGTGTTCTATTCATCAACTTTATTTCAAAAACATGAAATATTTCATGTTGTGTATCAAATAAATCTTTTTTGTCTAACCTATAAAAAAAGAAATTAAATTCATAGTGTCAGTTTAAAATTTTTGTTCAGAATCTTTTCCTTTGGTTTGATGTGTTAAATCTGATAGTCATATTATAAATTAATAGTTTTTGAAAAATAGACGGTAAAAATTGTGTAATACATTTATATCTAATATGCTTTATATATATTTAAATAAAACAATCGTAAAAATATGATCAGTATGTATATACATAAAAATTTGTTGTATATTATAATATATTCTGAAATTTATAGTGGGTTTGAAGGAAGGCATATGTTGCAAGCGAATAAAATGTGTGACAGGAATAAAAATGAGAATAGTGATTCTTCAAGAGAAAAAGATATCATCGCTAGGTGTTTTCATACAACAAAAAGGGATGTATTGTTTTTTGATTAGGAAATCGTGATACTTTTTCTTTTCTCTTCCTTTAAATTTAATATTCTCTAACTGGAAATAGTATAAAAGCCATATCCCACTGTGAATGGATCGTGTGGCTTTATTCTTCATTTCTCCGAGAGATATTCAATATTTCTTCGTATAATGAGATAAGCAATTCTCACCTTTCTTCATTGGAAATTAGTCAACATTATTGCTCGCATTATTGTCAAAACATTACAAATAATTTCTTTCACATTTTTAAAAAATGTCGAAAAATTGTTTTCTTTCTGAATAAAAAAATGTATTTCTAAATATATATAACAAATAAAAAAGTAATTTTCTGTAAATAAAACTTGTTTTCAACTACATTTCTCATAATGTAAATAAAACATAACAAAAATATAAATATTTAAAATAATTTCATCAAGCATAGCCAGTAAAAAAAGAAATAAAAACCTCAAAAAAAGAATCACAAATAAATAAATAAAAAAAAACAGATAAACAAAATATTTTGAAAAAAAGTGTTTTCAATTACTTCCAATATTATTTAATTAAAAAACGGAAATACAAATTTTACGATCCAAAATAAAATAAAAAAAGCAGTATTTCATTATACATTTAAAATACAGTGAAATAAAAAACATACATATAGACATGAATTTCATTATATTACAAATTTTTTTGACATTTAAGAGAATTTTATTCAAATGAACATAAATAATAAAAAAATTTTAATTTTTCAATAGAGAAACAATGTCGATTATCTATCATCCATTTTTTTTTATATATATATCTCCAAAAATAAACACATCGTATTTTTTTTAAATACACACACTCTCTGCATTATTTACCAAACAGTAAAAATTTTTTCGAGAAATAAAATAATTCATATCTACATATTTTTTTCTCTGGAATATAAAATAGAAAAAAAACACCGATTTTTTTTTCCCAATCTGTAACACCTACACAATAAAGTAGCACGAGAGAATAAACTTCAGCATATACATATAAATATTTTATTTATCGTTTTGTATTATATTTGTGATAAATAAAAGAATTTAAATTATTCAACTTTCAAACAAAACACACGCGAAAAATAGATATTTGAATGAGAGACAAAAAATTATAAACAATAATACTATTATTGTTAAAATAAATTTGATAATAATAAAAGTAATGATATGATAATAATAATAATAAAAATAATAATAATAATAAAAACTAATAAAAATAATAAAAATAATATAATAATAGTTATAATAATAAAAATAATAATAATAAATAATAATAATAAAAAATTAAAAGTAAATGTGAAAGTGAAATTAAATAAAAGTCAAATTAATTAATTAACCTGAAAATTTAAAACGATTGTAATTTTTTTAAAATTTGAAATAGAAAAATATATTTTAAAAATACTGGAGAATATTATAGGAAAAAGGGGTATGAAATGAATTTTTTTTGAATATCATTCTTTTCAAATTATTGGAAAAAAATATTTAAAAGTAAAAGGAAATAAACCTTTGCAATCAAACAACAATCATACTCTACAAATGACTAAGTGACTTCTGTTACTGTTTCTGTTGCTATGGCTGTTACCTGGTGTTATTCTCGTTTCACGGCTATTCTCCTACATCAACGTGGATAGTTGGGGGGGTTGACGCAGCTGCGAGTGACAATTTCAATTCTCTATTTGCTTCTACATTTTCTGTATGTGTGTAAAAAATTGTATATATTTATTTTAAAAATTATTTACACACACAGTTCCTGTAGTTACGTTGAAAATAAAATACTGTCATATATAAATTTGTAATACGTTGTTCCTAACGGCCCCCATAGGGGACGTTACGTTAAAAGTAAAATAAAATATTTTCATGTAAACAATTTTTTAATTCGTAGTTCCGAAAGGCCCCGCATAGGGATCGCGTTATGTTGAAAATAAAATATTTTCATAGAAATAATTTGTAGACTGTGGTTTCTAACGGACCACATAGGGCGGATATTTGATTAAAAATAGTATATTTTTTTATATAAACAATTTTTAGTCAGTCGTTTGTAATTAAAAATAAGATAAGATGAAATAGTTTTAAAGGAACTCTTCAGTTCTAACGCCCCCTCTGTAGGGGCCGTTACGTTACTTTATAGCAATCGTTGCTTTGTTTACAAATTGAATTTTGATTTTTTAAAATTATTTATTGATAAGAAATATTTCCTCGATAAGAGGTTTGGAATATTATATATATATATATATATATATATATATATATTATATATAGATTGACGTGAATGCTCCTCCTCCGGATGCTTGGCTCAAGCACCCCAGACACCCTTAAACATAATTACTGCCGGGACTGTATACCGAAGCTTTACCTAAAATTTGCATTCTCGAGCCTTTCACGAGGGCAACCCTTTGCAAAATTTATTAAGGAATCGATTGCGTGGCGAAACACACACCATACTTCCGGTATATAATAGGACGATCATTATCACCGAATAATTACACTTAGAAAGATTATTTTACTAGATATCAATAAATTTAGATAAATATTTAAAAATTCAATTTTCTCATTTCCCAAAAATAAATAAATAAATAAATAAATATATATATATATATATATATATATATATATATATATATATATATATATATATATATATATATATATATATTAAGAATAGCTGAATTGCGGAAAATTAATTTTCAAAAATAAGCCTTCCAGCATCATTTTAATATTAAGTGTTTTGAAGGTTAAATATGAAATCAATATTAGGATTTTTGTAAAAAAAATACCTTTCAAATTTAATTTCTTTAATTAATTAAACATTTAAAATTATTCATTTATAATTTAATGAATTGTGTATTTAATAATTTATTTATAACTATTTTATCTTTTCAAAAATAACTAATATATATTTTTTTATATTGAACGGAAAAAAATTGCAATGAATTCCTTAATTTATCATTTTAAGTTCAAAAATGATATTTTCTATAAAAAAATGTTTGTTTTTAATTATAATTTTGTTATTTATCCAACTTTCTACTTAATATATTATATTTTTAAAAATTAAAATTATTTTATTTTAAATAAAACGGAAAATTTTTTTATAATTCAAGGGTTAGGTATTTGAAAATAATTATTAAGGAATTAAAAACAAAACAATAACGCTCACCAAATATGAAAAAGGCTTCGGAGATGAATAGTTTGTCAAATAAAAAGTTCACGTTTTTATGAAATTAATAATATTGAAACATAATTTAATAAATTTTTTGGGCTACAACTTTAAATATTTATATATATAGATTACGTATAATTAAAAACAGTTTAAAAATATGATTAACTGAAAAATGAGGCTTCGGAGATGAATTTGAATTTTTACTCCCATTGCCAGTAATTTTTAATTAATTATTTAAAACATTTCTTTTCCTTTATTTAAATTAAATATAAGTGGAAAATAAACGGTAGATTCTAAGCTTCAATTTGATATATATTAAGATTATATGAAAAATTTTTTAATTATATTAAAAAATAATTTAAAATATCTATTATATTTGACCAAAACCAAAAGACAAAATTAAATAAATTTTTTCACTAAGACAAACTTTAAATTTTAACATTACAAGATTATTTAAAGATAAATAATGTTTCGTAGATTATGAATGAATTTTTGTTGAAATTTATACTCAACAAAATATCAATAATAAGTTAATACTGATTTATTAATCAACCAATATATTCGAAGTATATTATATGATCGTGGGCACAGAATACGTGAATATTGATGCACTAATTTAGTAGTTTACTTGATTGGTAAAGTTTTGGATGCATTACCACAGGAAAAACAATTTATAACAGAAAATTATAACACTAATCAAGAAAATAAAGTCTTAAAAGTTAAAACAAGGAAAATTGAAGGTCGATTATATAATTTTATTTCTACTAATAGACTTTATTCACATTTTTTACTTTTATTTCAATGAATTTTTTTTGTCACTTGAATTTCGACAAATTTTTGTATTTACCGATTCACTTTTTACAAAACTAGAGATGAAAATTTACTAGTATAGACTTTTTATTTCTACTTCGACTTATATTGAAATAAAAAATTTTTTTTTTTAGTTTTCACTTTCATGCTTGCTTTCATTTCATATTAATTTTGATAGAAAATAATAATGAAAACCTATTACAAATTAAAAAATTAATTCCAAATACTTTAATTAAATAAAGAATTTAAATTAAATAGTTAATGAATAAACCAAATTTTTTATTTTGATAAAATTCTCGATTTTCTTTCAATAACTAAAGTAGAGAATAAATTTATTGAAAAATGAATTTTGAAAAGTTTCTCTCGCTTAGAATATTATCGATTATTATTGTCACCAGAGAAAAATTGTCAAGGCTATTGAGTTACAAATATTCATCGTGTACTAAAAAAATATTTCTACTCTCTAGAAAAAATTTTATTGTAAATTCTGTTTAACATAATTTGTAAATTCAGTTCATAATGACGTAAATTTCAAAGGGTCTTAATTGTTATTTTCACTTTCACTTTGATTGATTTTTATTTTCATTCTCATTTTCACTTTTCAAAGTTTATCATTTTCTCTTCAACTTTGAAAGATTTAAATATTTTTTAGCATTTTTCTTTTCACTTTTGATAAAATTTTACTTTCACTTTGACAGAATTTTATTTTTTCTTTCATAATTGTTTTCCTTTTGTTCCTTTTTTAATAGTCCCTCTGACTTGGAACTATTTTAATTTCCATCAAATTGAATCGTGAAAATAAAATACTTCAAAGTAAGAGTGAATGTAGAAAAGGAAATAAGAAAACAATTCCATGAAAGTGAAAGTGTAAATAAAATTCTATAAAAAATGAATGTGAAATTTTGTAAAAATGTAAATCAAAATGAAAGAGAAAATGAGAGTGAATAATATAAAATGTCAAAGTTTAGAATAAGTTCTATTAAAATTTAAGTTCAACAATAAAAGAGCTCGAGAGAAAATAAAAATCAGTCAAAGTGAAAGGGAAAATAAAATCATTTAAAGTGAAAGTGAAAGTAAATGCTTATCAAAGTAAAAGTGAAAATGAAAGCGAAAGGATATGACATATCACAGGATTTAAAAATTCGGTAATCAAATCATTGATGGTTATTTAAAAAAGAAAACCCTGTAAAGAATAAAAGAGGAAGAAAAAAATTGTTTCCTATTTGTGATTTTACTATGGACAACGCCGACTATGATGATGATGATGATGATGATGATACCGACACGACAATTTCTTTTTGAGAGTTGGAACGTCTCCAGAGTTCCGGTAGTGACTCGTAAACGTTCCCCTTGGTGATATTTAGTGGTACGTGTGTATTTCTGAGCACGAGCGCCTCCGCGAAAGCACCGGATGGGTATATAAATTAAATTGACTTGTCACTGGCCGTCGCTCTTAAATAATACTTATCTCGGGATTAACGCTCGTCTTTACTGTCCGCTTTTCCACACAGGATACATATTAAAACCCTCGCGTCTTATACATATATACATACATTTATTTTTTAAACATAACTTTTTTTTTTATTTTCAATTTAAACTTACTAAACGCACAAATAATATAAACATAATAATCTCTTTTTTCTATAATAAAAAGAAATCTGCGTTTCTAATTTTTTTTTAAAAATCATTTTTCCACGCCTGTCAGAATCAAGCCGCCATCAGGAGCTTGCCCAGGGGTCTTTTTCTGTCTGCAAGTTGAAACAAAAAATGAACACTGATATTGCAAGTTCCGATAGAATTTTAACCTCGCTTAAAAACCATTGATTTCGTCGCTTTTTTTCTATATCCATAGCACATTGAACGTGCTTTTCATTGTGCTACATATATAGTGGCGGTATTATATATTTTTTTTGCAGCAGATTACTCGCGCTTTTTTGATAATTAAAAATTTTAGGGAGCCTTTTCGGAAGTTCAATCGTGGAAATGTAAAACTACATGGAGAGAGAGAGAGTCACCACACCCTCGAAATGTGTGTTCTTCTTTTGTTCGTTCCATTAGCGCAAAAGCCGCCAAATTTCACCACTATAAAAAAAAGAGAGAGAGAGAGAGAATATTTAACATTGCTCGGCTTAAGTGATTCGTAAAAAATTTCCAATTGCAGGAACATTCATTTGATATTTTTTTTTCAAAAAGGAAACAAATTGTATGGATGATATGTAGATGGGTTTACTGTTAATATCTCGATAGAGAGAGGTTGGTGGAATTTATTTTTTTAAATTTCAGAGAAAATTAATTGAATTCAATAAATTTAATAAATTTCATTTTAACATTTATTTTTTAGATTATTTCGTCACTATATATCTATTATTGTTAAATTTATAATTTCTTATAATTTTGAGAGTTTAACATTTCGCCAAGTTTTCCACATTTTTAAAAATTTTAATGATTACTTATCTTGTGTGAAGAATTCAATGATCTTTTAATAAATAGCAAAATTTTTCTACAAAAATTCAATTATTTTTACAAATTTTAATAAAATTCTTTGCAAAGTTTCAATTATTTTCAAAAATTTATCGCAATTTAAAGAGTTTTAATATTTACTATTTTCATAAAATTTATCAAAATCAATTATTTTTAATAATAATTTTAATAAAATTCTTGTCAAAACTTCAATTAATTTCAAACATTTTTATAAAATTCTGTAATATAATAAATTTCAATAAAATTTTAATTATATTCCTTTAAAAAAACTAATTATTTTCAAAAGTTGTTAATAAAATTCTAGTAGAATTTTTTTAATAAAAATTAATTTCAAAGTTAATTTCGGTGACAATTTTGAATAGTTATTTGATATTAAAGGCATTATTGCTTTAATTTTTAGAAATAATAGAATTTAAATGTTAAAAATAATTTCGAAAAAGTTAAAATAAATCTTAATTTCTATGGAAAAATAGTAATAATTAATTACTTATTTAAAAAAAAAGTTATTGTTTTCGAATAATTTTCAAATTAAAGAATTTGTAAATAAATGAATTAGAAACATTTTTCTCAGTATCTAATCATTTTTAGATTTAGGGTTCCGTACTCGGTAGGTAATTAAAAGTTATTTATAAAACTATGTATTGAAATTATTGCAACGAATTTTATTAGTTTATTGAACAATTGTATGTTTCATAAAATTGAATTTTTTCATCAAGTTTTAATCATTTTTAAGAATAATTGCATTTTTTGATAAATTTATTGAATATTTTATTAAAAATATTTAAAATTCAGCGAAGAAAATAATTATTAATTTCTAAATGAAATTTTATTATTTATGAAATAATTGAATTGAACTTTTAAATTAATTTTTATTAAAAAAAATTCTACTATAATTTTATTAACAACTTTTGAAAATAATTAGTTTTTTTAAAGGAATATAATTAGAATTTTATTTAAATTTATTATATTAAAGAATTTTATAAAAAATTTTGAAATTAATTGAAGTTTTGACAAGAATTTTATTAAAACTATTATTAAAAATAATTGAATTTGATAAATTTTATGAAAATAGTAAATATTAAAACTCTTTAAATTGCGATAAATTTTTGAAAATAATTGAAACTTTGCAAAGAATTTTATCAAAATTTATAAAAATAAGTGAATTTTTGTAGAAAAATTTTGCTATTTATTAAGATCATTGAATTCTTTACACAAGATATGTATTCATTAAAATTTTTAAAAATGGGGAAAACTTGGCGAAATGTTAAACTCTCAAAAGTGTAAGAAATTATAAATTTAACAATAACTTGAAAAAAGGATGAGCTACGATTTTCGATTTTACGTTTTCAAAAGATCTAAATAAAAAAGAATAAAATGCCACTAGCCGATTTTGTCACCATTTTTGCAAAACCTAAATTTACTTGAAGCCAACTATGATCAATAGACAACCAAAAAATCACAGCATTTAGAACAAAATTCAGCAGCTATATAAAAATTTCATTATTAGTAAGATCAAATACTTTAATTATTTAGGAGATTCAATAATGTTAGTAAAATTATGGTCCCAGGGGGTCTAATTTAGATAACTTTTTCCGATTATGCATTTAATATTTAATTCCAATTCCATATTACAATTCCACTTTCACTTTCATTTCACATGTGAATGCAGTGATGTTAACTTTGAGTATAAGTGAAAGTGAAGTGAAATAAGTGAATAAATGAATAAAAAGTATGTGGAGTGAAAAATAAAATTTAAGTGAATATCGAGTAAAGGCGAAGTAAATATGAAGTGTAAATAAATTTCAAGTGAAAGTAAATTGAGTGTTCTAAATAATTCATCCATTGTAACTCGAATTTCTTGAAAAGTTTGCAATAAGTTAACAGAAAATTTTACAAAAACATTCCATATTCCTTTGATAGCCATAGTTACTGGATAAAACAAATTGAAAAAAGAGAATTACTATTATTATATTCCCAATGTGATCAATAGAAAAAAATCGATTTCTTTGCTGACTGACATTCAAATATTTATATATTTGAATGTCGGTCAACAAAGAAATCGATTTTTTTCTATTGTCACAATGTCATGACAACAGTACATGAAAACTGTTGGAAGAAATAAAATCAATTTAAAATAGTGAAAGTAGTTGCGACGGAAATTAAATCAAAAAACTTTTAAACTTCCACTGATAAACAAACAAAATGAAGTTCATTTACAAAATAATCACAACTCTTGGTATTCTTCAAGGCATGCAAGGCAAAAATTTAGTCTCGCGTTACACTTGGCCTGATATTTTGGCAACAATCCTAAAACACGATACGAAAACAAATCAAATTTTACTATTATACGAAAATGATTTTAACAACAGTGGAATTTATCAAATTGGACCAAAAATTGCACGGCTGATGACAACAAAAATTATTGATTTCAAAAGTATGAAAGAAGAAGGTAAGCGATTACATTTACCAAAGACATCAATGCTTGTGATTGTCTGGAGGAAAAGTGCTACTGATGATTTTTCAAAAATTGACAACATCATTAGTACGGTTGCAGTTTCGACAAGACCGGAAACTTATCCAAAGATACTGATTGTAACGAAAACATCAAGAAGCGAAGTTTATCAAAATTTCTTCCAACAAATGTGGTCTAAACAGTTTTTGGACTTGACAATTGTGGAGATTAGGGAAGAAGCTTTTGCTAATGAAATTCGCGAACAGGCTAAAATTCATCACTACAATCCGTTCACGCAAATTTATGTTGAGAAAAATTTATCCAAAATTAGAATTCTGTTTCCTGATAAGCTGCACAATTTAAATGGTTATCAGTTGAAAGCTGGTTTATTCCATTATCCTCCTTTCGTTTTCATTGAACGCAACTCATCCGGACATGTTGTAAACATCAAAGGACCGGACTATCACTGGATGATCGTGATGTCAGGATATCTAAACTTCTCCCTAGAGTTGGTCATCTCGAATAATACCAATTGGGATCCAGTGAAATGTGTCAAGGAGAAGAATGTCGGTAATTACAGAAAATTAATTTACAACGAAATACAATTCATTGGAGTTCAAAAATCAGTCTTTCTCTCTTGTCTAAATAATTTTGTCACCATAACAAAGGGCACAAGTCTCATAAGATTCATCGTTTTGGTACCAGTTTTACCATTGGAAGTCACAGTTTTAAAAGACATAAAACATCTTCTTCACATATTCATCATGATGTCTCTATTCTTGATGCCCTTAATGATAGCAAAATATTTTCATTTCAATAATCAAAATTGGAAAGTAATGTATGCAGTACAAATGGTACTGGGATTTCCAATTCCAAAAATGCCGGATGTAACGGTGGAAAGAATAACATTATTATCGATGTTGTTCTTTTACTTTATGCAGTCGTCCTACATTTTTACTTTTCTATCCGAAATGCAATTGCAAATGAAGTCTTTTCGTGATGTGGATACATTTCAAGATCTACTCGATAATAATTTAACATACGTCACAGGTGTGAATACCTTAAAGGAGAAACATGATAAAACTGATGCTTACGAAATGGTGATGAAAAATGCAATTGTCTCTCATAATACACCTGATTATTGGATTCAATTCATGGGCAATCATAAAAATATTTCCTACAGTACAAGAGAAATTTTGGCTCTATGGATATTTCAGAAAGGGGAAAATAAGAATGGACCATTGAAAGTGAAAATCATCAAGGAAATTGCTGCATTACTACCAAGTGGAATATACCTAGCAGAAAGTTCTCCTTATAAGAATCGATTTGATAGTATTGTTTCGTTTTTCATTGAAGCTGGTCTCACTGAAAAGTGGAATGACATGTATATTTCAAAACCAGTTCAGCAGCACGATAATTCTGATCTGTATTATATGGCGCAGTCAATGTCGTCAAAAATTGGGAAACTAATAATAGTCACACTTGCTTTTGGATATACCACTTCACTACTTGCTTTTAGCGTGGAAATGTTTATTAAGATGTATCTCGCATCAAGAAATAAAAGACTAATTTTTGTAAAAATTAGAAAACGAAATTAAAATACTTATCTCTCATTGGACAGTAAATTTAATTTATACTATTTTCAAGAACAAACATAAAAATAGGTTGTAAAAAAGAGGCGCAAAAACAGGACTTATTACCCATCAGGTAAGGAGTTAAACGATTTCCTTGTAGATGTCCTTGGTTGATGGAAAATATTTGAAAAAATCAAGCTGTTCTAAAGTGTACAGTAAAACGCCTTAAATTATTATCATTATCCCCACGAAACTATGACAAAATTTAATCGATAGTTTTTAAAACTAACAGCATACATAAAACTTGCAGTGCTTCAGAAGCAGTTAGAAGAGGATCACACAGCATATAGAACAAGACTTCTAAGCTATAAAAAAGTCTCATTAATAGTAGGTACATTTAAACATTTAGGAGATTCAAATAATATTAGTAAACTGATGCACCCAGGAAAATAAAAACTTTGTTTCAGAATACACCCATCTTAAACTTATACAGATAAACAACATGAAGCTTGTTTTGAAAATAATTATTCTAACCTTCTGCACTGTTGGTGAAATCTACGGAAAAAATTTACCTTCCACTTGGCCTGATAAATTAGTAACAGTCTTAAAAAGAGATACTAAAACAAATCAAGTATTGCTACTGTACGATAACGATTACAATAACAGAGTAATTTATCAAATTTGTCAAAAAATTACACGAATACTGCCAACACAAGTGATTGACTTTGAAAAATTTTACAACTCCAGTAGTCACAAAATACTGGTACAATTACCCTTCTCTCAGAAACTAATGATTCTTATTGTCTCGTCCAGGAATGCTAATGAAAATTCAACAAAGATTTACAACATTACGACATCAATTGCTAAATGTTCAGAACCAGATACACGTCCAAAGGTTCTGCTTTTAACAAAAGTAACCAAACGTGCAACGTATCAAAAATTCTTCCAAAAGATGTGGTCCAAAAAGTTCTTGGACATCACAATCATGGAGATCACTGAAAAGTCGACAGGGAATAGAATTCGAGAATTCGCTAAAATCCATCAGTACAATCCGTTCACGGGGATAATTTTACAAAAATCACTAACAAAACGAAGTGTCTTGTTTCCTGACAAACTACGTGATTTGAACGGATATCGGCTGAAGGCAGGCATTTTCCACTTTCCACCAAACATCTTTCTAGAACGCAACTCTACTGGTCATGTCCTAAGTGTTCGAGGTTCGGACTATCATTTGATGGTCGTAATGTCAAATCATCTGAATTTCACTCTAGAATTAATCATTTCAAATGCTTCAATGTGGGATCTGATAAATTGTGAGAAAACTAAAAACGTTGGTCTTTTCAAAAATTTAATCGACAATGAGGTAAACTTTATTGGATTACAAAAATCAGTCTACAATTCGTGCCTCAACAATTTTGTCGCCATTTCAAAAGGTACGAAAATTTTAAGATACATTGTCTTGGTACCAATATTGACATATAAGGTTACATTATACGCAAATACAAGACAACTTATTCCTATCATAATTATTTTGTCTCTATTCTTGATACCGATATCGATGGCTAAATATTTTAATTTCAATCAGCAAAATTGGAAAATAATGTATGTAGTACAAATGGTATTTGGATTTCCCATTCCAAGAATGCCAAATAAATGCATGGAAAGGATAATAATGTTAGCGTTGATTTTCTTCTACTTTATGCAATCAACCTACATTTTTTCAATACTATCAGACATGCATTTGAACATAATGTACTATCGTAAACTGGAAAAAATTGAAGATTTGATGGATACTAATTTGACAATGGTCGTGAATTTTGATAAGAATAACCTAAAGAATATTCAAGGTATTGGTATAAGCAAAAAACTATTAAGCAATGCTATTCTTTCTAACGATACAATTAAAAATTGGATTGAATACATGGTTGTTAACAAAAATATTGCCTACTTTGCCAGGGAAGTTTCAGCGCAATGGACTTTGCGAGCATTAGGATATACGGGTAAGGAAATGAAAATCAAGGTATTAGACGAACTTGTAGGATATGCGCCAAGTGGAATATATTTAGAGGAAGGTTCTCCTTATAAAAATCAATTTGATCGTGTTATTAATCTGTTTGTTCAATCCGGTCTCAGTAACCACTGGGATAAAAGGTATTTTTCAAAGCCCATTCCTCAACAGAATTCAAACAATTTTTACTACGAAGTCACCACTCTTAAGTCCAATGTTGGCAAATTGATGATTGCAACTCTTGTTTTTGGATTCTTTTTCTCACTTCTTACATTTGTTGCTGAAATTTTTTCGAGGAGATTTGCAAATTAACATAATTGGATTTATTTCATAGCAAGTCTCGAGAGATCAAATTACTTATAAAATCATTGGATGCTGTTAGTGCTGGATGTCGATAAATTAAAGCAAATCTTGGTGTTTTCTTCCGTTAAGGAATTGCGTGATAAATAAAACACTGGTAGACTAAAAAATACAACAGATTTAGGAAAACTCTGAAAAGAGCTTACAGACGTATTGGCATTGCTGAAGAAAAAAGTGACTATTCTCTACTTCATTTCAATCTCAATGTAATGATTACTTTTTATCTGTTTGTGGAAATTCATCTTTTAACGTCACATTTTCTTTTATTTCGAATTTGCTTGTTAATTATGAGTTTGATGACAGTTTATTTTTCTTTGGAGATATTTGTTCCTACCCATCAATCGTGAAGTCAAGGATTGTAAACATTACCTAGCATTTGGCCATATCAAATGCTTACAATTATGATCTGACAAAGTGGAGGGTCATTCGAGGTGTTACGTCTCAAAGTATGAAACTAAACATAATCATAATTTACATATTTAATTCGGCCGGAATCGATGATTCAACCTGATTTATTCACAGAGCATCAAACTCTGATTTTAAGGGACAGATTTTAAGAAAGAGTAACTGGTTAATTGAAGTTAAATTACTAGAGTATTTATATGAATCCTTTACAATTAGAATCAGAGAGAAAAAGTAGATCCAGATGTCTTCAAGGACACTAAAACAAAATTAACACTTGTAGAAGAAATCGAGAATTTAAATAGGGGACAGAATTTTAGAATATTAGTTAGTTACCTTTTAAAATTATTCTTAGAGTCGTAGACCCAACGTGTGAAAAACTCCTTCAAAATGAGGACGAAGAAATGACGTTGTCTAGCGGAAACAGAAAATGCAATATTTGAATTGTTTTCGGGCCAGTCAAAGCGAATGGTCCGGAGTCCAGGTGTCGAATGTAAATTAGGTGTGCATCCCTCAGCTTAGGAGTGACGGAATTATTTATATGAAGTCGATGTCGATATAATGCAGTCTTCAGAAAATTAGAAATGTGCCTCGTAGTAGAATTATTCTTCTTGAATGAATTTGACTTAGTTAACTTGGTCGCGGTTGCTTGACTGATACGAAGAAGACACACGGGGATAGAACACGACTTGTTAACTTGGTGGCGATTTCTAGACTGACGCAAAGAACGTAGATTTGATAATTCCAGGGTGACTTGTAGACTAGTGAAGTTGACGGCGTTTCCTGGACTGAAGAATTTGGCGAGGGTGGCACTTTTTATACCTTGGCTTCCAATGGAAAGAAATGATAATGCCACCCACTTTTATAGCCCTTTGGATCAGTTCTCTTCTATTGATTAAATTAGGCGCCTTATTTTAGACTATTGAGTCACCTTATAGAAGGGTGGCTCTCTTGGAGGACCATATATGGTAAAGGTCGTTCAGGTGTCTGACAATTGGATCGATTTCTTTGGGTTACAAGAAAAAAGGGAGGACTAACATTCCAGCATTAGAAATATCAAAACAAATACGTCGCGATGACGTGACAGATGTATGGATTATCGTAATATCAGAGCATCTAAACTTCACCTTTGATTTGTCATTTCTGTACTGATGGCGAGATATTTTAATTTCAATCATGAATATTGGAAGACAATGTACATAGCGCAAATGGTTATTGAATTTCCAATTCCAAAAATGCCGGAAATAACAGTGGAACGGATAATAATGCTATCGATGTTGTTTTTCTTCTTTATGCAATCGTCCTACATCTTTACTACCCTATCTGAAATGCCATTGCAGATAAGATCAGAATGTAAAATGGAAAACTTTAAAGATGTACTTGATGCTAATTTGACGTACGTTGTGGCTGCCGCTACCATTAAGGATGAAGATATTGATGATAGTGATCCATTTGAGAAGATGCAGAGAACGGCAACAAAGTCTATTTCCAAAAGTAGTGTTCCTATTCTTTATTACGAAGCAACCACACTTTTGTCCAGTGTTGGTAAATTGATGCTTTGCACACTAATTTTTGGATATCTTTCCCCACTGCTTGCGTTTGCTGCTGAAATTCTTATTCACAAATATCTTAGAAATTAGTAATATAACAAATTTTTTAGTGTTATCAAAATATTTAAATCGAGCTTTATGTAATTGTACACTAACTGTTGTAAAATATATTATATTTAAAAAACTTTGATTTATTTTTACGTCTCACATATATATAATAAAAATGTAATCCATATATAAAAATGTACCAATTTTCGATTATTTTATTTTGAGATTTTTTAGGAAATTTTTTAGATCAGCTGTTCATAGAGATGTTCTTTCTTCAAAATTCAAAATGGCGGATCCAATATGGCGGACGTAAAAAATTAAATTTAAACTCTTTGCGAAAATCATTACATTCCAACACTAAATGAAGAAACAAAAATGCTTCCAGTAATTTTTGGGGGTCTTGCTTCTTTAATGCTGATTACAATCCTGAAGTTATTTTTCCAAAATTCAAAATGGCGGATCCAAAATGGTGGACAAATGTTTTAAAATTGATCGTATTGACCTAAATACTTGGGATACTTGGGAGTTTTCTTGGTCTATACGAATCTAAGGTTAATTTTTCAAAATTCCAAGTGTCGTATATCTAAATTAAAAATATTAATTGGAATTCTGACAATTTTTGAAAATATGGTGAAGAAATGGAATGTACTATATTTCTATTGAAAGAATGTATGCGAGATTAAATATTGTGGGTGTATTATTTACATATTTTAATATACTTAACGCTGTAAATTTTTAGAAGACGCTTTTAATTCTATTAAAATATATGATCGTTAAATAAATTAAAATCAATATTGAATTTTCGAAAGGGAAAATTATTGCAGCAGCTGCGCAACCCATTTTCCCGTTGAATGATTGTTCCCTCTCACTAAAATGGCAATCATTCCTCTGTTTACAAGTGGAAATTTTCCATTGGTTTTTCTACCAATTTGTATAGTTAACAGTTCATTTGATTTGGCCATTTCAATTTCAGTTTGAACATCAATTAAAAAGGAGCTGCTTAATTTAAACGATATAGCTCAATGAGACGATGGGACATTCAACCCAAAGGAAAGAGAGAGAGAGAGAAGTTTCATATGGCAATGAAAAGACTCTTAATTAACGCCCGTCAATGCTTACCACTATTTTTTATTTTATTGAATTATTTATTTATTTTAAACATTACATACAAATACATATTTAAATTTGCCCTCTATTCAATAAAATTAACTCAATTTTAACTAAAAATTAACAATAATAATCTTCGAATAATTATTCGAAAGCGTCTATAACTTCTTTTTTTAAATAAATATTTAATTATTATTATTTTCCTACAGGAATTACGATTTTCAAAAAACTTTTAATTCAAACTTCTTTGAAAACCAACAACTTATGTATAAGAATATTACTATAGGGACCTATAAGAATATTATAAAACATGAAGAACTAAATCGATTTTTTAAATATTTTATGATAATTAAATATAATCGAGTGATAAAATCATTATTTTATATTAAGAATATTGTTACTGTAACTTCTAAAAGAAATTATTTTCATTATTTCAATTGATTTATTATTTTCTAAAATTTTAACTAAAATTCTAAACTAAATCAAACATTTTTAATAATTTTCGAAAAAGTTCTTTGAAAATTTTCAAATTGTTTTCATATTCTATTATTATCTAAAATTTAAACCAAAAGTTATTTTCAAATAAATTTTTATTAGAAAATTCTACGGGAATTCAATATTTAAATAGAAAGGTAAATTATTTATTGAATAATTGAAGGTTTCATAAAATTTAACTTTTATAAAGAGTTTTATTAACATATAAATAATTGAATTCTTTTAACAAAATTTAATAAAAATTTGAAGAATAAGTTATACAGTTTTCAAGAAATTTGATAAAAATTGTTTTAAAAATAATTGAAATTCAGCGATGAGTTTTATTAGATCATGAAAATAATTGAATTATTCGATGAAAATTTATCAAAAAAAATTAATTCTATGGGATTTTTAGTTAAATGTATATAAGAAATTCTCATTATCAAAGATTTTAATTTGAACCCTTATAAAAATTCAATTTGTATTTAAAGAAATTCACGCTATATCGCTTTTATCTAAAATTGAAACTAAAACTCATTTTTAAAATTAATTTTCATTACAAAATAATAATAGGAGAATTAAATTATTTAAATATAAAAGTAAACAATTTATTGAATTATTTTAAATATTTTTATTGAAATTCAATTTTTATAAAGAATTTTATCAACAAATTTTTAAAAAATTCAATTCTTTTGATAAAGAATCAAATTTTTTAAAATAATTAATTTTTTTGAGGAATTCGATGAAACTTTGTGTTAAAAATAATTGAAATTCTGCGATCAGTGTTATAATTTATTAAAATAATTCAATTATTGGGGGAAAAAAAATTTGTAAATAATTATTTGAATTCCTGTGGAATTTTTATTATTTATGGAAATAATAATAATAAATGTTAATTGTTTATAAATCATTGAAATAAGGAAAATTCTTTTAAATCATTGAAATTATGACAACAATTTTATTGAAAATTTTAAAAATAATTTAATTTTGAAGAAGAATTATGATTTTTATAATAAAAATAATTTAAATTTTGTCTAGAGTTTTTAAAATATTTTTTGTAAATAATCGAATTTCTACGACGAATTTTATTACTTTTGAAAAAAAATTGCATTTCTTCAATCATTTGTAATTTTTCCAAGATTTTAAACTAATTTCATAAGAATTTGAATTTTTTAAAAAAAATTTTCAAAAATCTAATTCATTCAAAATTTAGATTTTATAAAATTTCCATATGAAACCTTTTTCCTTTTCTTCAACTTAGTTTAAAACTTAAAACAAGATTAATTATTATCTATTGATAATTTACACATTTTTTATGTAATTTTCATTTTTAAATGAATAATATTGAATTATAAAAATTAAATTCTAGTTAAAAATTTAGATTTTATAAAATTTCCATATGAAACCGGTTTCCTTTTCTTCAACTTAGTTTAAAACTTAAAACAAGATTAATTATTATCTATTAATAATTTACACATTTTTTATGTAATTTTTATTTTTAAATGAAATTTAAAATGAATTTAAAATGAATTTTAAATGAAATTATAAAAATTAAATTCCAGTTTAAAATTGACCCTTGAGGTCAAAAATTAAAATGGTGAAAGAAAAATTCGTTATTGACTATAATTTGATGAAAGAAAAACAATCTCGTTTAATTTATCCTAATATTTATTTATTTACCTAAACACTCGTCTTTTTCCCTTAATACTGTATATTTTACTGAACTTTATTGCAAATTCCAACGGAAATTTGCATACAGTTGGTGATCGATTTGATATTACCGCGACACACAATCGAGAGGAAAATAAATATCAACCCCCTCGTTTTAGTTGATAGAAATCTGTTTCTCCGGGAGAAAGGTGATCGTAAAAGTTTCTTTCAATGATACTGAGGGTAAAATACTCTCTCTTTCTCTCTCCTACTCTCTTTTTTTTTTATTCCGAGATATCCTCCAGATTTCGATTGGAAAGATACGATAGTTACGAGTCATTTTCCGGTAAACGATTCGGCTATTATTCTATACCTACTCTGCCAGCAGGAGAGCGCAATGAATTTTTTTTTTTTTTACTAAAAAAGAAATTTAATAACTTTACATTACGATAGTAGATTTTATTAATGTAATTAAAATTCAAGATACACTTCTTTTTTCCTCTAAATGTTCAATTTGCAAAATGGCGGATTAAATATGGCGGACGTAATAATAATAATATAATGAAAATATGAAACAATTTAAAACTATGAAATATTATATATACCGTTATAGAAATGTAAAATATTACATAAATTTTTATAATTATATATAAAATTATTAAATATTATAATTATAATAATTATTGCAGCAGTATTAAATTAACAATCTTAATCTTCATTTTCATTCATTCTGTCCGTAGTTTGAAGTTAGTTTCTGTGTAATGCTTTTCTTTTTTTCTTTTTTCTTTAAAAAATTATAATTGACAAATCGAAAATATACAGGTATTTTTTCATGATTTATAATAAAATATTATTTTATTTAGAAAAAATATATTAGAAAATTGTTAATTGTTAAAAATTTAGAATAAAAAGTAGGATAACATACCCAAATGCCTAATTTTTCTTTCTCAATAATAATATTTTTTTACAAACTCATTTTTTTCTTTTGGAAACATTTTGTAGAAAATTTTCATAAGGAAATAATTTGTATCAATTCTTTTTCTTAATTTCCATTGTTTTAATAAAATTCAAAGTTTTTTTTCTAAAATAAAGGAAGAAAATGTTTATAAATTTCATTTGTGAATTAGAAAATTTAATTGAAATTTTTTTAAAAAATAAAGGAAAACATTTTATTGAAAAAAATGTTAAATTTATTTAAGAATTTAATTAATTGTAAAATTATTCGAAAACAATAATTTCTTTCTTAAATATTTAATTATTTTCATTTTTCACGGAAATTAAGATTTGCAAAAATTTCAAAGTCTATTTTTTTTTGAAGTTAATCAACTTTAATAAAATTATAATAAAACATAAAGATCACAATTACTTAACAATCGATTTCTTCGTGTATTATAATAATTAAAGTTAATCGAGTGTTAAAATCATTATTTTATATTACAAAAATATTGTTACTATGTAATTTCTTAAAAATTGTTTTCATATTCTATTAACTAAAATTTAAACCAAAATTCATTTTTAAATAAATTTTTATTAGAAAATTCTACGAGAATTCAATATTTAAATACAAAGGTATAAATTAATTATTGAACAATTAAAGGTTTTATAAAATTTAACTTTTATAAAGAGTTTTATTAACAAATTTGAAATAATTGAATTCTTTTAACGAATTTTAATAAAAATTTGAAGAATAGTTACATTTTTCGAGGAATTTGTGAAAAATTGTATTAAAAATAATTGAAATTCAGCGATGAGTTTTATTAATTCAGAAAAAATAATTGAATTGTTGCGAAGAAATTTTGTAAATATTTGAATTCCTGGGAAATTTTTATTATTTATGAAAATAATTAAATGTTTGTGTATAATTTTAATAAATTTGTTTTTAAATAATTAAATTCTTTTGATGAACTCTAAAAGTAGATATTGAAAATCTTTCAATTGAGAAAAAATTTTGAAAATAATTAAAATTTTTCCAAGAATTTTTATTACTAAAATTTAACTTTTATAAAGAGTTTTATTAACAAATTTGATTTTGAAAATAATTAAAGTTTAGAGAAGCAATTTTATTATTTTTAAAGATAATTCAAATTTTGACGAGAATGTAAAAAAATAATTGAACATAATTTAAATTTTGACAAAAATTGTTTTCAGGTAAAATTTGTCAAAAAAAAAAAAAAATTTCTGCAAACTGTATTTAAAAACGCGCGCTAATTGTTGTTAGTAATAGAATATAATAGAATTTTTTCTATTAAAAAAGAGTAAAATTATATTTACTACAATTCGTTAAATTTAAAGTGTGAACTCAATTTAAAAAGATAACAATGTATAGGTGGATAATATTTAAATACATAAGAGATTTATTATGTCTCCTGGTGAATATTTCCGGTCCGTTGAACTGATATTATGTTTCCCCGCGTTGATAAGCTGGTTTCAATTTTTATTTCTTATTTTCCTCCACCTCCTGATTATCTTTCATTCACCAAGAGCAAGGCCAGAAGTGAGACAAAAGAAACGTCTCAATCTTCATGAACTTCAAAATTTATGTAATATAATAATAATAATAATAATAATAATAATAATAATAATAATAAAAATATTATTTTTAATTTCTCTTCAAAAATGAGAAAGTCGTGTTTTAAATAAATATTTTTTTATTTTCAATTACATCTATTTTGAGGAAATATAAAAAAATATATTATTTACCAAATTATTAGTATTTTGTTTTAATTTTCACTCGGAAGTTTTACTAAAAATGTTACTTTCACTTTTTATTTTGTTTTTTTTTATTTTAAATATTATTTTACATTTAAAATGGAATTTTCTCTTCTAAATTTATATTTCTTGTTTGCCAAATATTGTTTAGTTATGATAAGCATGCTGGAATAATAAACATAAATGAATTATTTATTGTCATTCAATATTGATTATTTATCGGAAGGATTTTATCATAAATAAAATATAATTAATTAATTAATTTTCATAAACAAATATTAAATTTTTTACTGTTGTTTACATTCGTTTGAAAGAAAAAAAAAACTTGCTCACTAAAAATACAATCCAATACGAGAGACACAGCTCAAAAGTGTGTCAAAATGAAAATTAGTAAAATTAATTAAAACCTCAAATGTTAATATTCATAGAGTTGGGAAAATATGTATTTAATGAATTTTTCACTATATTCTTTCATATTCGAGATTGTGGTAAATTGAAATTAATTAAATTTATAGCGAGTATTTTCACTGAAGTGGAAAATTCGTAGCTTTACTGATTTAATTAATTAATTTTTCCTCGTTTCCTTCCTTTTTTTTATATTTTTGTTTAATATAAATTATTTCGCTTAGAGACAACATATATATAGAATTTAAATGCTTTAATTATTAAATTGTTTGATTTTAAAATTAGATAATTATAATTTATGTTCATAATCAAGTGAACGAATATTATATTACAGAAATTTTATTTTAGAATTAAAATAACTTTTATTTTATTGTTAAATAAATTTATTGTTTATTATTACAGGACGAAGAAAAAGCTTTATTTTATTGTTGAAATAAATTTATTGTTTATTATTATTATTATTGTAATTTTTAATTAAAATTTTTTGCGTTTAAATTGGGGGAAAAAAAAGAGAAAGTTTTTTTAATATCTAAAATAAGAGAATATTTTTATGTATATATATATTTACAAGAAGCATTCGGTAAATCTTGAAGGTTTAGAGTGAGGACTTACGCGTAGGACGAGGCAAAAGACGTTTATGAGACTTCTCTTGGACGCCGCGCTTTTTCAAAGCCATTCACTATTTATTACATTCGACGTGAATAAAATACGTCTTGTAGTCAACACAAATATTTCATTCCATGTCGTCTCGGCATTTCGTAGGTTCTTAGTTAACTATCAAAGCCATACAAGTAATCTAGTTCATGTACATATATGCAAAAAATAAAAAGAAAATATTTTCAAGTTCGCAATTTATAATTCTCGCAACTTCAATAAATATTTACAGTAAGTTGATTTCAATCTCGAAAGATCAGTATCTATCAATTTCGACATTTAATTTAATTTATATATTTATCTTACGTGAAAAAAATTATAGCGCAATTACAGTCTCATTAATTTTTATTTTATTTGCAAAAATGATTTTTTCTATTCCTTATCCATTTTTCTCCCTTGCAGATAAAATTTTTCTTCTATTAATTTCTTTTTTGTAAATAAAATTTATACTGCAATTAATTTTTCCATTATTTTTTACTTTTTTCTATTCAGTTTTATTTTTATTCTATTTTTCTATTTTGGGAAATTCAGTAAATTGAATAGAAAAGTAAAACAAAAAGAAACTGATTTCAGCCACGTTACTTATATACTTTTTTACACTCTTCCCTTATTTTCGAAAATTAATAACATTGGTTGGAGAAAATTAAAAATTTAAACAAAAATCAATTTCAACTATTGTCTTTTAAATTTCATCAGAAAAAATTTTCAATTTTACATTCAATTCAAATTTCATTTTCACTTAAAAATATGAAAATTTCAAATAAAAAAAAATTTCTTTTTAATTTCAGCAAAAAAATTTCCACTCTCAACCTCCACTTAATAAGAATTTTCACTTTCAACTTTCAAATAAAAAAATTTCCTTTTGCAATTTCACCTAAAAAATGTTCACTTTTAACTTAGACTCAAATAAGTTTTCACTTTGAGTTCCACTCAAAAAAATTTTCACTTTCAATTAGACCCAAAAAATTTTTACTTTCAATTTCAACTTCCACCTAAAACAATTTTCAATTTTACTTTGAAATACAAAAATTTCTCGTTCAATTTCGACCAACTAATTTTCATTTTCAACTATCAATTTAAACTTTCAAATAAAAAAAATTTTCTTTTTTAATTACATCCAACAAATTTTCACGTTCAATTCTCACTTAAATAAATTTTGTCTTTAACTTCCACTCAATAAAAAGTTCACTGTAACTTTCACTCAAAATAAAAATTTTCACTTTTAATGTCACAAAAAAAAATTTGTACTTTCAATTTCAATTTTTGGGTGAAATTGAAGATATTTTAGATGGAAGTTAAATAGTGCAAGTAAAAAATAAACATTATTTAGGTGAATGTTGAAAGTGAAATTTTGTTTTTGGTACAATGTTTAAAGTAAAGGTTGAAAAAGTGGAAATTTTTGGGTGGAAGTAAAAGTGAAAATTTTTCGGGTGCAATTAAAAAAAAAATTTTGTAGGTAAAAGTTGATAGTAAAAATTTTTTGGGATGAAATTGAAAATGTCTAGGGGTGGAATTTAAAATAAACATTTTTTGGGTTAAAATTGAAATTTTTTTTGCCCGACAGTTTTAAATAAAGTTTAAAAGTGAAAATTTATTGGTGAAATTGAAAGTAAAAATTTTTTGAGTGAAAGTGAAAGTAAAAATTTTTTGAGTGAAAGTGAAAGTTAAAAAAAAACATTTTTTGGGTTTGAAATTAAAAATTTTTCTAGGTAAATATTGTATGTGAAATTTTTTTCGGTTCAAAGTTTAAAGTAAAGGTTAAAAAAGTGGAAATTTTTAGATGAAAGTAAAAGTGAAAATTTTTCGAGTACAATTAAAGGAAAAAAATTTTTTAGTTGTAAGTTGATAGTGAACATTGTTCTGGGTGAAATTGAAAGTTAAAAATGTCTAGGGGTAAAAGTTAATAGTGACAATATTTTGGGTTTAAGTTTAAAAGTGAAAGTTGAAAATAAACATTTTTTCGGTTGAAATTGAAAATATTTTTAGGTGAATGTAAAATTAAAAAAATTTTTTTGCGCGACAGTTCAAAGTAAAGGTTAAAAGTAAAAATTCGTTGGTGAAATTGAATATTTGTTGGGTGAACGTTAAAGTTGAAAAATAACATTTTTGGGCTGAAATGAAAAATTATTTTAGGTGAATGTTAAAATTGAAAATTTTTTTAAGGGGAATGTTAAAAGTAAAGATTAAAAGTGAAAGTTTGTTGGTGAAATAAAAAGTAAAAATTTGTTCGTGAAAATATTTTGGGTGAAATGAAAAGAAAAATTTTTTGTTCCGTGAAAATTGAATGTGAAAAGTTACGTGAACGCTCTCCAGATGAAATTTTGAATTAATTATTATAAAGAAGACGTGAAACAATTGATCGCTTAAGGGAAAATTTTCCAGTTAATAGGAAGCATGTAAAACTAAATTGACGACGAGCAGAGATTTTGTGGAACGTTAGTTTTGTATGTATGTATATGTAAAGAGAGTGAGAGAGAGAGAGAGAAGGAGAGAAGCTTCGGTTCCACCTGCGACCAAAAGAGGAGAAGTAAACTGCATTATTAAAGCTCCGCGCAGCTCTTCTCTCTCATTACACTAACCTGAGAAATTTCCCTCGTAAGTTTAGCTTATCTCCATTAGGAGAACTGGAATGGCAGCCACATTCAACTTTATACATTTGCACATAAAGAGCGCAAGACTGCCGAATGAACGAAAATCTTAAATTAACTGATACATTCAAAGAGAGATCAACATTAATCGGTAATATTTCCAAATTCAGACGGAGTTTCATCTTTTTTTCATCGAAAGCTGGTGGAATTTCAATAGAATTTTGATAATGGACACAAAATGTTTAATCTTTTCATCTAGATGGTCGGTAACTTAATTTCGCTTTTACTTTCACTTTCCTTTTCACTTTCACTTTAATAAATGTTTATTTCCTCATTCAGCTTCACTTTGACAAATTTTTATTTTCACTTCAACTATTTGTACTCCTTATAACATTCATTTTCATAGTATTTTATTTTCACATTCATTTTCACTTTCACTTTGACATTTTACTTTCACTATTAATTTTTATTTTCTCTTTCTTATTTTTGTTCGATTTTTAATCTCCTAATTTGACTTTCATTTTGATAGAAATTTATTTACAGTGTCAAATTCTCTTTGATGGAATTTTATTATTTTTTTCCCCTTTTAAAACAGTCTTTGCAGTATTTTATTTCCGCTATTCACTCTAATAGAAAATAAAGTACTTCTAACAAGTCAAACTGGCAGTCAAAGAAAGAAGAAAATAGAATTCAAATAAAATCAAAGTAAAAATAAAAATGAAACTCTATTAATGAACATTTTTATCCAAAAAGGTGAAAGTAAAAATAAAATGTCAAAGTGAAAGTAAAAGTGAGAGTGATAATAAAATTCAGTCAAAATGCTAGTGGAAATTTTTACAAAAAAAGGTGAAAATAAAAATAACCATTTGTCAAAGTGAAAGTAAGAATGAAAAAGAAAAGAAAATTCTATCGAAAGAAAACAAAAATTTGTGAATAGAAAAGTAAGAATGAAAGTTATACTAAAATTCGATATCAAAATGAGAAAAAATTGTCAAACTGTAAGAATAAAAGTAAAAATAAAATTCTATCAGAATAAAATAAAAATTTGTCGAAGTGAAAGTAAGAATCAAAGTGAAAATAAAATTCTATCAGTAAAAATTTGTTCCATAAAGGTGAAAGTAAAATTAAAATTTTAGCCAAAGTAAAAGGAAAAACGAAAGTGAAAATAAAATTCTATCACAGTGCAAGTGAATATTTTGTATCAAAAAAGATGAAAAAGAAAATAAAATTTCGTCAAAGTAAAAGTAAAAATACAGATGGAAATAAAGTATTGTCAAAATAAAAGTAAAAATAAAGTAGCAAAAAAAAATTCTATCAAAGTGAAAGTAAAAATAAAATTCGACCAAAATGAAAGTGAAAATAAAATTCCAATGAAAGTATAAATTTTTATCAAATAGAAGAAAGTGAAAAGAAAATTTTGTCAAAGTGAAAGTAAAATCCTATCAAAATAATAGTGAATGTTTTTAATAAAAGGGGTAAAGTGAAAATAAAATTTTGTCAAAGTTAAAGTAAAAATGAATGTGAAAATAAAATTCTATGAATGCCAAGTTTTACTATAAAGTAAAATATTTTATAATTTTATAAAGTAAAATGAAAATATTTTGCCAAAGTAAAAGAAAAAATAAAATTGAAAATAAAATTCCATCAAAATGAAAGTGAAAATAAAATTCCAATAAAAGTATAAATTTTTATCAAATAGAAGAAAGTGAAAAGAAAATTTTGTCAAAGTGAAAGAAAATTTCTATTAAAATGATAGTGAAAGTTTTTAAGAAAAACTAAAAGTGATAATCAAATATTGTCAAAGATGATAGTAAAGAAGAATGTGAAAATTTTTATCAAAAATGTGAAAGTAGAAATTAATTAATTTCCACTTTCCAAAATTTAAATTTTGACAAAGTTAAAGAAAAAATGGAAACACAATGACAATTTTTACAAAAAAGGTGAAAGTTAAAAAAAGATTTGTCTAAATGAACGTGAAAATAAAATTTTGTTAAAGTTAAAGTAAAAATGAATGTGAAAATAAAATCCTATGAATGCCAAGTTTACTGTAAAGTAAAATATTTTATAATTTTATAAAGTAAAATGAAAATATTTTGCCAAATTAAAAGAAAAAATGAAATTGAAAATAAAATTCCATCAAAATGAAAGTGAAAATAAAATTCCAATAAAAGTATTAATTTTTATCAAATAGGAGAAAATGAAAAGAAAATTTTGTCAAAGTGAAAGAAAATTTCTATCAAAATGATAGTGAAAGTTTTTAAGAAAAACTAAAAGTGGTAATAAAATATTGTCAAAGTGATAGTAAAAATGAATGTGAAAATTTTTATCAAAAATGTGAAAGTATAAATTAATTAATTTCCACTTTCCAAAATTTAAAAATAATTCCAAAATAATTTTTACTAAAAAGGTGAAAGTTGAAAAAAGATTTATCAAAATGAAAGTGAAAATAAAAAATTTTGTCAAAGTTAAAGTAAAAATGAATGTGAAAATAAAATTCTATGAATGCCAAGTTTTACTATAAAGTAAAATATTTTATAATTTTATAAAAGTAAAATTAAAATTTTGTCGAAGTAAAAGGAAAAATGAAAGTGAAAATAAAATTCCAATAAAAGTATAAATTTTTATCAAATAGAAGAAAGTGAAAGAAAATTTCTATCAAAATGATAGTGAAAGTTTTTAATAAAAATCTAAAAGTGATAATAAAATATTGGCAATGTGATAGTAAAAAAGAATGTGAAAATTTTTATCAAAAATTTGAAAGTAGAAATTAATTAATTTCCACTTTCCAAAATTTAAATTTTGACAAAGTTAAAGAAAAAATGGAAACTCAATGGCAATTTTCACTAAAAAGGTGAAAGTTAAAAAAAGATTTGTCAAAATGAAAGTGAAAATAAAATTTCGTCAAAGTTAAAGTAAAAATGAAAGTGAAAATAAAAATTGTTTATAAATTAAGAATGGAAATAAAAGTTGAAAACGATAATTGATGAAAGTGAATGTGAAAATGAAAGTGCATAAGAAATAATGTAATAGATTTTCAGATTTAAAAATTGACTATAAAAACAGAAGGGAAATGTTTTAATATATTCTAATTTCTTCTATAATTTAGCGAATCCAATAAAACGAAGAAAACGGTGCGGCTCCCTTGGAATTCTGTCTAGTTTATTTCAATAAAGTTTGTAACAGGTTTTTATTGAATCTCACAGTATGAACATCTCACATGAATGTGTTGCCATTTGTTGGTATATACATGTTTTCCTCAAGATGCATTTCGTTTATATATACATATATATGAATACATGAAAAGTTCTTTGTTCGAAGGCGTACGTAACTGTGCGACTTTTCCTCGTCTTGACGAGACTGGATTCGGTTTATTACTTTTCACGTTATATTATTACGTTTTGCCTCTCGAGAAACGAGCTTTTCGAACGAACCTGAGAAATATACATAGTAAAGTCGCTTTCGAAAATTGAATAAATGACAACAAAACGCATGGATCATAATAGTCGTAGAATTCAAATGAGATTTGCGGCTACAACTTTTGCCCGTGGCGCGTGCGAGAAAGAGAGAAATAAAGAGATAGAGATTGAGAGAGAGAGAAAGATGAAATGTCGTTCAAAATTGTCACTGAAAATTATAATTCATTAGAAGTAACACAACCAGCAGCGGGAAGATAAAACCAGTTAAACTTTTATTGTTTTACCAGAATTGTTTTATACGTATAATGAAGTCTCATTTTAACTTTTCGAGTGTGTGCCTCTCTCTCTCTCTTTTCTCTCTCAAATATCCACTGATAAAAAAAATATATTCATTGAGAAAAAAAATGAATAAAATATATTCATTGAGAAAAAAAAATATTTCCATACACTGAGAAAAAAACTTGATTCAATAGCACTCCAAATACGATTTATTGAATACAATTTTTTGAAACAATAATTAACATAAAATGTGCGTAAAATAAAATGTTGTCTAGTAAAATATTGAAAATGGTGTTGAGAAGTGGGTTTAATTTATTTTTATTGATTCAATGAAATATTTTTTCTCTCTCCATTTACATTCAAAACTTTTATGATTTATGAAATATAATAATAATAATAATAATAATAATAATAATAATAATAATAATAATAATAATAATAATAATAATAATATAAGAATAATTTTTCATAATTACAAAATTAAAAAAAAGGAAGTCTTTTAATCTTTTTTTAAAAAATTTTCTTTGACATACTTTTCCATTATAATATTCTTTGGTAAATATAAAATTTCATTTAATATTGGTGAATTATGAAGAAAATTGAGATATTTTTGCACGACATGAAAATGACAGGTTTTCAATGAAATCTATATAGCCATTCATGAAAATGAAGCTGAAGAATAATTGATAATAATATAATAATTGATGAAAGCTTACTTAATGAGAATAAATCAATGTGATATACGAACTCTTTGCAATATCAATTTTTGTATCAAATGCAATTTTTATTTTTATATATACCGCAATTGTATATGAAAATTATTAATAGTCATTTTATAATAGAGGAATTATAAACAGAAATTTAGATAAAGTGACATGGAAATTTCTACTGTTTAAAATATTTTTTAAAAATGGCACTTTTTTTTTAAAAAAAGGGCTCATTTCTGCAAAAGAGAGGGTGATTAGGAATTATTTTATTATTCATCATTAAATTACAAAATAACTTTTTCTTCGTGGAAACAAAAAAAGTCACCATGTTTTAATTTCATTCAATATTTCGAATCATTAATTTTATTTGAAAATGGCACTTTTAAAAATAAGGATCATTTACGAAAAACTTAGGTGCTTTGAAACTGTTTTTAACTTTTCCTATACAAAAAATGGTCTCAAAGCTCAATATCAGTCGAATTATTTATTTTACTAGAAAAAATGGCACTTTTGTATAAAATGTCCATTTTATCAAAAAGTCAAATATCCGAAAAGCTTGGGAACTGGGGAAATAATCATTATTCATCTATTCCTAATAAAATAAGTTTTCCTTCAAAATAAAAAATGCTGAAGGTTAATTCCATGCGAATTATTCATTTCATTAAAAATGGCACTTTTTTAAAAAAGGGCTCATTTCTGCAAAAAAAGGGGTGATTAGCAATTATTTTATTATTCAGCATTAAATTACAAAATAACTTATTCTTCGTGAAAACAAAAATAGTCACCATGTTTTAATTTCAATGGAACTTTTGAATTATTAATTTTTTTTGAAAATGGCACTTTTAAAAATAAGGATCATTTACGAAAAACTTGGGTGCTTTGAAACTGTTTTTAACTTTTCCTATACAAAAAATGGTCTCAAAGCTTAATATCAGTCGAATTATTCATTTTACTAAAAAAAATGGCACTTTTGTATAAAATGTCCATTTTATCAAAAAGTCAAATATCCGAAAAGCTTGGGAACTGGGGAAATAATCATTATTCATCTATTCATTGTAAAATAAGTTTTCCTTTAAAATAGAAAATGCTGAAAGTTAATTCCATGCGAATTATTCATTACATTAAAAATGGCACTTTTTTTAAAAAAGGCTCATTTTAAAAAAAACTGGGGTATCTATAAACTGTAAACTATTAATTTGTAAATCATACAATAGTATTTCCTTTTGACAGAAAAATGGTCCAAAAGTTTAATTTCATTCGAATTTTTCATTTTATTAAAATCGTCACTTTTTCGAAAAAAGGGCTCAATTCCGAAAAACGGCGGTGTTTGAAAACTGTTTATTAATAATTTCTAAATCATGAAATAATTTTTCCTCGTGAAAACAAAATGGTCTCGCAATGTTACGAATTATTGATTTTATTAAAAAATGGCACTTTTTTGAAAAAAATGTCTACTTTATGACCTGGGAAAGAATTATTTTTTCCTTGAATAATGAAAGTGGTCCTGATGCTTAATTTCAATTGAATTATTGATTTCATTAAAAAATGGCACTTTTTTGAAAAAAATGTCCCCTTTAGTAAAAAAAGGCTTATTTTCGAAAAGTCTGGGTACTTGAGAACTGTTTCTTATTCACCTATGAATTATAAAATAAGTTCTCGTTAAAAAAATTAAATGGTCTTTAAACTTAGTTTCATCCAAATTATTAATTTTATTTAAAAATGGCACTTTCTTGACAATCAATGGACATTTAAAAAAAAATTTATTTTCAAAAAACTGAGGTGCTCGGAAAATGATTAATATTTATTTCCAAAATGATATAATAATTTTTCCTCGGGAAAATAAAATAATTAATTGTATTTTAATAATTTTACCTACATTATTCGTTTTAAAAAATGGCACTTTTAAAAAAAAGATACACTATTAAATAGGGCTTATTTCTGATAATCTTGGATTCGTGGAACTGTTTATTATTCATCTATTAATTAAACAATAGTTTTTCCTTAAGAAAGCAAAATCATCTCGATGCTTAATTTGAATTATTAATTTTCTTGAAAAATGGCACATTCTTAAAAAATCAAGGGAATTATTCTTACGAACTTGGTCGCACTTGGAAACTGTTTATTATTCATCTATTAATTATATAAAAGAAGTTTTCCTGGAAAAAAGAAATTTGTCTCCGCAAGCTTAATTTTATCTGAATTATTAATTTTATTTAAAAATGGCACTTTTTTTTGTAAAATGTGCATAGGAAATCTAATTATATTCTAGTGGAGAAATTATAATTACACACAAAATATTTTCATTGCTATTTTTATTTTTTTTTTATTCTGAGGGAAATTATACAAAGAACTAGTAATGAAAATGCACGTCTGAAATTATTGTCGAAATTTTGGGAATTATTTACAAGTTGTATTTTCCGGACATATTCATGATTCCGCAATTGGTACTCAGTTGAAAAATCAATGACGGAAAGTTAATACCGTAAAATTCCGAGGAAGTCATTAAATTTTTCCAATTAAATTATTTATTAAATACTAATTAAATTTTTATTCATTTTTTTCCTTGTGAATGATAAAATAAATTAAGAATTTCTAAAGAAGTGGGGGAAAAAAAATTAACAACACTCTACACATATTTAAATGAAAAAAAAGAAGAGCACCACCCTATGTTCGTAATACGCACGTAAACGAAAAAATTCCTTCTCGTAGGTTTTCTTCTGCATTTCCCCCGGGTATTCCATGTGGTACCATATATACAAACACACACACACATTCATAGAACACCTCCTCTCCCCGTTCTATATAAGTCAGTTTCTTTCCAAACGGTGTTCATACACTAGGTGCACGTGTGTCTGTGTATTTGTGCGGAAACTAACGTCGGCGGAAAAGAAATGGCTCTGCGAAATAAAAATCCAGCTTCTCTTCAATTTCTCCACTCCTGCAAAATCGCAATGAAGACTATTGCCCCAAAAATTGTTCTCTTATTTTCACTTTCTCTCGCCATGACTCCTATAGTGTAATATTAAAATTTTTTCCCTTCTGCAATCTGGTTTGGAAAGAATTTTCTCGAAAGTGTCCTCCAGAGATTCCCTTGGATTTACGATAGAATTTTAATGGAATTCCCAAGTGGAATTGATATTTTATTTGCTAATTTTTATTTAGATTTAGATTCAAGAAATTTCAGTTGCAAAACATTTTTGCAGTTTTGACAATTTGTAAGTTGGGATTTCGATTATAATTGCAATTTGCAATTCAAGTTGCAACTCCGGTTCTAATAGCAGTTAGAATTCTAGTTGCAATTACTTGCAATTCAAATTTTCATTCTCTTTGGTTCTATAATATTGCTAATTGCATTTTCGATTCTAATGGCAATTATCGTTGAGATTCCGATTCCGAATTTGCAACTTCGATTCAGCAGAAACTTGATGTTAGTTGCAATTTTCTTTTGGACTGTGATTTTAATTTCAGTTTTTGTATAGAAAGCTGCGTGTCTATTTGGATCCCAATGAATTCGGAATTTTCAAATTCTGAATTTGATATCCGGTATGGGTATTGTATTTACAAGCGGGAATGAATCTAGAACGTGCGATTTAGAATGCAGGATCCGGAAAGTGAAATTTGGAATTTCTAATATACGGAAAGCTAATTGCGGAATTCCGAATAGGGTATGGATTATGAAATCAACCCCTAGTTACGATAGCGTTTCGAATTACAATTACGGTTTCATTTGCGCTTTCTATTTAGATTAAATTCTCTTATCGGTTGTAATTGCAATTCCTAATTCTAATGAAGATTCCCAAGACAACTTTCAGATTCACTTTCCAGAAAATCTTTCTAACTTGAACAACAGATACAATTGTGGCGTAAGCAATTATTTAAATGCAGTTACAATTATTTCGATCCTAGTTACAATGTCCTTTCTCATTGCAATTCCAATTCTTATTGCACTTTTGAAGCCAATTGCAGAGTCGTTTTCAATTTTGTATCCAATTCCAAATTAAACATTTATGCAAGTTGTATTATTAAATCATTTGTAATAATTGCTTTTTGATTTTGATTCTTAATTGACTTTTGTTCCAGGTCAAAAACCCGAAAACGCATTCGCGAAACCTAATTACACGAAAAAATTTTCTACTTGTGATCCCATTTCTTGATTTTCAGTTACAGTCATAATTCTAATCCCTGTTTCCGGATTATATAAGTTTGGAATTTGAAAATTTGCATGGCGTGATATTGGGAATGGATTTCAAATGCGAAATCTCGAATACAGAATCGGGAGAGTGTAATTTTCCGAATTTTTGATTCGAAAAGCTAATTGCGGAATTCGGAATCCGGCATTGATTACAAAATTGACGCCTAGTTACAATGAAGATTTCTTTTACTTTCAAAGAAAATCCCAAGACAACTTTCATGATTCACTTGCGAGAAGATCTTTCCAAACTGGGACAACAGATACAATTATTGTGGCGGAAGCAATTATTTTATTGACAAAAGAAGACTTTATATATTCTGGTAGGGATGGAATTCTTCTTTATTCCAATTAACCTTAGCACGCGTCTCTTGATGCAATACAGTGAAAATCTATTTGCACTTTAGGAAAGTGCCTTACATTGTTTGTGTTTGAATTGTACATAAGAGAATTCATGATGCAGATATAGATTTTGTAGTTTCTAGTTTTGTGGAGATGAAACATGGAATATGGAATAGATGGTAAGGAGCGTGCAGAGTAAAGTCTGTTTATTTCAACTTGAGATACTTGTGCCTTCTCCTCTCACATTCTACAAGTTCTATGATATATATATGTCGCGGAAATTTGTCTAACTTGAGAAACGCGAGACGCTAATGTTTCGTCAAAGTCTTTGGCGACAAACTTAAAATGATACAATTTCCAAACAAAAAATTTCCCAACTATTTCTAATTCATATCTGACTTATTTGCGGAATTTGTTCATTCAATTTTGTGTCACCAATATTATTCGATTACATTTCTGAATAATTAGTGTTTTGATGCGACTAATCTCAATAACATTTAGATAACACCTTAAGATCATCTATAATGTTATAGTTAAACTGTGAATTACATTGCCAAAAAATTATCAAACATGTTTGACAATTTTCATAATTGGAATAAGAGACAAATGACTGTATTCGAAATTATACCGTTATCAACATCATCTAAAGTACTCCAATCATTGATTTTATTTTACATTATTGACAATATTCAAAATTATCTCTTTACCAAAATAATCTAAAGTAGTATCATTTAAATTTTAATTCCACTTATCATTAAATAGTTGCACTGTAATTATCATCAAACAGTTACATTCCAATTATTATCGGAACATTTTCGTTTTAATTACTATCAAACAGTTTTGCTCCTAATTATCACAGTGGCATTCTATAATTAATCAGTAAACATTTGGATTTTAAAAATGTTCACCTATCAAAATATAAAAGCGTGCAACAAATTATTCTGCAATTAAAAAATCAATATTGAAATAAAATGCGGGAATATTTTCGCTGTCGTAAAAATATCCAATTTGATGCTTCCTGGAGAAATTTTATGCTCAAAAATTATTATCGATTGCTCCATTTGTGGAGAATCAGCATTAGCATACATTGCCAATTGAAATAGCTTTAGGTGATTGGGAATATTATTTTCCCTGACTATTCAATAACTAGCGTTAGTATTCAATTTGAAAATTCAAATCTACACATCGCGATTAGTACACAATTTTTTTGGAAATGTGGAGGATGCTTCAAATCTTGGAACGAAATTACCTAGTATCTTCTGAGATATGATATTAAAGAAGAAATTAGAAGTACAGGAGTGCCCTTAATCAGTTGGACAGTTTGAATTTTTAATTTCTAATTTTCTAACAGGAAAGCTCACCTGTTCAATTTTGATGATGTCCACCGTCTGTCACGTGCGGAGGTCATGCGGCATTTTCCCCTCCCTTTCTATTTGAAAGATCTAATGAAACGCCTTTAGTAATTCCCAGGTCACACGATCACTCGCTTTTTTGGTGTCGTCACTGTAAATCAATTTGCAAAATTCAACACTTCTTTTTTACACTCCCATATCACTAATGGCAAGAAACTTCTGTTGGCAATTATTTCGATTCAGTTTGATTAGAAAAATAGATTTTAATCAATTGTTGCGTAATATTATTGCTCCTCTAGCATTTAATGTAAACCGCACTAATTGCGTCCAATTACCCTAGAATATTAATTACGGGTTTAATTACCACAGAACGCTGCTCGGCGAGGGAGGAGTGATCCTAAGATATCACAGCGGTAATTAGAAATCAGGGGATTTTTATATCAAAGGATTTTTTTCCAGTCATTTCCTTCCATTTTGGTTTGGGATCATTGAATGTTTCTTTAAATTGAATTCCGATTTTCCACCCAATCCCAAATTATTACGAAATGTTGATTAATTTCTTTCTTTTGGTTTTCAAAAATTTCTATAGTGAATTTAGATTATCATGAGTTTTCAATTGATGATTGTAATTTTCGATTAAAAATTTTAATGATTCGCAAATATGACGTCTTTGACTAAATATTTAATAGTTTTCATCAGCTGAATTGATTGATGGATAAGAATCTATTATTGTGGGTCCATCAACCCTTTTTGTGGGTGAATGACCTGAACACGTACACACAACACATATTAGAAGCTGATTGTGTTTTTTGATTTTTGGTAAAACCTGATGGAAACCTGCTTCACTGGTAGAGATAATGATGGTGCACGTTGACAAGAGGGAAGAAGGAGGTAGGATGGGGAGGTGAAGGAGGGTGTTGTTTTCTCGCGTGATTCCAGCGGGGGTGAAAGAAGAGAACACCCTGCAACGAAGCGGGTTCTCGGAACGACTGAGGCTAGGGTCCTCGTAAAGAGGAGCTACCCCGCGAATGGAATGGCGAAAGAGAGGCAGGAAGAGTGAAAGGATCGCGGTGAAGCGCAGTCGCAAATTTTCATCCTTCTTGTATTACAGCATTAATTATGTCCCATTAAAGAGCTGATAAAATTCCATCACCTACGAAAGAATCATTCAACAATAAAAAAAAAACGCACGTGTACTGTGAAGAATGTCCATTTCGATAAAACCCTCTTGTCGTTTCCCTTTAATGACTAAATAATTCCATATTCAAACTTATTTCCTTAACTGGAAATATCACTTAAATAGTTTTGATATTTGTAATGCTGGAATGTTAGTCCTCCCTTTTTTCTTGTGAACCAAACAAATCGATCCAATTGTCAGACACCTGAACGATCTTTACCATATATGGTCCTCCAAGAGAGCCACCCTTCTATAAGGTGACTCAATAGTCTAAAATAAGGCGCCTAATTTAATCAATAGAAGAGAACTGATCCAAAGGGCTATAAAAGTGGGTGGCATTATCATTTCTTTCCATTGGAAGCCAAGGTATAAAAGGTGCCACCCTCGTCAAATTCTTCAGTCCGGGAAACGCCGTCAACTTCACTAGTCTACAAGTCACCTTGGAATTATCAAATCTACGTTCTTTGCGTCAGTCTAGAAATCGCCACCAAGTTAACAAGTCGTGTTCTATCCCCGTGTGTCTTCTTCGTATCAGTCAAGCAACCGCGACCAAGTTAACTAAGTCAAATTCATTCAAGAAGAATATTTCTACTACGAGGCACATTTCTGAAGACTGCATTATATCGACATCGAGTTAATATAAATAATTCTGTCACTCCTAATCTGAGGGGTGCACACCTAATTTACATTCGACACCTGGACTCCGGACCGCACGTTTGGCTGGCCCGAAAACAATTCAAAGGGAAAATATTGTATTCTCTGTTTCCGCTAGACAACGTCATTTCTTCGTCCTCAATCTGAAGGAGGTTCTCACACGTTGGGTCTAGGACTCTTAGAATAATTTTAAAAGGTAAAACTAATATTCTAAAATTCTGTTCCTCATTTAAATTCTCGATTTCTTCTACAAGTGATAATTTTGTTTCAGTGTCCTTGAAGACATCTGGATCTACTCATTCTCTCCGATTCTAATTGTAAAGGATTCAAATAAATACTCCAGTAATTTAACTTCAATTAACCAGTTACTCTTTCTTAAAACCTGCCCCTTAAAATCAGAGCTTTATGCTCTGTAAATAAATCAGGTTGAATCACCGATACCGAATTAAATATGTAAATTATGATTATGTTTAGTTTCATTCTTTGACACGTAACACTTGATTAAAGAAAAAAAAGGAAACAAATTATTAAAAAAACAATTTTTCCTCAAATTCATGTTTACACTTTGTACACTTGAATCCTCCGAGTCACTTATATTGTATAAAGGTGAAAACGAAGCATGAGGAACTTTAAACTGATTCTTCAAGATCGCGCTCAAGGATCTCGTGACTTGAGGCACTTTAAAAATTTTCAGGAATGGGAATATAGATAGAAGGAGAATTGAGGAAAGTGTAACATCCTTCTATATGTCCGCCCATATACTGATGTTTGGGGGAAACAAAATTTATAACACGAGCATCATATAGCGGTCTCGATGAAATTCTTCATTTGATCCAAAAACTTTTTCTCTACTAGTTTTCCACTCTTATCAAGGAAAAGGACTCGTCAACTCGATCGGGACTTTGAAACAATTTTGATATCTCATCTTTCCCAGATGAGAAGAGCACTTTTTCTTTTCCCATCCTTTCATGAAAAAAAAAAAATAAGTCGAAGTAGAGAAAACTCGAGTTGATCGTCGAGCTCGTAAAAAGATTTTTCCTTAAACGTATCGCTGCGGGTACAAACCAATCCACCCCCCCTCTTTCCCCAAAGACTATTTCAAACTTTTAATTGAAACGAACTAGTTTTTGAATCATTTCCCGTGAGATAGGATATTTGTAGTGATTTTTAAATTTTTTTACAATGATTATTAAATAAATGTATATTTTTTTTACAATGTAATTTATTCTCATTTTTATGCCAAAAACTATGTATTACAGATTTCTGCACCGACTTTTATCGACACTCTTTTATGAGAACGAAAAGAACAATGAAAAATCTAAGTTCCACAAATAACTTTGTCTTATTTTAAATAAAATTCTCATTTCGACTTTATGTAAATTGTTTTTTTTCAAATTTCAAAATATACAAATTCCTTAGAAAAATTCTAAGAAATTCCAGAGGAAATTATGTCAGGAATTTATAAGAAAACATTACTAGGGCACTTTTCTATAGGAAAGTAGGGTACACTATATATATTCTTCTTTTAATTCAGATTTTATAGAATAAAATCCAAACAGTGATTTGTGAATTACTTGCAACAAATTTATCGGAACTGGTTTGAAATTTCAGAGACGGCTTTCGCGTTGCACAAGATTTTCCAAAGGGTGTAAAGTGCTTAATCTTCAGCACTATAATTTCAGCAAAATTGGACGCGGATTATCCGCGGGAAGCTTTTGCGATTAAGCAGCGGCATGAAGAAAGTTTTCCCTCTGGAAAACGGAAGAATGGTTTTCCAGAGAGAAAGAGTATATGGATAAGGAGAGAAAGTAAACTAGAAGCTATAGAGTAAGCTAGAGAAAGAAAGAGAATGAGAGGGATGTCAAAATCTGTGCTGAGAAAAGTTGCTGCTCTATAGATTCCACTAACTAATTCTTCTTCTTTTTCACTATTATATTAAATCCATTTGTTAAAGGGGAACAAGAAATCATTTTTAAAGAAAGATAATTTTTTTTACTTTAAATCAAAAGCTCTCATTCACAGACATCTTCAATTATTTTCTCTCTTCTGTCTCTCTCTCTCTCTCTCTCTCTTTTTCCGTTTTCAATGTAACATATTTTACAGAATTAAATTTTCACCTAATTAAATTATTTTATCCATCGTTTTTAATAATTCTCACTTCCCTTCGTTATTCTAAATCTATATTTGAAAAATTGATTATTAAATTATACTTTAAAGTTTAAATACAGTCTACGAAAATCATTTTATAAATTCATGAATTAACGTATTTAAATTTACAAATAAATTCGAAAAATGGTGTATTTCTATTTTAATCCACTTTTAAATGATTTTTTATTAAAGCAAGTGTTCACTTATTTTTATACTGTTTTCATTAGATCCAGGAATTTATTAAATTTTTATATTTTCTAACTTTATGCAGCAGGAAATATTGATTGAATTTTTAAACAGTTTATATTTAAACAAAGATAATAATGAACTCTCATGAATTTAAGTTACATTGTCTATGTTTGAATTTTACTGATAAAAATTTATATCCCTTGATGCCAATTTACATCGAAATCCGCGTTAATGTTTTTAATTTTTGACCGCCATATTGGATCCGCCATTTTGTATTTTGAAAAGCTGAGTTCGGATTCATTATTTTAGTTTTACCGCGAAAATTAATGTTACTTTTTATTTATTAATGATTATTTTATTTATTAAAATAATTCTAGTCTAATTTTCAGGAGAAACATTTCTTATTGGAAAAAAGCTTAGCTTTCATTCTAAATAAAAAAAAATTTCTAGCTCTTTAACGTTTAGTGATAATACGCTGTGCCACAAATTCCACCAATTATCGAGTTTTAAAGTAAATTCTATTAGTTTTTTATTTTTTTAATCAGCCATATTGGATCCGCCATTTTGAATTTTGGCTTGAGATTCGCAAACAGCGTCCCTAATTTTTTTATTAAAATTTTGTTATTTTTCTAATTTTTTTACTAAGAAAAACATTAAATGTTAACATTACAAAATTATGTAAAGATAAATAATATTTCATAGATTATGAATAAATTTTTTTAAAAATTTAAACTCAACAAAATATCAATAAAAAGTTAATGCAAATATTGAGTCTCACGTTGGAGACACGTGAAGTGGTTCCTTCCAGGAGAATCACCCATATATATATCATATATATATATAAATAAAATAATAAATTATATAAAATGTTAAATTTAAAATTACTCTACAATTTCCATTTACAGATGGTGAGTGAAATTTGTAGAAATAAGCAGGATAAGCTTGAACGTGTGGTGACTAAAAGTTTTAACCGCATCCGAAAGCATTTACAGATATGGCTATAGGGTAATACACGCGGTTTACTGGCAAACGACATATATTGCTTAAAAAAGTAGTTCTACCAAAGTTCTCTAAAAAAAAAAGAAGAATACACACACACTCCATTAGCCATTTCAAGTATTTCAAGTATCAAACATTTTCAACACTTTTTTTTTTGTTTTCATAAAATTTTCTATTTCTAATATTAAATTGTAATTTAATGTCAACGAATAATTATGTTCTAATTTTCAAACTGACCATTATATTAGTCTTGCGTAAAATTTTCTATATGTATATATCCTTCAGTTTAACTATTCAACATAAATTTTGATGTGAAATTTTATTGTTAATAAATAATTAATGATGCCGTTATAGCTTTTGGATGTTATAACTTTCCAGTCGGTAATTTTGAAATTGAACCGTTAATAATGTAACATATGAAGGCGCCCAACCGCGTTTCCTTATTTATAGGAAAAGGTGTGGTATCACGTGTGTATTTTTCTATTAAATTGTCGTATAAAAGCGCCATTAGCACGATTTCATTTATTTTTTTTTAATGTATAAATTATCATTGACACTTAGTTGGGGAATGTCGGTCATATAGTTTTAGTTTATGAATGTTTAATCACACTGTTAGTTATTAAATCAGGAAGAATTATTTTTTAAATGCTTTTTTTTATTAATATTTAATAGAAATCAACCGCCAACTACGAATTCGATACTGATTTTCAAAATTCAAAATGGCGGATTCAATATGGAGGCAAGCTTTTTTAATTAATTTCATTAAGGGATCGATTATGTAATTTCACTTCACTTTCACTCGAAATTTATTTTTACTTCACTTTCACTGAAAATATATTTTCAATCCATTTTCATTGCACTTTCACATTCACTCAAAATTATTATCACTCCATTTTCACTGTAACTTATTATTCGAGTTTTTCTTGGTCAGCTGATTTAATTGCCTTTTTAATATCATTCCACTCTGTGAATTCACATTTGACCAACTTGCTTTTACGGACGCAGTTTAGAAAGCAATCTGCTCTTCAAATAAAAATGGTATCACCACCAACGCTGATATTTAAATAAGCGTCTAATTAAATGGATGTTTAGTTTCTACCCTGAGAGGTAAAATCAAATATTTGCACGTTCTTTTTTTTTTTAATTTTTATACAAATTCCAAAAAAAAGGGAAGTAAAGTTTTTGTTAAATTAAAATAAAAATAAACAGATGACATATTAAATTACTTTAGCCACCAACATTTAACATGTTTAGTTTGTAAACCTTGAGAGAGAGAGAGAGAGATTTTAAAGGGTTGCTGAGGTTAAAGTGAAAACAAGAGAGAGAGAGAGAAAATTAGTCACATCTCTCGGGTTGATATTCGGTACTAAAATCCGGAAATCAAGAATGGATGACCTACATGCAGATGTTAGTTTAATCCTGTGAACAAAATTAACATAACGTTAGTAATTATATTTACCGTTCTGAACACCTTGTCCTTTATTTATATTTTCCACATTTCCACCAGATCGGAAAATTATTATATTAAATTGAAACTTTGTAATGATTAAATTTTGTTTTAAAAATCAACTTCGATATTACAATTGTCGTCGACACTCTATTAATATTTAAAATGATCTGAAATAAAAGAATGAGAGTAGAAAAAAAATCATATATAGGATTGCCACAGGTCAGGGAATTCAGGGAAAAGTCAGAGATTTTTACTAAAAGTACTGGAAAAAATTGAATTTTAAAAATTTAATAATTAATAATAAATAATAATTAAATAAAATTAATAATAACTATCATGAATTATGACTTATAAATTATTTTATAAATAATTTTTACAATTTTCATAAATACTAGATTGATACAAGAATTTTAGTTAAAAATACTAAAAAAAGATTAGATTTTGGAAAAGTTACAATTAAAGAAATTCAATTATTTTCAAAAGTTACAAAAATTCTTCGCAGAATTTCAATTATGTTCAAAAATTAAAAAACAATTCTCGTCAAAATTAAAATTATTTTTATAAATAATAAAATACTTCATTAAAATTGAATTATTTTTAAAAGTTTTAATAAAATTCTTGACAAAATTCCACAAGAATTCAATTATTTAATTTTTCATAAATTTTTTCAAAATAATTCAATTATTTTCATAAGTAGTAATCAAATTTCTCACATGAGTTCTATTATTTAAAATACAAAATTTAATAAATTTTTTCGAAAAATATCAATTATATAAAAATATTTTTATAAATAATAAAATTCTTCACCGAAATTCAATTACTTTTATAAATAATAAAATTCTTCTCCGAAATTCAGTAAATTTAATAAACTTAAATAAAATTCATTGGAAGAATTAAATTATTTTCAAAATTAACAAAAATCTTCTCAAAAATTCAATTATTCTCAAAAATTAAAAAAAATATTTTCAAAATTTCAATTATGTTTGTAAATAAAAAAATTCTTCATCTAAATTCAATTATATTTAAAAAATTTAATAAAATTTTTGTCAAAATTTTGTAGGAATTCAATTTTAATGAATTAATTCAAAATCATTCCATTATTTTTATAAATAATAAAATTTTTACTGGAATTCAATTATTTAAAATACAAAATTTCATGAAATTTTTCGAAAAATATAAATTATTGAAAAAATTCTTCACCGAAATTCAATTATTTTTATAAACTGGAATAAAATTCTTTGTAAGAATTCAATTATTTATATAAACTTGAATAAAATTCATTGGAACAATTAAATTATATTCAAAATTAATAAAATTCTTCGCAAAAATTCAATCATTTTCAAAAATTAAAAAAGAATATTTTCAAAATTTCAATTATGTTTGTAAATAAAAAAATTCTTCATCTAAATTCAATTATATTTAAAAATTTTAATAAAATTATTGGTAAAATTTTGTAGGAATTCAATTTTAATGAATTAATTCAAAATAATTCCATTATTTTTATACGTAATAAAATTTTTACAGGAATTCAATTATTTAAAATACAAAATTTCATAAAATTTTTCGAAAAATATAAATTACTGAAAAAATTCTTCACCGAAATTCAATTATTTTTATAAACTGGAATAAAATTCTTTGTAAGAATTCAATTATTTATGTAAATAATAAAATTCTTCACATAAATACAGTTATTTTTATAAATTTGAATAAAATTCGTTGGAAGAATTAAATTATTTTTGAATTGTAATAAAATTCTTTGCAGAAATCCAATTGTGTTCGAAAATTTTAAAAAAGTTCTTGTTAAAATTCCAAGTAACTTTATAAATTGTAAAGTTCTTCTTCAAAATTCGATTATTTTATAGAAATTTTAAGAAAATTTAAATTATTTTCATAAGTAAGAAAACTCAACGCAGAATTTTAATGATTTTTATACAATATATATTTTAATCAAATTCCTTGAAAAATGTAATTATTCTTAAAAATTTTATTAAAATTTGTCAAATTACATTCATATATTTAAAAATTTATTAGTAAAATTCTTTATGAGAATTAAATTTTCACAAAAAACATTCTATTATTCAATTAATTATTTATTTTTTAATTTAAATAATTGAATTTTTCTAGAATTTTCTAATAAAAATTGATTTAAAAATGAATTAACGAATAATCTATTTATTATTATTTATTATGGTAATTGAATTATTGCCACGAATTTTATTACATTTTTTAAAAATAATTTAATTTTTTTGAAAAATTTTACTGCTTGTAAAAATAATTGAATTCCAGCGAAGGATTTTTTTAGGATTTTTGTAAATAATTAACCTATTCTGAAAAATTTTATGGTAATTTAAATTATTACAAAGCATAAAGAAGACGATCACTCCGAGTCTTCGATTCGTCTTCTTCTTCTTTTTTAATAATATTCTTATAAATTGTTCAATTTAAAAAAGTTTAAATTCGAATGTTTTGAAGAATTTTAATTCCTACAGAAAAATAATAATGATTAAATATTTATTTAAAAAAGAAGTTATTGATGTTTTTGAATAATTTTACAATTAATGAAATTTGTAAATAAATGTAATAGAACATTTTTTCTTGATTATCTAATAATTTTTAGAGTGAATCAGAATATTCTTTAGGGTCAGGGAAAAAGTGGAAATTTTGTCTGGAAATCAGGGAAAAATAAAATTCAATATTTGTGGCAACCCTGTTATTATTTAGATTTCATTAAATTTGTAATTGTAAAATTGCTTTCTCGATTCTTTCGAAGAAAAATGTAATTTTTGTTCCATATTTGCTTTTGGATGAAAAATATTCAACTATAATATATCTAATTTTCCATTATTCAAATTTAAAGCCACATTTCCTTCTGAATCAAGTCAACACTCCATCATTCTAAAATTCAAATATATATAACAAACGACGAAAATTTTCCCTTCGGATCTTCTGCTTGGTCAGGTGTGCTTCATCGCCTACGTGTGGTGCTCCGTACCGACAGCATAATGTTCTAGACACAGGATCATGTGGTCTCGTGTCTGTGGTGATAGCACACTTGCTCTCTTCTTGCTCTTGCCTCCTAAAACCGCTCATGCTGTTGTGAGGTACCAAAAACTAGACGCCTCACAATTCCCATTCCCTTCTCAAGCTCCCATACTCGTTTCGAGTCTATTTCTCCTCTCACTCTCTCTCTCTTTCCACTGAACCCCGTTAAATCTTCTTTTTTTCCATGCCAAAACACGACCCCCTTGGTTGGAATGCTTGCTCATTCCAAACAGATGTCACGTTATGACTCTTGCGCGACCAACTAACTACACAGCCTATAGGGGTCGACCTCCATCCTCTCCCTTTTCTTCGCGGCAGCAGTAGTCGCGACTTCGTAGACTTCACCAGATGTCATGTAAAAAGTTTCCTGCTCGAAATTTCCTCACCAGCAGAGAACTACTTATCGTCTGCTGTGTGCGTATATATATTGTATGTATATACATGTAGTGTGTACATATAGATATATTCGCGAGGGAGTACCAACTTGGAAGTAAGCATCGTTAACTGTTGTACATAAATTTACATAAGTTTTTCATTATTTTACCACCGCACCCAAAGGCAAAACACTTTCTAACGAGTTTTGCAATAAGTGATTTGTTTCCCTCACTTAGTCATACAATTTTCCAATTTAGGTGCCAACAATTTACACAAATTATTATTTACAACGTATATTACGATCACTAAGTTTGTAATTCTATCAAAATTTCATCCGTAACTTGCTGTCTTGTATTTTACAGATTCCTGCGCACCGATATACAATAATTGATATTCACCGATACAATTTAATCTGCATTTCAATAACAAGAAGCTAACGATTCTGTTCTTAATTTCTTACTATTGTACAGATATTTATCGATGTTTTTACCCCGTACAATTCAAAACCAAAATGCTAGCTTATTAAACACTGAATTTGAGATTTTACAGATTCCTGTACCGACATTTACCAACAGTAGGGTGTTATTTTTTGCGGGGTGGGACAACGTCAGTTATAAAATGCGAATAACTAAAATCTGTGATATAATCAGTAGTTTACTTAGGATTCACTACTAAAAAGGAAACCCTAAGACACGATACTCATCTGGAGGGCAATTATGTAATTCCAAATCACTTTCATTCAAAATTTATTTTATTTTTTTATTCTACTTACACTTCACTTTCACTTTGACTCTAAATTTATTTTTACTTCATATTCAATTCACTTTTACTCAAAATTTATTTTTACTCCACTTTTACGTCACCTTCAACTCCACTTTCAGTCAAAATTTATTTCTACTCCACTTTTACGTCACTTTCACTTGCACTCAAAATTTATTTATACTCCAATTTCACTTTCACTCAAAATTTATTTATATTCCAATTTCACTGTAATTTCACTTTTAATCAAAATTTATTTTCATTACACTTTTACTTCACTTACACTCAAAGCTTCTTTTATCCCACTTACATTTCACTTTACTTTCACTTTGACTCAAAATTAATTTTTACTTTAATTTCACTTTTAATTAAAATTTGTTTCTACTCCACTTTTACGTCACTTTCACTCCACTTTCAAACAAAATTTATTTCACTCCACTATCGCACTTCTACTCAAAATTTATATATACTCCAATTTTACTTCACTTTCACTTCAATTTCACTTTCACTCAAAATATATTTTCATTACACTTTTACTCCACTGATATTCAAAGCTTCTTCCATCCCACTTACATTTCACTTTACTTTCACTTTGACTTAAAATTTATTATTACTTTAATTTCATTTCACTTTTAGACCAAATTTATTTCACTCCACTTTCACTTTCAGTCAAAATTTATTTTCATTTCACTTTAACTTCACTTTCACTAAAAGTTTTTTTTATTCCACAAACATACACCTCACTTTACCTTCACTTTGACTCAAAATTTATTTTTACTTTAATTTATTTTTACTTTCACTCAAAATTTACTTTTACTCCACTTTTACGTCACTTTCACTCCACTTTCACACTGATTTTATTTCACGTCGATTTCACTTCCACTTAAAATTTATTTATACTCCAATTTCACTTCAATCTACTTTCACTCAAAATTTATTTTCATTCCACATTTATTTTTCTTTCACTCAAAACTTTTTTTTATTCTACTTACACTTCACTTTCACTTTGACTTTAAACATATTTTGACTTCATTATCATTTCACTCTTACTCTAAATTTATTTTCACTCCATTTTCAGTTTACTTTCGATCTACTTTCAATCAAAATTTAATTTCACTCCATTTTCACTTCACTTTTACATTTACTCTAAATTTTTTTTCACTTCATTTTCACTTCACTTCTACTCCACTGCCACTTTCACTCAAAATTTGTTTTCTTTCTATTTTTACTTTACTTTCACTCCACTGTCATTCGAAAAATATTTTTTCGCTCTATTTTCACTTCACTTTCAATCTACTTTCACTCAAAATTTATTTTTATTCCACTTTTACTTTTCTTTCGCTCTAAACTTTTTTTATTCTGCTTACACTTCACTTTAACTTTGACTCTAAACATATTTATACTTCATTATCATTTCACTCTTACTCTAAATTTATTTTCACTCCATTTTCACTTTACTTTTAATCTACTTTCAATCAAAATTTAATTTCATTCCATTTTCACTTCACTTTTACATTTAGTTTAAATTTATTTTCACTTCATTTTCACTTGACTTTTACTCTACTTCCACTTTCACTCAAAATTTGTTTTCTTTCTATTTTCACTTTACTTTCACTCCACTGTCATTCAAAAAATATTTTTTCACTCTATTTTCACTTCACTCTCAATCCACTTTCACTCAAAATTTATTTTTACTCCACTTTCACTTCACTTTCCGACTACTTTCATCTCTATTTAAATTTCAATCAAATTTATCTCAATTTTACTTTTACTTAAACTTCATTTTCACACTACTTTCACTCCAATTTCTCTTTAACATAATTTTTATTTTTATTTTACTTTCACTTAAAATTTATTTTCATTACACTTTTACTTTACTTACACTCAAAACTTTTTTTATTCTACTTACACTTCACTTTCACTTTGACTCCAAATTTAATTTTACTTCATTTTAATTTTACTTTCACTCAAAATTTATGTTTATTCCAATGTTACTTCACTTTCAGACTACTTTCATCTCGAATCAAATTTAATTTCATTATTCTTTTTCTCCAATACGAAGTTAAAACTCATAAGGTTCAATAATACTCCTTGTTTGAAAAGTGGAGTGAAAATGGAGTAAAAAAATTGTTAATAAAAGTGACTCTGAAGTGAAAGTGAAGTGAGAATGAAGAGAAAAAATCTTTTGGGTGAAAGTGAAATTGGGGTGAATGTGAAGTGAAAATGGAGTGAAAATAAATTTTCAGTGAATGTGAAAGTAGTTTGAAAGTGAAGTAAAAGTAGAGTAAATAATAAATTCTTTATTGTAAGTAAAGCAAAAGTGGAGTGAAGATAAATTTTGAGTGAAAGTGAAATGAAATGGAAGTGAAAATAAATTTTCAGTAAATGTTAAAGTAAAGTTAAAGTAAAGTGTAAATGGAATAAAAAAACAATTTAAAGCGAACGTGAATTGAAAATGCAATGAAAATGGAGTGGAACTGTGAAAGTGAAGTGAAAATGAAGTGAAAAAAAACTTTTAACTATATTTTCTCCTTATTCGACTCGCTACGAGGAATTTTACTAATTTCTCTAATAGTATTCAAAACATGATCCAAATTAGAAAGAATAATTTATTTAATTCCAAAATGTGTATTTTACAGATTCCCATACAGACACATATCGATCTGATGTAGTTCAGACTCAAACCGAAAAGACATTTATTTTCATCTACAATCTGCTTGTTACAGATTTCTACACCGACATTTATCGACACTTTTCTGTCATGTTTTACCAATTATTTTATTTTCTAACACAATCGTAAGCTGATATTATCGAAATTAAATATTTAAAGTTTTTTGCACCGACATTTACCGATACCGTTCATCTAAACCAAGGCGAATTTGTTTCATTAAAGAATCGTAACAGTCTTTACTTTTACGACCCGAAGAAACTTAAATTGTATTGGTTTATCATTTACATTTGAATATTGCATATAATTTAATTATTTAATGTTACAATTTTATATTTGAAATCGGAATGAGAAAAAGGCAGTTTATATTATGCTATCAATTTAACGTTTGTTTTATGTTGAACGCGACGCCATAAAAGATATGAAGTCCTTAAAATACTCAAGTTTTTCTATTTTCAGTGGATGCTTTTCACGATACTGATATGATAAATCAGTACACTTTATGCTGACATTTACAACTCGCTCAAAGTACCAGATCTATTTCAATTTTTTCAATCCATTTTTTTTCACACTTTTTCTGTGTTTTTAAAAAATGTTTCACATCTATATAATGTAGAGAGTTGGATTAAAATTTTTTTTGAATAAAATAGTTGCAATTATTCCTTTACTTTCATTAATAATGTTAAAGCAATATTTCATAATCTAATTATAAAGGGTGCAATTTAAATCGTAATCCCAACAATTTATTTTCGTTTAAATTGTATATTGATCCCATTTGCCGGATTGACGAACAAGACCAAGGAAATTAATTATTTCCCATTCAATTTATTTTAACTCGCATTTGTCATTCTTATCTTTCATGCGTAATTATTTTACGTTGAATTGAATGAATTTTTGTTTCAATTAAATTCCCATTTGTTGATCATCTTTGTGATAATTTGTTGTTTTTTTTACCCCCATCCTTTTCGTTATTGCAATGAAATATCTATAATAGAACGCTGCTTGTTCAAAGCTTTTATTAATTAATCAAGCCACGGATCAACGTGTACCATTATACCGATTAAATTGAAATCAAAAGGCTGAGAAATATTCAAACAGACAACGTGTAATTGTGTGCAGGCGTTCAATACATTGCGTTGTTTCAGCATTAAATATAAAATAGTTAAAAAAAAAAAAATTTTCCAATTGTAAAAATGATATTTCAGGAGAATTTTGATTGTGAAAAGGATAAAAACAAGAAAAAGTCTTTCAGGAGACTCGAGTGAGTGACAATATAAATCTTGTACACATTTTGTTCGTGTTTTGAGTGTGGAGTAATATCGATTAATTGTAAAATTTATTTACACCCTCAAAAGAAATTAGTCGTTCAGCTGTTCAATATTAGCCCCTCAATTTTTTTTGTAATGTCGATCATTTTTCAGAATTTAGAAGCGTTTACACGCGCGTGATTAATGTTCTTACTGAAGCATTCCGCTTCTTAATCCCGTCGACGATTTTAATAACTCGACCCCCTCCGGCGTGCGACAAACTGCGCAACGTTGTCGACGTCATTCCTCGTATTTACGAAAATCTATATATCAAAATCAAATATTTAATATCCTCTCACGTCATATTACCCCACATTAGCTTTCCAACAACACGCCTATGGAGATGTTCTGCAGAGTTAATGTGCATTTTAATTTAAAAAATAAAAACTGTTAAGACTTTCTTGAATGTTTTGCGGAAAACTGTATTTTAATTTAAAAAAAAAACAGTAAAAAGGACTCTGAAAAGAATCTGCAGGTCGTTTATCTAATATCACTTTACTTAAACAAAAAATTTATTTTCACTTCACTTTCACTAAACATTAACTCAAAAATTTTGTCACTTCACTTTCACTCCAATGTTACTTTTAAAAAAATTTTATTTTCTCTCCATTTTCACTTTACATAAGCTCCAATTTCACTAAAAATATATTTTCACTTCATTTTCACTTCACTTCAACTCAAAATATATTTTCACTTCATTTTCACTTCACTTCCACTCAAAATTTATTTTCACTCCATTTGTACATTTACGCACAATTTATTTTCACTTAATTTTCCCATTACTTTCACTCCGCCTTCACTTTTACTCAAAATTTTTTTTCACTTCATTTTCACTCCACTTTCACTTTTACCCAAAATATCTATTTATTCTACTTCTACTTCACTTTTTCCAACAATTTTTTCACTCTTTATTTACACTCCATGTTCACTTCCAATCAATAATTTATTTTCACTCTTTTTTTAACTTTCACTTTCACTTAAAATTTATTTTCACTTCATTTTCACTTCACTTTCACTCAAAATATATTTGAAATCCATTTTCATTTCACTTTCACACTACTTTCACATTCACTAAAAATAAACATCAATTTTGAGTGAAAGTAAAATTAAAATGAAGTAAAATTAAATTTGGAGTCAAAGTGAAAGTGAAGTGTCAGTAGAATAAAAAAAGTTTTGAGTGTAAGTAAAGTAAAAGTGTAATGAAAATAAATTTTAAGTGAAAGTAAAATGAAAATAAAAATTAAGTGAAAGTAAAGTGAAAATGAAATTTAAGTAAAAGTAAAATTGAGATGAATTTGATTGGAATTTGAATAGAGATGAAAGTAGTCAGAAAGTGAAGTGAAAGTGGAGTAAAAATAAATTTAGAGTGAAAGTGGTAGTGGAGTAAAAGTAAAGTGAAAATAGAGCGAAAAAATATTTTTTGAATGACAGTGGAGTGAAAGTAAAGTGAAAACAGAAAGAAAACAAATTTTGAGTGATAGTGGTAGTGGAGTAAAAGTGAAGTGAAAAAAATTTAGAGTAAATGTAAAAGTGAAGTGAAAATGGAGTGAAATTAAATTTTGATTGAAAGTAGATTGAAAGTAAAGTGAAAATGGAGTGAAAATAAATTTAGAGTAAGAGTGAAATGATAATGAAGTAAAAATATGTTTAGAGTCAAAGTGAAAGTAAAGTGTAAGCAGAATAAAAAAAGTTTTTAGTGTAAGTAAAGTAAAAGTATAATGAAAATAAATTTTAAGTGAAAGTAAAATGAAAATAAAAATTAAGTGAAAGTAAAGTGAAAATAAAATTTAAGTAAAAGTAAAATTGACATGAATTTGATTGGAATTTGAATAGAGATGAAAGTAGTCGGAAAGTGAAGTGAAAGTGGAGTAAAAATAAATTTTGAGTGAAAGTAGTAGTGGAGTAAAAGTGAAGTGAAAATAAATTTAGAGTAAATGTAAAAGTGAAGTGAAAATGGAGTAAAATAAATTTTGATTGAAAGTATAGTGAAAATGTAGTGAAAATAAATTTAGAGTAAGAGTGAAATGATAATGAAGTACAAATAAGTTTAGAGTCAAAGTGAAAGTGAAGTGTAAGCAGAATAAAAAAAGTTTTGAGCCAAAGAAAAGTAAAAGTGGAATGAAAATAAATTTTGAGTGAAAGTAGATTAAAAGTGAAATGAAAAAAAACGCAAAAATATTTTTTGAGTAACAGTGGAGTAAATGAAAATGGAAAGAAAATAAATTTTGAGTAAATATGAATGTGAAGTGAAATTGGAGTATAAATAAATTTTAAGTGGAAGTGAAAGTGGAGGGAAATAAATTTTATTTGAAAGTGGAATGAAAGTGACGTAAGACTGGAGTAGAAATAAATTTTGACTAAAAGTGAAATTAAATTAAAGTAAAAATTAATTTTGAGTCAAAGTGAAATGTAAGTGAGATAAAAGAAGCTTTGAGTGGAAGTTGAAGTAAAAGTGTAATGAAAATAAATTTTTAGTGAAAGTGAAGTTGAAGTAAAAGTGAAGTGAAATCGCAGTATAAATAAATTTTGACTGTCAACGTGTAAGTAAAGTGAAGTGTAAGTTGAATAAAAGAAACTTTGAGTGAAAGTAAAATAAAAGTGTAATGAAAATAAATTTTGAGTGAAAGTGAAATTGTGGTATAAATAAATTTTTAGTGGAAGTGAAACTGGAGTGAAATAAATTTTGTTTGAAAGTAGAGTGAAAGTGACGTAAATGTGGAGTAAAAATAAATTTTAGAGTTAAAGTGAAATGAAATTAAAGTAAAAATAAATTTTGAGTCAAAGTGAAAGTAAATTGAAGTATAAATAAATTTTTAATTAAAGTGAAAGTGAAGTAAAGTGTAAGCAGAATAAAAAAATTTTGTGTGAATGTGATGTAAAAATGCAATGAAAATAAATTTTGAGTAAAAGTGGATTGAAAAAAATTGTGTGTGAAAGTGGAGTGAAATTGAAGTGAAAGAGGAATTAAAAAAAATTGTGTGTGAAAGTAGAACGAAAGGGAAGTGAAAATTGAGTGGAAACAAATTTTGAGCTAAAGTGAAAGTAAAGTGAAATTACATAATCGATCCCCTTTGGCAAACTATGAAACAAAATTTTCTGTCTTCCACCCATGGTTCGACATATTTTGCACAAAGACAATTTCCAAACCTATATATTGTATAAACATATTGCTTACTTTCATCCTTCTTTTCTTTTGCGACACCGTTGATGAGAGTTTGATGAAAACTTATATAATGTGACACGTGCCACGCAGATAATTTTATCTGTTATTATTGCCACGCTTCTCAGGAATGTCATATTTAACCCAGTAATTAATTAAGCTGAAATGTTTTGCTCGTTGTCCGAAAATATTTTCCACCCTCTTAAAATCCACCGACGCAATATTCCTTTCGTCCTTTCCTCTCACTCATTTCTTTGTCATTGCAATCTCATTTCATCTTTTTTCCCCATCTCTATCTCTCTGTCTCTCTCTCTTTTTTTTGTCTCCCAATGGCAAATATAATGTGAAATAAAACGAAATTGTTCCCCTCGGCGCTTAAAATGTGCGAGATAAAATAAATTAGCAACATTCGAAATTTATTTCAATATATAAACCGGACACTAATTTGTTTCCGAGCTAAACACACTGAAATGCTCAAGAATTCAAATAAATTGGGAATTTAATTAAATTTGCAATCAGGAGAATTTAAAAAATATTTCCAACTCATCAACCACAAAATTTCAAATGCGCAAATGCGAATATTGTAAATAAAGAGATATTTGAAAACTTTGTTCTTTTATAAAATATAAAAATAAAATACCAAATTAAATTCCTTTTAAATCACTTCTGTTAAATATATCTTTTCGAAAAGAGGTCAATTTTTTTTTTGCAAATTTTCATATTATTATAGTTGATTGAAAGTTTGGTTTTCGATTTTTGAAAATAAAACATTTAAATTTTAAGTTCTAATTTTATTTGTACCTCTAGGGAAAGGGGGGGCGCGGAAAGAAGCAAGTTTTGTGAGTCTAAAAAGCTTTTTGCAGTTGGACGATTGTCCCTGAACTCGAGTGATTTCAACGTGAGGCATTAATGCATTTCGGCGTTGTGCGATAAAGTTTTTAGCGATTCTGCGGCAATTCCCGCTAGCCGATTTAAACTCATGGGCACGAAAGCGAGAGTTTGAACTGGCTCGCAATTAATTTTGCGGCCAGTCTCCGACGCTATGTTATCTCTCCCTTACCCACAATTACCTTTTTTCAACCATTTCACGTGTTTTAATCCACTTCAGCGTAATGAAGAACTTTTCTGAATTAAACATTGCTTTATCGCTGATTGGCGAAATCTATGAAAATAAAAAGTCTACGTCTGAAGAGGAATTCCTTAGAAAAGGATTTTAATGAACGATGTATACATAGTGATTCCAAATGCCCAAAAAAGGGGCAAAAACATCATCGACTGACATTTCCTTTTGATGCTCTTATGTTTTCATTCCAAACATTTGTCAGTAACACCAATTTGTAGACTTAGGTCAAGTAAATTGTTCCCTAGCTTCTGTTTTAGCTGATTCATCATTTAGCTCCATTAGATTTTCTAGTTATCTTTGAAACTAATTCGAAAAATTAAAATCAACTAATTTTTCAATTGCAACTAGTTCCAAACAATTGGAAATTGCAACTAGTTCCAAACAATTGCAAATTGCACTATAGAAGATATTGACAAGCAAATTTCTGATTCACATAATCCTTTTTGATAAGTCAACATTTCTCTTTTAAGCGTTGAAGTTAATTCTCCAACAAAGAGTTGTAATTGAAGCAGGGAACATAATAGGGGTTGGTGGTAGGTTGAGCGTGAGCAAGAGATGAAGGTGGTGAGGGTACTCGCTTAAATATTACCAGCACTTTGCAGTTCTTTAGTCGCTATTAAAGCTTGCTCGACCCGTTCCTGCGAGTTAAGTCGGCGACAGACACGATTCTAATTAAACTGGCCACCCACTTTCTCCTCGCCATATATAGGAGTCTCAAAACCTAGCGACCTCTACTCTCGACCTTACTGTTATTGTTGTAATTATAGTCAACGCGTGTTGTCGCAGTTTGCCAAGATTGTTGTTGTTCTTGTTTAGTAAAGTTACACTTCTTCGGGGGGGGTATACATGAAAGAAGTCACTTTCCACCTTCACTCTGTTATTGCGTGACGTGTCTCCAAATTTCGCAGACATAAATTAGGAATAAGGTTAGCACGCGGCGCTTGTAAATTGTTTCAGGACAGTAATCCAATCAAATCTTATTAGGATCAAGGAAAGTAGAAAATCCCCCGCACAATGTTTGGATGATTTGGGCAGTTACGAAGTTAGTGCGGTAATAGAGACACTAATTGAGGGCGTTTTGGAAAAAAGTACTCTCCAGCTTTTCTAGGAAGACTTTTGGCTTCCTATGATCAATTTCCATTTGTGGAAACAGTTCCTGAATCGTGATTGTTAATTAGTAGGATTAGTACTAGTAGTGGAGAATTCTCCCTTGCCATTCTTGTTCAGGCAGAATTCCCTCTGATGATAAGATTTACTTCGACGTTGAATCAAAATCAATTCACCAGCAAATTTCAAAATGAATTCCAAATTAAAATTTACAAGTTTTCGGCGAGATATAGCAAAACCAAAAATAGTATTTAAATTTTTAGAAAGGATGGCACACTCGAAAATCCTCTTTATTTTTGAATTATACCACTGACAAGAGAGACACTGCTGACCACCAACAACGAATAGGTGGTTTTATTTTAGAGAAGTCGTAACAGAAACAACCACTTGATATCTATACGAGGTTTAAGGGTTTGACCAAGACGATTTAAGAGCGTTACGTTTTCTCGTTTGTTCCTCCTGTCAGGATGTTATTTGTCCTGTATAACCCAGGAGACGTAAAACTGAACGAATTACAATTGCACACATGTACTTTCCTCTCGTTCATATATATAGAGTTGCATTCGATTCCCATTTCTAGTTATATACTTAAATTTCAAACTCCAATTCTCCTACAATTGAAAACTTTCTTCAGTATATTTGTAAACTTCTTCGAAATAAGAAATTTAGAAGTCTCACTTTTATTTGTTCATTTTGTTTTGATAACTACATCTACAACAATTAAGGTATTTTCTCTAATAATTAATTAAAACACTAGAAACAAAAATCTCACAAATACGATCCCCAACTATCCACATGGCACTTATTAATTTTACATTCTACAACTACATCTCACAATTTTAGTATTAATGAAAAAACATCTTTCAGGTATAAGCTGCAACAAACGGTACATTATGAAGTTATCTTATATTTTGAAACAATTCTCTGTGCTCCTAGTGCTATTCTACTTTTTCAACAACAGAAAATCATTTGCATTTAAATGGAAGCAAAACTTGAAGAAAGCATTAAATGAGAAGACAAAAATTCATCAACAATTACTTTTGTATGAAAATGATTTCAACAACAGCATTATTCATCAAATTGAAAACAAGATTTCCAAAATAATACCAACCAGAGTTGTTGACTTCCAGAACATAATAAGTGAAGATCGGAAAAATTTGCGACTAGATCCTTATTTGCTTCAAGTAACAAGAGTGATAATCATCCCTTCAGAGAATACACGAAACATAACAAAGATATTTAAAATGCTTGACACTATCACCAAAATGGCTCAGCAGAGGACACGTCCAAAAATTTTGATTGTTGTTACTAATGCCACAAAAATTGCGAAGTACAAAAACTTCTTTCAATTGTGTTGGTCGAAACAGTTTTTGGACATTAGTATCCTAAAATTAAAGCAACGTAAGGCAGAAAAGGAAACGCCGTTTGCTGATAGTTTCAACAAAATTGATGCTTACTTGTTGTACCATAATCCGTTTACAAATAGTTTTGTGAAAACTCGACTACAACAAAATACCAATTTGTTTCCCAACAAACTTGATGATCTAAATGGTTACGAACTTACTACCGGTGTCTTTCCATTTCAACCTTATGTCAGTTTCGATCGTAATTCGACAGGTCATATTCGAAAAGTAAATGGTCCCGACATCAATGTATATAGAACCATGGCAGCAGCACTTAACTTCTCCCTAAAAATGGAATTGTTTAATTTCAGCACATGGCCCAAGGTAAATTGTACTAAGGAATATAATATTGGTTATATGCGAAAAGTAATGTACAACGATTTTCAATTTGAAGGAGTACAATCAGGATTGGTAAAATCATGTATTAATGATTTACTTTTATTCGGAAAAGGTACAAGAGCTTTTAGATTGATAATATTAGTACCAATCTTTCCCAACGAAAAAATCGATCTGATGACTAAATGGAATTTATCTGATATACTTGTCATCTTCTGTTTAATTTTGTCGCCTTGGATAATAAGCAGATGTTTAAATTTTGATCCTGATAAATGGAAATTGATGTACTCTGTTCAAATAGCACTGGGCAGTTCGACACCAAAAATGCCAATAAATTCTATTGAAAGAATTACATTTATACTACTGATATTCATATTCTTAATCCAATCATCACAAATCTTTTCAACACTCTCTAATCTTCAACTAAAGGAAGAAACAGTTCACGAAATTAAGACATACGAAGAGTTGTATGAGAAGAATTTAACTCTTTATACACATACGAGTAATGAGAAATTTACGAATAATGATACGGCTTTTGAAAAGATCTTTAACCAGGCCATTTATTCGGAAAAGTCATTCTATGAATGTGCTAAATTAGTAAATGATGAACAAAATGTTGCATGTTATGGCAGAGAACAAACGGCACTTTTAGCAATTCAAAGAATAAGAGATTCTGGCAAAGAAGTAAAAATGAGAATTTTTAATATGGCTCAAGTAGTTCCAGGAAGTTCAATATATTATTCAGCAGGTTCACCATATCCTGATAGATTTGGACTTGTTTCAACTGCTCTTATTGAATCTGGTATTAGTGACAAATGGGATGCTTCGTACTTTCCCAAAGTTAAGGATAAACAAAGTCAAATTGATTTGTATAAAGTTGAAATATCTCTCACCTCGAAAGTTCTGAAACAAATGATATTTCTACTCCTAATTGGATATTCATGTTCGTTTCTTGTATTTGCTTTGGAAATTTTTATTCACCAGTAGTTTAAAATATTTTAAAGGGTTTGTGGTCTTTCTGATTATAAACTTCTGTAATTAACTAATATCATACGAATACTAACTTTTTATCACTTGCATTTGTTTCTAAATTTAATATTTTTGGATAGACCACAACAACTGAGAATGGTATTTCAGCAACTGAGATGTTAAATTAAAATCAATTATGTTGATCATTGCAATTAATTTTATTATTGACAGTCTTGGAAATATAACCTCTTCCTGTAAAACACAGTTTTGTAATAAACAAGTGTAATAAATAAACATAAAATCGCGGAAATGTCTTCCCTTTTTCGTTTTTAGTAAAAGACGAAATCAACTATTTTCTATATTGTGCCAATTTAAATGGTCTATGGTGACAAATTTTTCATCGTTTAAATTTGCCATTTGTGTGAAAAATTGCAGTACACCAAGATATGTTTGCGCTCAATGTAAAATTTAAACTGAGGGACTATTTGTGAGAGGAGCGTTAGTGCATTTCGTATAAAAGTGAATGAACAAGTACAATGTACATAGAACACATATATGTTTACGTGTATGTATACATATATAAAATACACTCATGCGCCAAATTCTTGTCGTTACTGGCATCCATGGGGTACTATTGCCCAACAACGCCCTCCTGGCTATACAGGGGGGTAATATTTAATTTCTTGCCCGACTGATTTTCTGCGTTGGTCCTCTCCTCCCATGTTATATAGAAATCCCAATGGGCCTCAATGTACATCTACATGCTTCACTGTACGATATGATAAAACACCGAATAAATGGCTTTTGGGATAGTAACTTTTTTTTCCAAAGGGAGAGTGACTCTAACTTAATTTATATTGCTCTCTCCACTGTCTCCTACCTTCCATTTTCTTCTTTTTCATCCCCAAAAAATTAATTTACAAAAAATAGCATTCTAGAGAAGGTGCAAGAAAAAACATTAAATAGCAAAAAGAAATTTTATACACGCTGCATCGATAATATTTGTCAATTTATCCCATGTTCTCCAATGTCAATTCTTGAAGAAAACTTTTTCCAAAATGAAAGAAATTAAGAAAAAAATTATCTTACATTTGCATATACGACATTCTACATGAGGGCTTTTACATTGTCAAGATATCTCTGACATGCAGACACTTCTTATTTTCTGTTGTGATAGGAAATGTGGCGCAGAAAAAGTGATGTGAGATCGATAAGGAAAAAAAAGGACGAATGAAAAAAGCTGCATGGGATATAAAGGATAAAGTCAACTGACGAAAAGCTGAAGTGTGGACGAGGGCTGATATCCAGACTGTCGCGTCATGAGCTCATTATTTTCACTTGGCTGGACTTTAAAAAAATTCCTTTTTATCACGTTTGAAAGAATCTTGCTTGAAAATTGATTTCGAGAAAATTTTCAATTGGCAAAGTGAAAAAAAAATTATTTCCATTACATAATTCAATATAGTATCCGGAAAACAAATATGATGTAAGATATAAATATATATATAAGAAATTATCTAATCAATCATGTATGCAGATTATATAAAGGATTATGAAAACAATTATGAAATCTTTCTTTTTTTTTTGAACGTGACATGAAAGTATGTCGCAATTGTGCAACCCATTTTTGTTGGATAGATGCAAGAAGAAATTGGAGAATGATATCTAAAGTCACGTCCACGCATGAAATTCGTGGCGTATGCAAAATTGCGACAAAAAGTATGAAACCGACACGTAGACTGTGTGAGCTGTTATGCGAAACACGTTTGTCCCTAGTGGAAGATAAGGTCAAAAAGCATGGTCCTGAAAGGATGCAAAAGTCCAGATCTGCAATATGTGTCCAGAGAAAAAGCTGAAACGATGCTGCTTGTTCGAAAATTCACAATCTTCCCCTCCCTCTATATTCATCCCAATCTACTTTTTCCACAAAGGAAGAGTGTATCCATCAAAGAAAATTTGTTCTGTGAGAAAAAAATTCATTGGATCCATTGTATTTTCTAAAAAAGACAAAATACCTGAAGCTATAGAGATCCTGAGAAAAGTATCGCCCATGATAATGTGGAAATAAAAGAAAAGTGATTATTTTTCAATAGAGCACTTCATTGTAATGTGGAACAATGCATCCATTTACTGAAAAGTACATAGTAAGATTTCGATTAAATTTTTCAACATCTGAAATTTAAGGACAATTTTATTTAGCAGAGTGATAAACTTTTATTGCATGATAGTATAATTAAGGTATCTATGATCTCAACTAAAAAAAGCATGATACTTTTGGTAAGATACAAAATATCCAGAAGAATATTATATAAATATGGGGATATGGTATAAGAGTATAAATATAGGAGTAGAGCAGTTTTGTCAGTTATAAAAATTTCCAAAATCTCGTTTATGTAACTAATTTGAAACAAGAAAATACTGACTAAGACGATGGACACTTAGAGATAAATCGAAAGCAATCCATTAAAGAATTAAATAATAGATGTTTTCCACCTTCATTGTATCTTTATAAACACTCTATGTATGTAAAAACAAATGCAGTTCAATTCATTTCTCTATCTGAAAGTTGAAAAAAAAATCAATTTTCCAAGCGTTTTCTTCAAAATATTGTAAATATTCTGAGTTACCAAATAAATTCTTTTTAAAAGTATAATATTGCCTGGAAAAATATTCCAAAGAACATTTCCTTTAAAGAAACACAACCTTCACCTCATGTCAATTAAAATGTTTAATCGATTTGTATTTCTAAAACAGTCGTAGAAGCAAAATTTGTTGATTTTATCTAGAAATGCAAGCTACTTTATTTAAAGCGTAATTAGTATGGTAGGCAAATAAAAAGTTTAGTCTTATTGTGACCATCCTGAAGAAGTGTAAAGATGTACTTGGAAGAAATAAGAAAACAAGATTCGTAAGTACCTAAAAATAATACTAAAGAGTAATTTTACAAAAAGCAGTAGACACATTTCTCGTTCCGAATATTATATTATTAGATTTTTTGAAAAAATAACGCATTTTTAAAATTTTCATTTAGAATATAATTGCTGAAGAGGAAGGATCACAATGCTTCGATACACTCTAAAGTATCCTGTAACACTTCTTTTCCTATTATTTTACATCTATGTTCGGAGAGTACTTGCATCTAACTGGACTACTGATTTTCAATCAACATTGAACATGGCAACGAATTTTCATCAACAGCTTCTTTTGTACGAAAATGATGTCAACAACAGTATTATTTATCAGATCGAAAGTAAAATTGCCAAAATGATGCCAACTCGTGTTGTAGACTTCAAGAACATGATAGCAGACAATCAGAAAAATTTGCGACTTGACTCGTATGAGCTAAAAGTATCTAGGATTGTCATCGTCCCTTCGGAAAATACACGAAACGTAACAGAGCTACTCAAAATACTGGAATCCGTTGCAAAGATGTCACAACAGAAAACACGTCCAAAAGTACTAATTGCAATCACCAATGCCACAAGAATTTCGAAGTACAAAAAATTCTTTCAGATCTGTTGGACGAAACAGTTTTTGGACATAAGTATCCTAAAGCTGGAGGAACAGAAACAAGGTAAGGAAATACGATCTGCTGATAGTTTGAACGATGTTAGTGCTGAATTACGCTACTATAATCCATTTACAAAACGATCTACTAAAAGGCAGTTGAAAAATTACACTGTTTTATTTCCAAACAAACTTAATGATCTAAATGGTTACGAACTTATTGCCGGTGTCTTTCCATTTCAACCTTATGTCAGTTACGATCGTAATTCGTCAGGTCATATTCTAAAAGTAAATGGTCCCGACATCAATGTCTATAGAACCATGGCAGAAGCACTTAACTTCTCCCTAAAAATGGAATTGTTTAATTTCAGCACATGGCCCAAGGTAAATTGTACTAAGGAATATAATATTGGTTATATGCGAAAAGTAATGTACAACGATTTTCAATTTGAAGGAGTACAATCAGGATTGGTAAAATCATGTATTAATGATTTACTTGTATTCGGAAAAGGTACAAGAGCTTTTAGATTGATAATATTAGTACCAATCTTTCCCAACGAAAAAATTGATCTGATGACTAAATGGAATCTACCTAATATAATTGGCATCTTTTGTTATATTTTGTCGCCTTGGATAATAAGCAGATGTTTAAATTTTGATCCTGATAGATGGAAATGGATGTACGCTGTTCAAATAGCACTTGGCAGTTCAACACCAAAAATGCCAATAAATTTTATTGAAAGGATTACATTCATACTACTGATATTCCATTTCTTTTTCCTATCATCACAAATCTTTTCAACACTCTCTAATCTTCAACTAAAGGAAGAAACAGTTCACGAAATTAAAACATACGAAGAGTTGTATGAGAAGAATTTAACTCTTTACACACATTCTACTAGTGATAAATTTAAGAATAATGATACGGCTTTTGAAAAGATCTTTAACAAAGCAATTTATTCCGACAAGGCATTCTATGAATGTGCTAAATTAGTAAATGATGAACAAAATGTTGCGTGTTATGGCAGAGAACAAACGGCACTTTTAGCAATGCAAAGAATAAGAGATTCTGGTGAAGAAGTAAAAATGAGAATTTTTAATATGGCTCAAGTAGTTCCAGGAAGTTCAATATATTATTCAGCAGGTTCACCATATCCTGATAGATTTGGACTTGTTTCAACTGCTCTTATTGAATCTGGTATCAGTGACAAATGGGATGCTTCATACTTTCTCAAAGTTAAGGATAAACAAAGTCAAATTGATTTGTATAAAGTTGAAATATCTCTCACCTCGAAAGTTCTGAAACAAATGATATTTCTACTCCTAATTGGATATTCATGTTCGTTTCTTGTATTTGCTTTCGAAATTTTTATTTACAAGTAGTCTAAAATATTTTAAAGGGTTTGTGGTCTTTCTGATTATAAACTTCTGAAATTAACTGATATCATAAGAATAGGGTAAGTGTATACCAATTGCCGAGTGTGTTCCATTTGTCGATGTTACCATGGTAATAACTAAAAAATATTTTCTAAAATGTATCATTTGTTTGTGAATATAATATTAATATATTTTTTCACAGTTATAATGCATAAAAATATTAATATTTATCATTTTTCCCCATTTACAATGTGCTTGAATGTTTAAATAAAATTCAAAGTTTGTTTACTCGACAATAGGAACCATCCTCGACAATTGGTACGTTTACCCTACAAACATTTTGTCGCTCGCATTTGATTCTAAATTTAATATTTTTGGATAGACCACAAAAACTGAGAATGGTATTTCAGTAACTGGGATGTTAAATTAAAATCAATTATGTTGATCATTGCAACAACGAAGTTCCGCATAATAATTGAAAAAATTTAATAGAAATGCTAAAAAAAATTAAATAATGGATGTCTTCTACTTTCATTGTATCCTTACAAACACTCTTCGCATGTAAAAGCAAATGCAGGTCAATCAATATTCTGTTTCTGAAATTAGAAAAAATCGATTTTTCTAGTGTTTCGTTGAAAATATTGTAAATATTCTGAGTGAACAAACAAATTCTTTTTAAAAGTATTATTGTCTGGAAAAAAAATTCTAATAAAAATATCTGTAAAAGAAACACAACTGTTCAGGATATCTTATATCTTTTAGAAATTAAAGAATGGTCAAAATTTCCTATATGCTCTATCACTATGCATCGATACACTCTAAATCGTTCTGTACATCTTTTCACCTATTGTACTCTGTTTAAAAAAATATTCTTTTTTGAGTTTGCAAAAGTCTACTATTTTTTGCTATAGATACACAAATGCTTGTAGATCAATATTTTTCTTCCACAAATATAATATAGGATAGCAAATCAATATTGTAATTTTAAAATTTCGCAAATTTTCTTACGAATGAACACATGTTAAATGATTCTAAAATAAAAGAATAACAAAATTTTAAATTGATGTTGTTAATTTATCTCTTTTATAAATCTTCTTCAAACACAACAGATAAGATTAAATGCCACCTGACTATAAAATTTTCCTTGATTTCTTTTGCAAATTAACTTGATAAAATTATTGAAAAAGTTTGAAGATTATTTTTTAACGTTTCTTTAAAATTCACAGTAAAAAATTTGGTTACAATAATAATTATTTTGAAAGATATTTATGAACAGATTTATGAGACCCTGCTGAAATTATATACTGCTTTACGCTTACCATAACATTAATTTTTAATGAGTTACAGAAAATAAATCAGTTGGAAAATATTTATCGCATTTATTAGTATTTAATTACTATTTTGATTGTCACAAATTTTTAGAAGTAATTAATTTCAGAATATCTATAACAACGATTTTATATATTGACCAAAAAGACTTGTGATTGGTTAAATCTAATCCGATATTCTGAAGCTTACAAATTTTATCGTTGCTTATTAGTTTTATGTTGATTAAAAATATTATTAATTTTTATAACTATATGTAGTTACTCATTTGCGGTTCGATATCGGACAGCGGGGATGTATATTAAATAAATAAAAACACATACAAAGAAATATATAAGTAACTTTATGTTTATTGTTTGTAAAATTGTTTTGTTTAATATCAACAGAATTTTTTTCCTTATTTACACAAGCGCGAATTCTAAATGCTGTAGTCGGTAGTAGTAAGTGTATGATTATAAATCGATCTTATCACAATGTTACTAAAGCTTCTTCAGTTTTTTCTAGACTATACATCAAGTAGGTCTTAACAGACACTTTGTCGACTCTAAATTTCAATTTGAAAGAAATAAAATGGTTCTATCCTAAAACACAAACCTTGTATCAATATATTTATTTTTAACATTTAATTTGCAGAAGAAATGTAATGTTTTAATTATTACAGAATATTTAAAGTTAAGAAATCAAACAGAAAAAGCAAATGGAATTGGGTAAGTAGACCGTATTAACAGAATACTAAAATTCGCAATTCAATCGTTGTACTCCTACGAAGCCAACTCTCATAATCACCAAAGGTATACCTCTCTTGTTTCTAGTAGTAAAGTGAAAAATAATTTTCCAGGTGTAAAACGGAACACAATGAAGTTACCTTACATTTATAAACATTTCACTATACTTCTAGTGCTATTGTACTCCATCAACAACGGAAAAGTATTTGCATTTAAATGGAAACAAAACTTGGAGAAAGCATTAAATGAGAAGACAAATATTCATCAACAACTACTTTTGTATGAAAATGATTTCAACAACAGTATTATACATCAAATTGAAATTAAAATTTGCAAAATGATACCAACCCGAGTTGTTGACTTCCAAAACATAATAAGTGAAGATCGAAAAAATTTGCGACTAGATCCTTATTTGCTTCAAGTAACAAGAGTGGTAATCATCCCTTCAGAGAATACCCGAAACATAACTAAGATATTCAAAATGCTTGACACTATTACCAAAATGGCTCAGCAGAGGACACTTCCAAAAATTTTGATTGTTGTTACTAATGCCACAAAAATTGCAAAATACAAAAACTTCTTTCAATTGTGTTGGTCGAAACAGTTTTTGGACATTAGTATCCTAAAATTAAAGCAACGTAAGGCAGAAAAGGAAACGCCGTTTGCTGATAGTTTCAGCAAAATTGATGCTTACTTGCTGTACCATAATCCGTTTTCAAATAGTTTTGTTAAAACTCGACTACAAGAAAACACCAATTTGTTTCCTAACAAACTTGATGATCTAAATGGTTACGAAATTACTACCGGTGTCTTTCCATTTCAACCTTATGTCAGTTTCGATCGTAATTCGTCAGGTCATATTCTAAAAGTAAATGGTCCCGACATCAATGTATATAGAACCATGGCAGAAGCACTTAACTTCTCCCTAAAAATGGAATTGTTTAATTTCAGCACATGGCCCAAGGTAAATTGTACCAAGGAATATAATATTGGTTATATGCGAAAAGTAATGTACAACGAATTTCAATTTGAAGGAGTACAATCAGGGTTGGTAAAAGCATGTATTAATGATTTACTTGTATTCGGAAAAGGTACAAGAGCTTTTAGATTGATAATATTAGTACCAATCTTTCCCAACGAAACAATCGATCTGATGACTAAATGGAATTTATCTGATACACTTGTCATCTTCTGTTTAATTTTGTCGCCTTGGATAATAAGCAGATGTTCAAATTTTGATCCTGATAAATGGAAATTGATGTACACTGTTCAAATAGCACTGGGCAGTTCGACACCAAAAATGCCAATAAATTCTATTGAAAGAATTACATTTATACTACTGATATTCATTTTCTTAATCCAATCATCGCAAATCTTTTCAACACTATCGAATCTTCAACTAAAGAAAGAAACAGTTCACGAAATTAAGACATACGAAGAGTTGTATGAGAAGAATTTAACTCTTTACACACATTCTACTAATGATAAATTTACGAATAATGATACGGCTTTTGAAAAGATCTTTAACCAGGCCATTTATTCCGACAAGGCATTCTATGAATGTGCTAAATTATTAAATGATGAACAAAATGTTGCGTGTTATGGCAGAGAACAAACGGCACTTTTAGCAATGCAAAGAATAAGAGATTCTGGTAAAGAAGTAAAAATGAAAATTTTTAATATGGCTCAAGTAGTTCCAGGAAGTTCAATATATTATTCAGCAGGTTCACCGTATCCTGATAGATTTGGACTTGTTTCAACTGCTCTTATTGAATCTGGTATTAGTGACAAATGGGATGCTTCATATTTTCCCGAAGTTACGCAAAATCAAGGTCAAATTGACTTGCATAAGGTTGAAATGTCTCTTACCTCGAAAGTTTTAAAGCTAATGATAGTCCTGCTTCTAATTGGATATTTATGTTCTTTGTTTGTATTTGCTTTTGAAATTTTTATTCACAAAAAATAAAAATCTTATTATAGATTAAATTACAGTGTGTGAAGTCATTTAGAGTGACAATTTTCATTAAATCAATGTTCTTTGTAATAATGACTTGCGGCCCTTTTTGATTATAAACTTCATATGAATGATATTGTACGAATCATAACATTATATGGGTTGGATCTGTTTTCAAATGGCATTGTTTTTTTTAAATACCATAAAAACTGAGAGAACAGTATTTTAGCGACTTAGTATTGTAATGAAGATAAATTATATCGATCATCGCATCAACTCAGTTTCACATAACATTTGTAATAGATCATTAAAGAGAAATGCTAAAAAATTAACTAATAATCGTTTTCTACCTGAATTGCATCTTCGCAAACATTTTTTGCATATGAAAACAAATGCAGGTCAATCAATATCCTCGTACTGAAAATAGATAAAAAATCGATTCTCCTAGCGCTTTTTTGCTCTACATATTCTGAGTGAACAAATAAATTCTTTTTAAAAGTAATATTGCTTAGAAAAAAAATTCCAAAGAAAATTTCCTTAAAAGAAACACAACCTTCACCTCATGTCAATTAAAATGTTTAATCGATTTGTATTTCTAAAGCAGTCGTAGAAGCAAAATTTGTTGATTTTATCTAGAAATGCAAGCTACTTTATTTAAAGCGTAATTAGTATGGTAGGCAAATAAAAAGTTTAGTCTTATTGTGACCATCCTGAAGAAGTGTAAAGATGTACTTGGGAGAAATAAGAAAACAAGATTCGTAAGTACCTAAAAATAATGCTAAAGAGTAATTTTACAAAAAGCAGTAGACACATTTCTTGTTCCGAATATTATATTATTAGATTTTTTGAAAAAATAACGCATTTTTAAAATTTTTATTTAGAATATAATTGCTGAAGAGGAAGGATCATAATGCTTCGATACACTCTAAAGTATTCTGTAACACTTCTATTCCTATTATTTTACATCTATGTTCGGAGAGTACTTGCATCTAACTGGACTACTGATTTTCAATCAACATTGAACATGGCAACGAATTTTCATCAACAGCTTCTCTTGTACGAAAATGATTTTAACAACAGTATTATTTATCAGATCGAAAGTAAAATTGCCAAAATGATGCCAACTCGTGTTGTAGACTTCAAGAACATGATAGCAGAAAATCAGAAAAATTTGCGACTTGACTCGTATGAGCTAAAAGTATCTAGGATTGTCATCGTCCCTTCGGAAAATACACGAAACGTAACAGAGCTACTCAAAATACTGGAATCCGTTGCAAAGATGTCACAACAGAAAACACGTCCAAAAGTACTAATTGCAATCACCAATGCCACAAGAATTTCGAAGTACAAAAAATTCTTTCAGATCTGTTGGACGAAACAGTTTTTGGACATAAGTATCCTAAAGCTGGAGGGACAGAAACATGGTAAGGAAATACCATTCACTAACAGTTTGGAGAATATTAATGCTGATTTGCGCTACTACAATCCATTCACAAAGCGTTCTTCTAAAACCCAATTGAAACAACACACAGTTTTGTTTCCAAATAAACTTCGAAACATGAATGGTTACACGATCAAAGCAGGTGTATTTAACTTCAAACCTTACGTCAACTACGATCGAAATGCAACTGGTCATATTTTAAAAGTACATGGTCCTGACATCAACGTATGGATGACTATGTCAAAAATCATTAACTTCACTCTCAAGATGAAATTTTACAATTTTACCCAATGGTCTAAGGTAAATTGCTTCGGGGAATATAGACCATTACTCTTAGAAAAAATAGTTAACAACGAATTTCAATTGTTAGGCGTTCAGTCATTGTTACTAATGTCGTGTCTTAAAGATTTTCTCGAATATGGAAGAGGAACAAGAGATTCTAAGATGGTAATATTAAAACCAATCTTTCCCAGCGAAGAACACAAACTGACCACTGTATGGAATCTATCTTCATTAGGTTGCATCTTCTGCTTAATTTTATCACCTTGGTTAATAAGCAGATTTGCCAATTTTGATCCTCAAAAATGGAAATTAATGTATGCTGTTCAAATGGCACTGGGGTTTTCAACACCGAATATGCCAATGAAGATTGTCGAACGAATTGTATTTATACTCCTGATATTCTTTTTCATATTCCAATCATCATTTATCTATTCAACATTGTCAAATCTTCAACTGCAAAAAGAAACCGTTCATGAGATTAAAACATACGAAGAGTTGTACGCCAAGAATTTAACTCTTTATACACAATCACTTATGAATAAATTTGACAAGAATGGTACTGTTTTGGAAAGATTATTTAACAAGGCAATTGTTTTCAACGCATCGTTCGATGAATGCGCACAATTGGTAAATGATTATAAAAATGCCTCATGCTTTGGCAGAGAACATGTGGCAATTTTGGCAATGCAAAGAATAAGAAATTCTGGTGGACAGTTAGGAATGAAGATTTTTAATAAGGTATTCGTAGCTCCAGGAAGTGTAATATATTACTCAGCAGGTTCACCATATCCACGTCGATTCGATCTGATTTCGTCTGCCCTGATTGAATCTGGAATTAGTAACAAATGGGATGATGAATACCTTCCCAAAGTTCCACGAAAGCCAAATAAAATTGATTTGTTTATCCAGGAGATATCTCTTACCTGGAATGTATTGATGGTAATGATCTGTCTGCTCGCAATTGGATATTCACTTTCGTTTCTTGTCTTTATATTTGAAATCCTCATTTACAAGAAGTAAAGACTTGATAATCTATTCATTTGATGTCTTCTGATAATATTCAATTGTCACAAATCTACAAAAACCTAATAATCCCAAATAAAAAAACTTTGCAAAATGTCGGTAATCTTTTCGTAAAAAAAATGTCCACGAACACACTTGTAATGCAACTACAATTCTCTTCTTTGCACTCGTAGACAAATAGAGGTCAATCAATATTAATTTATGAAAATAGAAGGAAAAAATAAATCAATAATTGAATTTGTAAAATATTGTAAACTTTCTCAAAGGAAGAGGTAGGTCAAAAGAAATTATTCTACGTTTTGTGATGAAAAAATTAGGTCAATTATATTATTACTACTTTACGACTTCAAGTTTGATTTGATTTACCAAATTGTGTATCTTCGGAAAAATAAAAATCTTATCTTGAAATGCAAACATTACTTATTGAAAACACAATCAGACTTTTGTAAGAAAGTATAGACATTCATTTCCTTTTCAAATTCAGTACTATCATGACCGAGGAGTCAAATACGTTAAATGTTAAAAAGTAATCCTTGAAAAATTACTTCAATAAATAAAACTTCAAATACTAATTACAGTAGATAAACATTTTCTTATGTTTGACAACAAAACCGCAGTACTCCGAATCTTAACTGCAATACAAGAAAGAACATGATTTATCATTACCTTCTAAAGCATACCGTTATACTTTTATACCTATTTTACTTTATTTACGATCCGAAAATACTGGCACTCGAATGGAGGACTCATTTCCAAACAACTTTGATGCAAACGAATTTACATCAACAGTTGCTTTTGTACGAAAATGATTTAAACAACACAATTATTCATCAAATCGAAAACAAGTTACCCAAAATGATACCAACCCGAGTTGTTGATTTTCAGAACATAATAGCTGGAGATAAGAAAAATTTGCGATTGGATCCCTATTTGCTTCAAGTGACAAGAGTTATAATAATTCCTTCAGAAAATACACGTAACGTGACAAAAATAATTAAAGTGCTTGACAATATTGCGAAAATGGCTCAGCAGAGGACACTTCCAAAAATTTTGATTGCCACAAAAATTCAGAAGTACAAAAAATTCTTTGAATCGTGTTGGTCGAAACAGTTTTTGGACCTAAGTATCCTGAAGCTGGAACAAACTGCTCCAAGTAAGGAAATGCCGTTCAGTGACAGTTTCGAGAAAATTCATGTCCACTTGATCTACTATAATCCATTTACACAAAGATTGACAAAAACCGATTTGAAGCAGCAAAAAGATTTGTTTCCCAACAAACTTCACAATCTAAACGGTTACATTCTGAACGTCAGTCTATTTGACTACCGACCTTATGTCTACCTTGAACGTAACGCATCCGGACATGTTCTCAACATACATGGTCCTGACATCAACTTATGGAAGACCATGGCAAAAGTCCTTAATTTCTCCGTAAATTTTGAAATATCCAATTCAACCACCTGGCCAAAAGTGAATTGTACTAAAGAATACAATACTGGAATTATGAAAAAGGCAATTAACAACGAAAATCAATTTTTTGGTGTTCAATCAACGATGTTTCAGTCATGCGTCAATGATTTACTGGGATCAGGTAAAGGAACAAGAATCGTTAACATGGTGTTACTGGTACCAATTTTTCCCAATGAAAGTAGAAAATTAATAACTGAATGGAATCTCTTGAAAGTTGTACTCATATTCTTGTTATTTTCGATTCCTTGGCTTATAAGCAGATATTTAGATTTTAATCCTCAAAATTGGAAATTAATGTACACTATTCAAATTACGCTGGGTTTGACAATACCCAAAATGCCAGTGCAAACAATTGAGAGAATATTAATGCTAACAATGATGTTCTTCTTCTTATTCCAATCTTCATATATTTTTTCAACATTGTCAAATTTTCAACTACAGAAAGAAACAGTCTACGAAATTAGGACATACAGAGAGTTATATGCAAAAAATTTAACTCTTATTACATATTCCATTGGCAATAGATTCAACACAAATGACAGTGCTTATGAAAAAATGTTCAACAGTGCAATATTTTCCGAGAATTCATTAGATGATTGTGCACGAATGGGAAATGATTATCAAAATGTATCGTGCTTTGCTAGAGAATTGCCGGTAATTTTGGCAATGGATGGAATAAGAAAATCTGGCCGAGAGTTGAGAATGAAAATTTTCCCCAGAATTCAACCGGCACCAGGAGGTGTAATTTTTTATGCACCAGGATCACCGTTTATAAGTCGATTCGATGATGTTATTCTTCGTCTCATTGAATCTGGAATTAGTGACAAGTGGGATGCTGCTTATTCACCGATAATTGCTTATAATCGAAGTAAAATTGACTTGTTTGAAAAGGAAACATCACTCACGTCGAAAGCATTTAAATTAATGATGTTTTTTTTCTTCTTTGGATATTTATGTTCCATTCTCGTATTTTGTTTGGAAATTTTCATTCATAAGGTTTTGTAAATTTAGTGGCATCATTGCCTATATATTAATGCACCAAACTCATCACAAGCTAAAAAAAATATAAATTATACTTTTTTTATTATAATCGACATAATCTGTCCTCATCTGAAGTTAGTGTTGTTTTACTCAAATTTTTTTTTATTCGAATTGTTATGTTAGTTTGCAGTTAATTTCTAAATAATAAAAAAAGTGGAGTAGAAAAACTTTACTCCAATTTCAAAACAACAATGAAATACAGTTGTATTTTTTAAAAACAATTTGTGTCGCGATCTGAAATTGGAGACCTTAGCAGCACTTTAAGGTTATGTCAGCGTTACTTTTTTCTTGTTTAAAAGTTTTTTTTTACTTATTGCAAATTAAAACCAGTGTTTATGAAAAATTTTAATTGTAATGAAGTCTCAAACATTAATGAATCCATATTGACAGTTGATTCTCTTTTTGTATTTTTATTTCAAAAATTGCAAACATAACCTACAATTTTTTGCTTCTAAGGTCCTTCTTTTCTTCAGATCGCGTAACATTTATTATTCTCTGAATTATTTATTTTTCTATTTAAATAACTAAATTGATTTAAAAAATAAAAAAAAATTGATTTTAGTAGAAGCTTTAGAAAATAATGTAGAAGTGTTAAATTTCTGTAAAAAGTTAAATGTCAAAAAGGTTTTCAATTTAAATCATTGAAATTTTTATTTTGCTGTAAAAGTATCATAATATTTAAATATAAAATATTATTAATTTACAAGCTCCCTTAAAAATTAAAAGCATTGAATAACGTTAATCAAAAATTCTAAAAAAATAACTGAATTTTGGAAAACTTAAAAAAAATTTCTTAACAAATTTTTCCAATAATTTTACATTTGAAGGTAATTTGAAACATTAAGCAAATTAATAAAGATAAATAAGTATTTAAATATTTATTTTACAAAAATAATAGAAATTTGAAAGATTTATTTCAGAACTTCTGAAAAATTGGGTTTTTGGCAAATACTTCATTGGTAATACAATTTTTTGAAGATATACTTAAATTTCCGAAAAAATTTTTTTTTAATTGAAACACTTGGAAATTTTGTATAATTTTATATTTTAAAGAATATTCTTTTCTTATCTTTGAAAATTACCTATAAATATAATTGTATTCTTTAAAATACATTATTTTGTGAATTTATAAAAATTATTCTATTTAAATAATTCAATTCTCGTAGTTGAATTCTGGAAAAAATTTTTTTTTTTAAATTTCAGTTAAAATTTGAAAAAAATGTTTGGATATTTAGAGCATAACACGAGTTTTAGAAAAATTAATTTTTTAAAGGTTTTTAAATTAAATTTCTTGCGAATTTAAAAAAAGCGAAAGTATAAAAATATTAAAATTTTTATTCTAAAAATTATTAATCACTTTATATTTCTTTAAAAATTCTTAATAATTGTATACCTAATAATATTCTTATGTAATAATAATAAGAACAATAATAAAGAAATAATTAATAATAATAATAAAAATTTTAATAACTATAATAATAATAATAAGATTCTTGTTCAAAAATTTAAAAAAAATAATTGAATTTCTAGATTGAAAAAATTACAGTTGCAATTTTTAGAAATAATTAAATTTTATGAGGTTTTCCATTAAAATTATTTAAAAAATTTAATTCGCGTGGAATTATAAATAAGAATAAGTTTTGAAATTTTTGTTTAACAAAAAGTATGAAAGTTTTGTATAAATAAATTTCCAAATTCCAAAAAATGGTTTCTTGAAAAAATGTACTTAAAATTTTCTAAAAATAATTGTATTTCTGAAAATAAATTTAAAAAATTAAAATGATTGAAAACGTCAAATTTTATTGAAATAAATTTTACTTATATTTTATTGATTTTATTTCTTTAGATTTAAAAATTATTTTGAAATATAATCGTATTTTTGAAATACGATTAGTCATTTTCAAAGTCGCGCATTACGAATTCGATCTTAGTTTTTGAAAATTCAAAATGGCGGAACCAAAATGGTGGACATTTTCAAATCTTCATTAGATTCACTTGATATTTGTTACTCAGGGGTTTTTAGGAACGCTGATTTCGAAATCGATGTCAGTTTTTCAATATTCAAAATGTCGGACGATAAAATTAAAATTTTCTTCGATTAGCATGAGACTTTGTTACTCGGGGGGTTTATGGGATCGCTGATTACGAACAGAAGGTCAGTTTTGAAAAATGTCTGTATAGGATTAAAATTTAGTGTTCTTAAAATCTAAGAATAAAAAAATTTTATGTAACTAATAAAAAAAAAAAATGTTCTCCAACAAAATTTCTTTGATTTCAATCTTTGTTAAAACGAAAATATTTTTCTTCCTCCCTCGCAGTAGTTCATGAAAGTAAACTGTTTTATGAAAATTTTTCGTCAGTGAATATTTCCTTTTGATTCTTTTCCATCTGTAATTTAAGTGCAGAGGAAATAAGTTTTCAGGTCGGTGACATTTAAATTTCACCGCTGCATCGCATCGTGAGTTCCAAATCGAAGATATTCGGGACTAAGAAGTTTTTTTTTTCTCTAGATTTCTTATCGAATTCCTCTCCCTGTGCACCTCACCTCGCCTCGTTCTTCCTCGGTACATTTGTTATATATATATCTATAAAAGGGTGCTTCGTCAAATAAACATTTGTTCGATTTTATCTACGAGTGAATTTATATATATAAAAGACTATATGCGCACTTGAATTGAAGAAATGAAATTTCCCTTTTTTTTAGAGTTTGAAATAATTTTTTTTTAATTTAGCGCAAAATTAAAATTATTAAAATTATTTAATTTTAATTATTAATAGTCACGCGCTCCGAAGAAAGTTACCTAAGAAGCAAACGAATTATAGGTTAGGGTCGTGTTAGATTTCTCTTGATTTAAAGTTTATTTTTAATTATTTGAATTTGAAACTAATTTTTATTGAATATTTTGGATATAATGAAGACTTGAAGATAAATAATTTTTTATTAATATTTGATTTTCTTTCTGTATTTTTACTTGAAAAATTAAAAACATAACCTCAAATTTTTTGCTTCTTAGGTACCTTTCTCCGGAGCGTGACACAATTATTATTATTATTTTTGTAGAAATTTTTTTTAATTCGTGTAAATTAATTTAATCTTGTAATGTAAATATTGCTGCAGTAGAAAATTGTCGTGCGGTTTATAAACATTTTTTGCTAATAAAACAGCGGGCGGTTGTGATGAAATTTTAATTATCAAATTAGGATGAGAAATGTTCATCTAAGAGCGATGCAATATATATTTGCCTCATGAAAACAAAGTGGACGAGTTTGGTTCGTCTATATATGAACTCAGAATGTGTTTGCGAATGTGCCAGCGAGCACGTATGATAAAAGGGAGCAATGTGAATATATAGGGGGTTTGGGGTTTTTCTATTGCTCGCTGGATTATTGGCTTTTATCAGAAAGACCGTCGCGAGCCAAGCCTCTCGAATCTTCTTTCCTCATTGTATTTGCGTCCCATTTGGCAATGGCTTTCAATTCGATGCTGTGCATTTTCGAGATATTCACCCCCGCGCACATATCTCAGTTTTCACTATAGTAGGTAAACTTTCGTCTTTGGATATATTGTCATTTTTGTTTCCTCCTTGAAAATTTCTAATTAACGGAAATAATTTTTCATTTTTTTTTCTAATGGAAAACCTGCGATGATTTGTTGTATTTCAGGTTTGAGACTATTTTCAAATTTCTATTTTGAAAAAAAGAAATAAAAATAGTTTCCTGTTTTTTTTTGGTATTAAAGACAAATGCTGAAAAGCATTTTTTACTTCACTTTCACTCTATTTTCACTTTTATTCAAATTTCATTTTCACTCGACTATCACTTTTACTATTAATACAATTATTTTTTCACTTCACATTTACTCAAATTTTATTTTCACTTCACTTTCACTTTTACTAAAGTTTTATTTTCACTTCACTTTAAATTTTACTCAATTTTTATTTACATTCCAATGGCACTTTCACTCGAAATTTTATTCTCACTCCACTTTCACTTCACTTCACTTTCCCGCTATTTTCACTTTTACTGAAATTTCATTTACACTCCACATTCACTTTACTTTCCCTTTTACTATTAATACAATTATTTTTTCACTCTACTTTCATTTCACTTTTACCTAAGTTTTATTTTCACTTCACTTTAACTTTTACACAATTTTTATTTTCCTCTATTTTCACTTTTACTCAAATTTCATTTTCACTTCATTTTTACATTTACTTTAAGTTTACTTTCACTCCACTTTCACTTCACTTTTTTAATTTTTTTTCACTTCACTTTCACTCTATATTCACTTTTACTCAAATTTCATTTTCACTCCACTTTCACTCTACTATCACTTTTAGTATTAATACAATTTTTTTCACTTCACTTGTACTTAATAAATTTTATTTCCACTTCAATTTCACTTTTACCAAAGTTTTATTTTCACTCCACTTTAAATTTTACTTAATTTTTATTTACATTCCAATGTCACTTTCACTTAAAATTTTATTTTCACTTCACTTCACTTTCCCTCTATTTTCACTTTTACGGAAATTTCATTTAGATTCCACATTCACTTTACTTTCACTTTTATACTATTAATACAATTACTTTTTCACTACACTTTCATTTTAATTTACCCAAAATGTTGTTAAGTGGAGCGAAAATAAATTTTGAGTGAAAGTGAAGTAAATTAAACATAGAAATTATGGAAAAGTGAAAGTGGAGTGAAAATAAAATTTGAGTGAAAGTGAAGGTAATTAATAATGGAGTGAAAGTGGAGTGATATACTAATTTGTAAGTGAAGTGAATATAAAAATTGAGTAAAAGTGAAAGTGAAGTGAACTTAAAAATTAAGTAAAAGTGAAGTGAATTAAACATAAAAATTGAGTAAAAGTGAAAGTAAAGTGAATTTAAAAATTTATTGAAAGTGAAGTAAAAATAAATTTTAAGTGAATTAAACATAAAAATTGAGTAAAAGTGAAAGTAAAGTGAATTTAAAAATTTATTGAAAGTGAAGTAAAAATAAATTTTAAGTGAATTAAACATAAAAATTGAGTAAAAGTGAAAGTAAAGTGAATTTAAAAATTTATTGAAAGTGAAGTAAAAATAAATTTTAAGTGAAAGTGATGTGAATTAAAAATGGAGTGAAAGTGGACTGATATACTAATTTTTAAGTGAAGTGAATATAAAAATTATGTAAAAGTGAAAGTGAAGTGAATTTAAAAATTGCGTAAAAGTGAAGTGAATTAAACATAAAAATTGAGTAAAAATGAAAGTGAAGTGAATTAAACATAAAAATTGCGTAAAAGTGAAGTGAATTAAACATAAAAATTGAGTAAAAGTGAAAGTGAAGTGAAAATAAAATTTGAGTGAAAGTGAATAAGTGAAATTTTTTGCAAATTTGAGCTATTTTTAGAAAATGGCTGCCATATTGAATCCACCATTTTGATTAGGAAAATTTTAAAAATCTAACTTTAGTTTCATAATCAGTGACCTCAAAAACACCCCAAGTAACAATTTTCAATAAACTGGTCTACTGCCTGGGTTTGACACAAAAGGGTTAAAAGCTAAAATTTATATTCTGCAACTTCTCTGTCTATGCAATGTACGAGGAAATAAATATTTTTAATCAAAATTTTTTCAAGTTGAAAATTTAAAAGGTGGGTTTTAGAAAATATATATATATATATATATTTGCAGGAAAATAAATGCATCGGAAATAAATTATTTTCTTCTGTCCCTGGGAGTGATTCTATTTCGCATGAAGAGAACCTGCAAGACCACAACATAGTTAGGTTTTGACACGGACATAAATTTTGGCGAACCTAGAGCGTTTCGCTTCGAATAATATGTGTATCGCAGTACAGAGCTACGTGACGGACACTTTAACCTCTCATTCTATGTATAGTTTCGTGGTCGTGAAACTCACATATAATACAACCTGCAGTGTTCACATGTGCCAATTTATTATTCAACAAAATTCTCCGAACTTTCATCTTCGCGTATATATGAAAATTTATTTAAATAAAATAAAAATTTAATATTAACAATGAAAGGTGAGAATTCAATTATTGTTAACTAGCAAAACTAAATGCGCGCAAGCGCATGTGAAATTTTTTTTTTTACATTTTTACTTTCAAAATTTGCTTTTACAAATTTTAATAAAAACTCTTAATTTCTTAAAAAATATAATTTTTCTAGAGGTCTTTCATAAAGTGTATAATTATTTGAACAACTCGTACAAAAAATGTTAAAGTATTTCTGAGAGCAACTTGAATTAAAATTCAAAATTTATTTCAATAAAAGTTGGCAAAATTTTCAATTATTTCAATTTTTTAAAATTATTTTCAGAAATAGAAGTATTTTAACAACGCATATTAGTAAATTTTTAGAAACAATTTTACGAAAGTTGTGAATTAAATTTTTCAAAACCTTTAATACTTTTTGTTAAAGAAAAATTTTAAAACTTATTCATATTTATTTTTCCCGAGGAATTAAAATTTCAAATAATTTCAAAGAAAAACCTCATAAAATATAATTATTTCTAAAATCTGCAACTGTAATTCATCCAAAATTCAATTATTCTTTTAGAATTTTTGACTAAAACTATTGAAAAACTTTAATAATTTTCAAGGACAAATAAATGTTATTAATAATTTTTTTAAATAAAATTTTTAAGATTGTGAAACTTTTGTTTCCCTTAAATTTCAAAGGAATTTAATTTTAAAACCATTTTAAATTTAATTAATTTCTAAAATTCCTGTTATAACGGTTGAAATATTTAATTATTTTTTAAAATGTGAACTGACTTGTTAAATAAATTCCTATTAAAATGCAACTACGAGAATTGAATTATTTAAATAGAATAATTGTTTGTAAATTTATAAAATTATACAATTTCAAAAATATAATTATATTTAAAGACAATTTTTAAAGAGGAAAAAATAAAATTCTTTAAAATATAAAATTTTACAGAATTTCCAATTGGTTCAATTTGTTAAAATTATTATTGTGAATTCAAGAACCTTTTTCTTTGAAAAATTTTAATTACCTTCTATTTTTCCAAATCCTAATTTTTAAAAAATTTGCAAATTAAATTTTTCAAATTTTAAATAACTTTTGTAAAATAAATATTTAACTAATTATTGTTCTTTATTTGCTTAAAATTTCAAAACACTTTTTGTTAAAGAAAAATTTAAAAACTTATTCATATTTATTATTCCCGAGGAATTAAAATTTCAAATAATTTCAATGAAAAACCTCATAAAATATAATTATTTCTAAAATTTACAACTGTAATTTATCCAAAATTCAATTATTTTCTTAGATTGTTTGAATAAATCTATTGAAAAACTTTAATAAATTAAAAAAAAAATAATGTTATTAAAAATTTGTTTAAATAAAAATTTAAAGATTTTTACAATTTTGCTTCCTTTTAATTATTTTTTAAAATGTTAACTGACATTTTTGTTAAATAAATTCCTATCAGAATTCAACTACGAGAATTGAATTATTTTAATAGAATAATTTTTTCAAATTCATAAAATGAGATTATTTTAAAAATATAATTATATTTATAGACAATTTTCAAAGAGGAAAAAATAAATCTCTTTAAAATACAAAATTTTACAGAAATTTCAATTGTTTTAATTTGTTAAAATTATTGTTGTGAATTCAAGTACCTTTTTCTTTAAAAAATTTTAATTGCTATTTTTCAAAAACCTAATTTTTTAAAAATTTCCAAATTAAATTTTTCTTTAATAACTTTTGTAAAATAAATATTTAACCAATTATTGTTCTTTATTTGCTTAAAATTTTAAAATATAGTTAAAAATTTGAACTAAAAGTCTTTCAAAATTCAATTGATTTTTTAGAATTTTTTAATAATATTATTCAAAATTTAATTTTTAAGAAAGATAACAAATTAAGGCACATTACATTTTTTTACACACAGTTTACAAATTAACTTTCTATCTTTTCCCATATCAATTCAAACTACACTGAAAAAATTTTTAATTGATTTAAATAAACGATTAATTGACTATTATCAATTAAATATTTAATTGAATCAAATAATATTTATTAGAGTCAATTAAATAGTATTTGCTTAAAATACTGAAGTTATTGATTCAAATACCATTTAATTGACTCCATCTACTATTATTTGATTCAAGTATATATTTAATTGTTTATAGTCAATTAATTGGTTATTTGAATCAATTAAATTTTTTTTCAGTGTACAAAACAAAACATTGTGATAAAATAACGCTAAACTCCGGGTGATGACAAATTAGGTCGATTATTATAATCTAATAATAATAATTTTATATTGCGTTCTTTCAATTTGTCAAAAAATGGAAATGATATATTGTTCAAGAACTGTTTGCTTAATAATAAACAACAAATATAGAAATTGTAGTCAAGAAAAAGAGAGATTTTATAAAAATTTGTTCTTGAAGAAATATGAATATAATATTATAGTAAACGTGAGAGATAAGAAGAAGGTTCTTCTGTTGTGAAAAATAAGTAAAATATCAAAAATACATTTTTATTTCAATAGTAAACTCAAGCCGTGACTACACGTATATAATGTGATCTCACAGTGAAAAATGCGTCAAGGGGTTTGCAGGGTATTACGTATTTTGTGCACGTTGTCCGTGTGAAGTCTACGGATCAATGGCTAGTTTAACATAACTGAATATTAAAAGAGCCTTTTTCCTTTCTTGAACCCAAAGGACGAGTTATAGTCCATCAGAAATCAATGCTCCGATTTTATTCCCAACTTTGAAGATTAAATTAAATTATAATCAAAAATTTATATTCTCACTCTCTCTATTTACATCAACGGTTTCAGTAGTTAACTAGATTGATTTACTATTTTTTAAAAATAATTCTTTTCTATTGTATTAATACTGACTCAAAAAATACGACCAAAAAAAAAATCTCTCCAAAGTTACAAAATTCTTTATTTAAATTATTAAATGTCATGAAAATATAAATGTATATATGTCAAAAGAAGGAGAATATTTCTTCTTGAAGGGAAGTTACCCTGAAGAGAAGTATTTCTTTTATTCCACTTGTTTTTGCATTTTTAATGAAAAATATAAAATTCAAAAGAGACTTTTTTTCGGAAACAATTTCTCTCGAGACTGTATGCAATGGTTACTTGTCTAGTAATGACTGTTGGACGTCTAGAAAACATTTCCTATTCATTATTAAAACCCAAGCTCTTCAAAATGTTCTTGCGTGTTTCTGAAATGACTTCAAGATGGGTTCTTAATGTCGCATAAATCCTAGAAACGCCGAGCTCTTTGCAGTCCATTGCGCTTCATGCATAATGCACCTCTCTCTCTCTCTCTCTCCTCCACACTGGTCACCGGGTGCGCTTGATTTTTAACTGGGAAAGTTTTTTGAATTAAAATGACGCCCAATAAAAGTGTGATTTATCCTGTCGCGCGGATATGAAAAATACAAATATCCCTTTTTTTTGCAAAACGTTTTTCAGTTTTATTATCCAACTAGCCAACATATTTGAATGTTGTGCTATACAATATTTATTGTAAACATTTTCAAGTCATTTTAATTTCATTAATTTTTAAATAAATACTTATTATGACACATAACTGAAAAACTAATTAGAATTAAATTTTCAAAATACATTATATTTTCAAACTTTAAAGTATATAAAAAAAACTTTAACAAATTTCCATACTAATTTCAAATTTGGCATCAGATTTTCAAAATTTTAAATAATTAAACTTTCTTACGAGGAAAATTAAATTTCACAAAAATTGTTATCTGATACTTAAATTTAAAAAAACTTCATTACGAAAATTTTAATTATTCTAAAGAATCGAGAAGGTAAAAAAATTATTAGCTATATATAGGTATTTAACTTTCCGAACAAAGAATATAAACAATATTTTTTTTAGAGAATTTCCACTACTTTTAATTCGCTAATATTGAAAGAAATCAATTTTATTTAACAAAATTTTATGCAATTTATTTTTCCCAATAATTCAATTACTTTAAATAATTATAAAATTTTTAATGTAAATTCCATTTTTTCGAAAACAATTTTGATTAAATTCTAAGCATGAATTTAATTATTTTCAAAATCGTAAAATTCAGTTACTTTCCCAAATAAAGTTTTTGACAAGAATTCAATTATTTAAACTAATAAAATTTTCATAACATTTAAAAATTCATTATTTAAAACAATGTTCATAAAATTCTTATGAAGATTTCAATTCCTTTCAAAAGTAATAAAATTTTCAACAGAAATTCAATTCTTTTTAAACATTTTAATAAACTTTTCCGCAATAATTCAATTATTTTCAAAAATTTAATAAAATTATTCGAAAGAAATTAATTGTTTTAAAGATAATTTTAATAAAAATTTTTTTTAATAATAAAAAAATTACTAACGAAAATTCAATTATTTTGAGGTATTTCAATAAAATTCTTTTCAAAATTCAATGATTTTCATAAATAACAATATTCATCACAATAATTCAATTATTATTAAAAGTAATAAATTTCATCTTGGAAATTTCATTATTTAAAAAAATTCTAATAAATCGTTCGCAATAATTCAATTATTTTCATAAATAATAAAATGTTTTTTTTGGAAAATCCAATTATTTGCAAAAAAATTTAATAAAATTTCCCACCGACATTCAATTATTGACAAATTTTTTAATAGAATTCTTTGTAAAATTTAATTAGCTTTAAAAACTTTTCACATTCCAATGATTTTCAATATCTACTATTTTTATAAAATAATCAAACAGAATTCAATTATTCAAAAAAATGTATGATAAAATACTTTCCAAAAATTCAATTATTATCCAAATTAAAAAAAAAAAAATTTCTCAAGAATTCAATTATTTTTATAAAAATAGAAAACTATTAAAAAAAAATTTAACTATTTTCATAAATTACGAAATTCTTCAAAAAAACGTCAATTTTTCTTAAAATTTATAAAATTCTTCAGAAAATTTCAATTATTTTCAAATTTTTTAAAAAAATTCTTCGCAAGAATTTAATTATTTTAATAAATAATAAAATATTTTAAGAAAATTCAATTATTTTCATAAATAATAAAATGTTTTTTTTGAAAATCCAATTATTTTCAAAAAAATTTAATAAAATTTCCCACCGACATTCAATTATTGACAAATTTTTTAATAGAATTCTTTGTAAAATTTAATTATCTTTAAAAACTTTTTACATTTCAATGATTTTCAATATCTACTATTTTTATAAAATAATCAAACAGAATTCAATTATTCAAAAAAATGTATGATAAAATACTTTCCAAAAATTCAATTATTTTCCAAATTAAAAAAAAAATTTCGCAAGAATTCAATTATTTTTATAAAAATAGAAAACTATTAAAAAAAATTTAACTATTTTCATAAATTACGAAATTCTTCAAAAAAACGTCAATTTTTCTTAAAATTTATAAAATTCTTCAGAAAATTTCAATTATTTTCAAATTTTTTAAAAAAAATTCTTCGCAAGAATTTAATTATTTTAATAAATAATAAAATATTTCAAGAAAATTCAATTATTTTCATAATTAACAAAATTTGCCTAAAGAAATCAATTATTTTTGTAAATAATAAAATTCTTCTGAAAAATTCAAATTATTTTTATAAATAATAACATTTTTCATTGAAAATTCAATTATTTTCAATTATTTTTTTTTAAATTCTTCGCAAAAATTAAATTACTTTAAATTCTTTCATGAATAAAAAAATTCGTAGCATAATTTCAATTTATTAGCAGGATAAGAAAAAAGTAAATATTTTTGATGAAAATTAGGAAAAAGTCAGGAAAATAAAAAATATGGAATGGAATTTTTGTCAATTTTGTGAAGTGAATAAAATGGGTTTTTTTTTGTTTCTTTTTGACATTAAAAAAATGACAATAACCCACAATAATAATAATAATAATTTACGGTTTTTAACTTTTTTTGAACTTAGATACATATCTCAAAATTCCTACATTTATAATGTGGTAACAGTTTTATAAATCCACTTTCACTCAAAATTTATTTTCACTTCATTTTCTCGTTGGTCAACGTTGTGAACTTTAACTTCGTATTGTAAAAAAAAATAATAAATAATGAATAACGAATAGAAGACAAAAATATTTTAAAGAAGCTATATAAGAAAAAAAAACCTAGCGAATTATGGCAATTTTTCCGTTTCTACACGAGTGCCTATAACAGAATAAATTTAAAATCCAGAAAATGAATTCTATTAAAAAGAGGGAAATTGTCAAAATGAGAAAAATAAAAAGTTGTAATATATTTGGATTCTAAATCATCTGAAATGAATTATTAACCCTCTGCCTGGGTGAATCCCTTTTTAGAAAAAAAATAATAATATTCCAAAAGGCGGGGGAAGAGAGCAAATCGATTAATCCACGGTTCAATAAGGCGTGTCAAATATAATTCTAAAAACAGTTTCTAATGTGTGAAACTATCGGTTCATTGATCGAGAGATGGTCTTTTGCAGATATATATATAGGAAACTGTAATAAATAGCCTATAAACTTTGGTCGTCATATGGCAATGAGATTAAAGATCGATAAATATTTAACAGTGAGTGTGTGTGTGTGCCCATTGACAATGGTTGATAACGTATTGGGATTCTATAGGCGTGTGCTATGTCGAATAATGTTCGAAGAGAGGAGAATTAAGGTGAGGGGACATGCTCCCTGCAATGATGACCCCTTCCCATTCCAATTTCCACATACTGGGAAGAGATGTGCGTTATATTGTATGCCTGGCTGCTTGTCCCGCTGGGTATGAGCTTTCAACCCCTGACACTCCTCCACCTCACTGGAAGGTCCATTATGCAGTCACACAATCGTTAAATTGTTACAATTACAGAAGCCATTATATACATCACCGTGGGCAGCTGTCGTGTCAGCTGATAAATTTCTTCTAAATTCCAAAACATTATATGAGCTCATGTTAATTATATATTAAAGAGTTTGTGTACGGAATTAATGGGCAAAGATTATATATATATAGGGCAATCTCCTGAAGATTTTCACTCCAAATTTATTTTTATTACAATAATTTTTTCCGAATACTGCCACTGAAAAAAAAATTATTTGATTCAAATAACCGATTGCTTGACTATTAACAAATGAATATTTACTTGAATCAAATAATTTTTATTTGAATCAATTAAATAGTATTTGCTTCAAATACTGAAATATTTGATTCAAATGCAATTTATTTGTTAATAGTCAAGCAATCGGTTATTTGAATCAAATAAATTTTTTTTTTCAGTGGCAGTATTCGGAAAAAATTATTGTAATAAAAATAAATTTGGAGTGAAAATCTTAAGGAGATTTAAGGAGACAATTTATTTGATTCAAATAAAAATTATTTGATTCAAGTAAATATTTATTTGATATAATAGTGAGGCATTCCATTATATTTCCACTAAAGTCGTTGCCGACTAATTTTAAAAAATTGTAATATTTTGCAGGAATGATTTTAAAGATATTAGGATTACCGAACAAAACGAATTTTTAAAATATTTTTTATATTTATTGTAAAATAAGCATCTAAAGTATATGAAGTCGTTAAAACTGTCACATTTTCATCTATTAGAAAATATTAAAGAAAACACATAATTAATTATAAAAACGTAAAAAAAATTTTAGATTTTATTAAGAATGAATTATTTTATTATTATAAATTGGTAGAAACAATTCTTAATCAGAAATATTAAATAAACAATGGTTTTAAAGTTCACCTGGTAAATAACCTATTTTTGCAAATTTCATTCACTATAAATGTGAGAAATAGAAATCATTAAATTGAATAAAACCTTATGAAATATAAAGTACCTGTAATTAACTTTTACTTTTTCTTAACACTTTCTTCCTTTTTTCTTCATAAATGTTCAAAAATAAGCAATTAAAACTGGCACTTTGCTTATTTTTACGATTTTAAAATGTAAATAACTTCTGCCCAGAAAAATGAAAAATTACGAAAATTGGGCAATAATTAATTGATCACTATAGATAAACTCACTGGAAAAAGATTTTTTTTGGTCCCGAAGCTATTTTCAGAATTAATTAACTTTAAACTTTTTACTATTTTTGTCAGGTTTTTTATGTGTTTTTTAAATGACATTTTTTTTATAATTTAATGAATTGTGTATTTAATAATTTATTTATAACTATTTTATCTTTTCAAAAATAAATAATATACATTTTTTGATATTGAACGGAACAAAAATTGTAATGAATTTTTTAATTTATCATTTTAAGTTCAAAATTGATATTTTCTGTAAAAAAATTAAAATTTTAAATTATAATTTTGTTATTTATCTAACTTTCCACTTAATATGATATATTTTAAAAGATTAAAAATATTTTATTTTAAATAAAACGGAAAATTTTTTTATAATTCAAGGGTTAGGTATTTGAAAATAATTATTAAAAAATTAAAAACAAAACAATAACGCTTATTAAATATTAAAAAGGCTTGAATAGTTTGTCAAATAAAAAATTCACGTTTTTAAATTTAAAAATATTGAAACATAAATTAACAAATTTTTTGGGCTACAACTTCAAATATTTATATATTGATTACGTATAATTAAAAAACAGTTTAAAAATATAATTTACTGAAAAACGAGGCTTCGAAGATGAATTTGAATGTTTACTCCCGTTGCCAGTAAATTTTAATTAATTATTAAAAAAATTTCTTTATTTTATTTAAACTAAATATTACAAAATTTTTAATTATATTAAAAAATAATTAAAAATATGTATCATATTTAACCAAAACCAAAAGGCAAAATTAAATAAATTTTTGTTTACTAAGAAAAACTTTAAATTTTAACATTATACAAGATTATGTAAAGATAAATAATGTTTCGTAGATTATGGATAAATTTTTTTTGAATATTCCAAACTATCTTGATTCAATTCATTTATTTATACATTCACAATAAATTTTTTTCATGGTTGCCACAGGTCAGAAAAATCAGAAAAACTCAGGGATTTTTATTGAAAATTAAAAAGTAATATAATTATTTATATACAAATTCAATTATATTTAACATTTTTCAAAAATTATGGTCAAAATTTCAATTATCTTTAAAAATAATAAACTTCTTTTCCAAACTTCAATTATTTTTCAAAAATTTCACAAAATTTTTTTCACGAATTTAGATATTTTCGTAATTATAATAAAATTTATTAACTATTTACAAATGTATATATAAATTTCTTAAAATTTATTTTCATAAATAATTAATTTTTTTAAAGTTATTCAATTATATTCGTGAATACTGCGAATAGTAAAATTTATCGTAGAATTTCAATTATTTTTTATATATAATTTTAATCGTATTCCTCGAAAAATGTATTTATTCTTAATAATTTTATTAAATTTCGTCGAAAGAAACTTTTTGATAAAATTCAAAGTAAAATCTTTAAAAATTAAAATTTTTCATATGTAATTTTTAACTGACAAATCCGTAGAAATTTAATTGAATTTTCACAAAAAATTATTTTAACTTTTTATTTTTTTAAATGTTTAATTGAAGAATTGAAGAAAAATATAAAGTATCTTTTACTATACACTTTTATAGTAAAATATTTCTGGTTAACAATTTTTGGTAAGTTTTACTATACTCTTGGAGTAAATTTTGCTACATTCTAAGTCAATTTTACTACGTTCAAAGTATATTCTTTGCAAAAAATTAGGAAAGTTTACTCCAAAAGTACTAAAAGTTACTAGAAATACTTTACCAAAAATGTTGTACTATAAAAGTAGTAAAAATTATACTTCATATTTTTTTCCGTTCATGTTTGTGAATAGTTTTTTTATTTCTAGTATTAGCGAATTTAAAGTATAGTAAAAATTCTGTTAAAAATAAAAATAGTTGCTGATTTACTTTGATTTAGTAGCTGATATCTGAAAAAATACCGAAATATATGGCATAATGTAAAGAAAGTAGTAAATAGTAGGTTTTACAAGATGAGTAACGTACCGGCCCTTATAAGGGGGGCCGTTAAGTGTGTGACTGAGCCCAGTGCGACAAAATCTAATTATTATATATTAATTATATTATACACATCATATATATGTATATATACGTATATATAAATTGAAACAATTGAACGCGGTTGATGAAGCCAGATAATCATATGAAGAGAAGGGCAAAGTAGACTTTAATTAGCTGTTTACAAAGAGCAAATTAAAAAGCTCGCCAATAGTGGAATTTAAATGAGTATTGAATGATAATCGAAATCCGATTTGTCCGTTACTAGAAGGTAATATTCACTCGAATGTAGCTTTAACATTTGTGCGTTCAAAATGTCGATGGGATGAGATCCTTTATAAATTGCATGGAGAACAATTCCAGTGTGACTAAACAAATTATCGATTTTTGTTAAATATGGCAAATATATCGTTAGTCTGCGCTCACTGTGTGTTCACATATATACAGTGAATATACATAATTAATAGGGTTATTGTTCTGAATACTGTTTTTGTTTATTATAATCATATAATATATATATATATATATATATATATATATATATATATGCACACGTATATCACGTTACGTTATTTTACTTCATTATAGTCTATTCTATATTTTTTTTTAATGAATTTCGAATTTGCGTATTTGTTTCATACACACATATAAGTTTCAAGAGAAATTACAAAAAAAATACAATAATGACTTCAAAAAAATTCTTATACGCATTTTGGATAATTTTTTGACAATTTAAAGTTAGGTTTACAACACTTATTCCATATTTTTGAATTCAGCTTTGATTTTAAAAAAATATGCAGAATTTGATATGGGTGATTCTCCTGAAAGACACCTATTTTTTTCTAAAAACTAAACAAAATTAATTTTAACATTTTCTGAATTTTTTTCGTCATGGGTAGGTTTTAAATACGTTTAAAAATAAAAATCTGAGTTGAGCTAAATTAATTCTCAAAAATAAGCCTTCCAGCATTATTTTAATATTAAGTGTTTTGAAGATTAAATAGTAATCAATATTGGAGTTTTTGTTAAAAAAAATTCCTTTTAAATTTAATTTATTTAATTTATTAAACTTTTAACATTCTTCATTTATAATTTAATGAATTGTGTATTTAATAATTTATTTATAACTATTTTATCATTTCAAAAATAACTAATATATATTTTTTTATATTGAACGGAAAAAAATTGCAATGAATTCCTTAATTTATCATTTTAAGATCAAATTTGATATTTTCTATAAAAAAATTTCTATTTTTAATTATAATTTTGTTATTTATCTAACTTTCTACTTAATATATTGTATTTAAAAAAATTAAAAATACTTTATTTTAATTAAAACGGAAATTTTTTTTTTAATTCAAGGGTTAGGTATTTGAAAATAATTATTAAAAAATTAAAAACAAAACAATAACGCTTATTAAATATTAAAAAGGCTTGAATAGTTTGTCAAATAAAAAATTCACGTTTTTAAATTTAAAAATATTGAAACCTAATTTAACAAATTTTTTGGGCTACAACTTCAAATATTAATATATAGATTACGTAGAATTATAAAACAGTTTAAAAATATGATGATATTAACTAAAAAACGAGGCTTCGGAGATGAATTTGAATTTTTACTCCCATTGCCAGTAATTTTTAAATAATTATTCAAAAAATTTATTTTATTTTATTTAAACTAAATTTAAGGGAAAAATAATTTTTAGCAATAAAAAATGTGTGCTCAATATTCTTTGAATAAAGAATAGGAAGTGAACAATGCATATATATAGGCATTGATCTATTAAGCTACATGTCACTTTGGAAAATAAAAAAAAAAATTGTAACGCTTCCTCGCTACAAAATGGACGTTTCATTACTCGCTTGTGTAGAAATTGAGGTCAATTTCTAAAACGACAGTACTCAATGACCAATGGAACTGTCAATTTGTCCAGCAAGACATTTTTCGATTCTTTTCAATCAATAATTTAATTAAAAGTCCCACACAGTTTTTCACTTTTTAGAGATTTCTCACAATTTTTTATTAGTTGTAAGTTCGATATATTTATTAATTATTTAATTTTCATTAGTGTAAAGTGAAAGTGAAGTGAATTTACATAATCGACCCCCAGAAAATTTTGTTTTGTGAATGAAAATTCAATATCGTGAATATTCATTAATTTCTCTAACATATCTTTCATTGGCAAATTTAATGCTTTATTGTGAATCAAATTATTATCAATATAATTTGATGTAAATATTTCTATAGAAAAATTTTAATTCAGAATAAAATTTTTTTTTTAAATTAAAAATTCTTTATTTTAATTTAAAAATAAAGTACAAACAAAAAAATATTAATTATAAGAATTAATGTGTAAATTTTTCTAAAAACTAAAAATTTAATTTGTCAAATAAAGTACAGAATTAAAATTAATCTTATTTTCACGCCTTCAATCTAATCTTTTCTTTGTATAAAGTGAATTGTAATCAGTTAAAAAAAAGTCGATGAAGAAAAGAAATTTCTTTGAGGATAAATGTTGGCTAAGGTGTGAGAATCAATCAAAAGGGAAAAAAGCACTTTAAGTATTTTAAAAACGTTAATTCCTGCAATTAATAAGAATTGCCCTTTTATAATATAATTCCAACTAATTACGAATATTTCACTTCGATGAGACGAAATGAAAAAAAAATAAATAGAGAAATGGGAGAGTGTATTAAAATGAAAGGAGAAGCGAATAATAAAATTTTCAAATAATAAATTTTTTAATTTCCGAGTATTTTTTTTTTTTTTTTGCTTATTTTGTTATTTGATCAATTTTTGATCTCCTTTGTCACTCGTGATAAATATATATAGTGTATTAGGACTATATGACGAATGCGAAGAAATGAAATTCGCAAAACTATTTTCATGACTGACTTTTTCAAAAAAATAATAAAAAAATAAGAATACGGAAGTAGATGGGAAGCCGGAAAGACGACAGCTTCGTTTGCTTCCTCTCAATTGTAAAACTGTCAAACGACAAGGGAAATGTCATATTATATAGTTCACGAAAAGGAATTTTTTGTTCCACATAACCATTTTTTTTTTATTTTTTCCCAATTTTTTCATATTTTCATTTGTTTCGCAAATTTTTATTTTCTTTATCATCGGAATTTTATTTTTTTTTGTATATACTGTACATGTAGGAGAAAAGGATATTTTTATGTTTTAAAAGTTTATTGGCAAAATTTTCAACTGTATGGCAAAAACCATCTTGTAATGTTAAAATTTAAAGTTTTTCTTATTAAAAAAATTTATTTAATTTTGTTTTTTGGTTTTGGTTAAACATGATGCATATTTTTAATCATTTTTTAATATAATTAAAATTTTTTTAATATAGTCCTAATATATATCAAATTGAAGCTTAGAATCTACCGTTTATTTTTTACTTATATTTAGTTTAAATAAAATTAAACAAATTTTTTAAATAATTAATTAAAAATTACTGGCAATAGGAGTAGAAATTCAAATTCATCTCCGAATATTTTTAAATTTAAAAACGTGAATTTTTTATTTGACAAACTATTCAGCTCCGAAGCCTTTTTCATATTTGATAAGCGTTATTGTTTTGTTCTTAATTTTTTTTAAATTATTTTTGAATACCTAACCCTTGAATTATAAAAAAATTTTCCGTTTTATTTAAAATAAAATATTTTTAATCTTTTAAAATATATCATATTAAGTGGAAAGTTAGATAAATAACAAAATTATAATTTAAAATTTTAATTTTTTTATAGAAAATATCAATTTTGAACTTAAAATGATAAATTAAAAAATTCATTACAATTTTTTTTCTGTTCACTATAAAAAAATATATATTAGTTATTTTTGAAAAGATAAAATAGTTATAAATGTAAATTCGTGAAAAGAATTTTGTGAAATTTTTGAAAAATAATTGAAGTTTGGAAAAGAATTTTATTATTTTTAAAGATAATTGAAATTTTGACCATAATTTTTTAAAAATGTTAAATATAATTGAATTTGTATATAAATAATTATATTACTTTTTAATTTTCAATAAAAATCCCAGAGTTTTTCTGATTTTTCTGACCTTTGGCAACCATGAAAAAAATTTATTGTGAATGTATAAATAAATGAATTGAATCAAGATAGTTTTGAATATTCAAAAAAAATTTGTTAATTTATGTTTCAATATTTTTAAATTTAAAAACGTGAATTTTTTATTTGACAAACTATTCAAGCCTTTTTAATATTTAATAAGCGTTATTGTTTTGTTTTTAATTTTTTAATAATTTTTTTCAAATACCTAACCCTTGAATTATAAAAAATTTTTCCGTTTTATTGAAAATAAAATATTTTTAATTTCTTAAAATATAATTTATTAAGTAGAAAGTTAGATAAATAACAAAATTATAATTTAAAATTTGAATTTTTTTAAAGAAAATATCAATTTTGAACTTAAAATGATAAATTAAAAAATTCACTAAAATTTTTTTCGGTTCAATATAAAAAAATATATATTAGTTATTTTTGAAAAGATAAAATAGTTAGAAATAAATTATTAAATACACAATTCATTAAATTATAAATGAAGAATGTTAAAAGTTTAATAAATTAAAGAAATTAAATTTAAAAGGAATTTTTTTACAAAAACTCCAATATTGATTACTATTTAACCTTCAAAACACTTAATATTAAAATAATGCTGGAAGGCTTATTTTTGAAAATAAATTTTGCTCAACTCATATTTTCATCTTTAAACGCATTTAAAACCTACCAATGACAAAAAAATTCAGAAAATGTAAAAATTATTATATTTTTGTTTTTAGAAAAAAACAGGCGCCTTTCAGGAGAATCATCCATATATTTTAAAAATAAAAAAAAGTTTTGCTTTTTGCCACATGTTACGACGACAGTTCGAAATTTTGCCAATTTCAAAAATTAGGTAAAATTAAACAATTTAAGACCGATGAATGTACATATTTCGTTGTGATCGATCGATGAATAGTAAAAGTTCATAAGACAAACTATAAGCAGCTTTCCTTTGCACACACGTACAGAAGGATGAATCAAACCACAAAACGAAACGCGACTTTAATAAAGCTTCTCTCCAATTCCTTTAGAATTCGGTCCCTTATTCCTTTTCCATTTCAAACTATATATATATATAATATTTACTTCTTCCTTCAAGCAGTAAATACTCTAAAGTATCAGAACCTTTAGTGCTTATACTAAAAGTATTTTGCTACTGAGAATCAACTTGGATCTGAAATCCGATTAAATTGTGAGAGAAGATTTTACTTGAAATTTGAGACGAAAAATAAAGATGAAAAATCAAGAAAGAGAGAATCTTTTGCTATTGTTTTTATATCTATATATATATGTAAAGCTTTAAAAAGTTTGGAGTGCAAATATTTTTATGTTATACGTTTTACTTGCGAGCGGGAGAGGAGAGAAGAAAAGAATTATTGATGTCGAAAGTGTTTTTTTGATGAAGCGTATACAGTTTGGTCATGAAGGCGGAAAAAAATAGGAATGAATATGAAAAAAAAGGGGTTGAATGGCATACCAAAAACTGACAGATCCATATAGTCATATTTCGAATTGAACTATATATATGGCTTGCCCTTAAAACATTTTTTTTTCACAATCTGAGCGCTTTTACAAGTGCGCGAGAATATTAAAAAAAAAAAAAATCAGGTTTGCATAGAAGAGTCGATCTCCCCGCATCTCTTGGGGATATAATCTGTCAATGGTTTTCGCTTAATGGTTGAAAATTCATTCTGAAAGGACAACACAAGCGTTTAATAAAAAAAAAAGAGTTATTGGAAGGCGAAATTTACCGTAAAAATATTGAATTCAACATAAAAGCGGTTCTGATTTGTTTGGTGGGAAAAAATCCATTTATTCTCTGTTTTAAAGATATGTATTTGAAAAAATTTTATTGCAAAGCAAATTTTTTTCAGTCGAAGGAAAAAGAAAACACGCGAGTTAATTGGTGTTATTTTATTACGAAAAAGAGATGAAATCAGATATCGGAAATAAAAAAAAAATTATATGTAGGAAAATGGAAACAGTATTAATTTGATATTTAATCATTTTTTTATTGATATACAATATTAAATAATTTTATTTGATTAAGTTAAATAAAGTAAAACTTTAAACAGAGATAATGTAATTTCACATTCACTTTCCCTCAAATTTTATTTTCACAGCACTTTCACTTCACTTTTACTTTCACTTAAAATTTATTTTCTCTGTATTATCACTTTACTTTCACTTCGCTTTCACTACAAATTTATTTTCACTTTACTTTCACATTTACTCAAAATTTATTTTCCCTTCATTTTCAATTCACTTTCAGTCCACTTTCACATTCACTAAAAACTTATTTGCACTTAATTTTCACTTCACTTTTTGGTTGGTCAACGTCATGGACTTTAACATTGTATTGAAGCAAAAGAATAAGCAAATAAAATTTGTGTGGAGGTGAAAGTGGTCTAAAAGTGAATTAAAAATGTAGTAAGAATAATTTTTTTAAGTGAAAGTGAAATGAAATCTAAGTGAAATTAAATTTTGAGTCAAAGTGAAAGTATAGTGAAAGTGAAGTGTAAGTGTAAAAAGTTTAGTGTGAAAGTGAATAAAAAGTGTAATAAACACAAATTTTGCGCGAAAGTGAAACTGGAGTGTAAATGGGATGAAAAAAATGTTTAGGTGAAATAGGAGAGAAAGTGAAATGAAAATGCTGTGAAAGTGGAGTAAAAGTAAAGTAAAAATGGAGCAAAAAAAATGTTGAGTCGTTTTTAATGTGAAAATGGAGTGAAATTGAATGTTGAGTAAAAAAAAATTGTGAGTGAAAGTGAAGGGAAAATGTAAAAAAAAATATTTTGGGTGAAAGTAAAAGTGGAGCGAAAATAAATTTTGAGTGAAAGTGAAAGTGGAGTAAAAGTGAAGTGAAATTACATAATCGACCTTCAGGGAAAAATTGAAGTGATCTGAAGTGAAATAAAGTGAATGTGTGACAGTGAAGTGAAGTGAAGTGAATGTCAATAACGAAAATAATAAATTAACAAAAATAACTATAAATAAATCTTTCTGTAACTAATCTTTATTGACAACGTAATTTAAACAGCAAACGACCGAAATTTGTTGAACTTTCGCAAAATAAAAATAAGAAGAAAATTTTAATTTATAAATCAGGATTATGTAGACTCTCTTGTGATGAAGCTTAAGTTCATTAATGCTAGCAAACTTAATTGCATTACGTCACCAATTTTCCAAGTTTCTCACAACACTGCATACTGTTTTGATATATATATATATATATAAGGAAGAAGTTTCATGAACTGTAATGTATCTCGAATAAATAAGTTTCTCTATTGTCTACACTAGAAAATCAATATTTATTATTCCAATTAATTTAGAGCTATAATTACTTTTCACTCGATTCACGGAATGTTTGAAAATCATTAGCGGAATTTATTTTCTAAATAATCTCAAAAATTTATTATCTAAATATTTTCCTAAAAGTAAATAATTTAATAAGTAAAATATTTTTTAAATACTAAAATACTTCCGAAAAATAAATTAAATTTAAAAAGAAATTAATGACTATAATTACATCAATATTTAAGTTTCTGAACATTTATATTAAAAATCAGATGCAAATGATAAAGGGGATAATTTTCTTTTTTTTTATTCTTATTTCGTTTTTGGTTCTTTGTTAAACTTTTTTTTTCTTGTTAAAAATCAGTGACCGGAAAAGGTCATTGCTTTCTTCACGGTTGACAAGTGATGACAATATTTTCGAAAAAATATTTGCCCTTCCCATCTTGACGAAGGGAGCATTCATTCATTCTTCTCTTATTCTTTTTTTTTGTAAACTCAATTATAGAAAATAGAAATTCTTGTCATAGAGAAGAGAGAGAAATAAAAATTTGTACGGCAGCAAAAGGGATGGTAAAATCTTTTTTTTTTTTTTTTTTAAAGAAAATCGAATGAAAAGCATTTTCTTGAATGCTTTTATAGACATATCCCGCGAAAATTGTGCTGGTCATTTTTTGAGTTTTTCGTTTGTGATCGATACTACCGCATGTCAATGTGATCTACAAATGGGGACTTATTCATAAAGATCGTGCGGCTCGTTCTCATTGTGGGGACATTTAAGAAATCCTCCCCGCAATGGTGGTGGGGGAAAGACCAATTTTCACATCTGCTCTGACAACCACAAACCCTTAGGGACACTTTTGGAAAAAAAAGAGGTGGAGCACTTTTTTTTTCATTTTTCCAGTTACTTCTTCAATTCTAGGGCATGTCTTTAGACGAAAATACCAATGATAAATTGCTCCGAAGGCATTTTTCGTTCGCCTTTTTCTCTTGTAATCTCTTTTAGATTAATTTTTTTGTAGTTAGTAAATAATAAATAATTTTGTCTAATTCTTATGCACTTTAGAATTTTAATTAGCAGTTTTATCCCACCGTTGTTCTGTCAGCTAATAAATCACCTCTGTAAAAAATGAATAACTACAAAAATCCCACCGCTGCCACCCAAAAAGTGATAAGATTATTTAATTGCTACTCAATCCCACCGCTGTCACCTAAAATTAACAAAAACTATTTAATCCCACCGCTGTCACCTGAAAAGTGCCAAAAATATTTTATTGGCACTTAAATCCTTCACAGACATCGATAAAGAAGTAAAAATACATGAATTCCCACCGCTGTCACCTAGAATAAGGAAAAACTACTTTACCCCATCGCCGTCATTAAAAAATTACCAAAAATATTCAATTGGCACTTATATTCTTCACCGTTATCAATAAAGAAGTAAAAATACATGAATTCCCACCGCTGTCACCTAGAATAGAGAAAAACTACTTTACCCCATCGCCGTCATTAAAAAATTACCAAAAATTGAAAATCCCACCGCTGTCACCGACAAAATAACAATTATTAGTAAAAAATCACCTTTAAAAAAATGTTTAAATTCACAGTCGAAGATAAAAATTTATTTTTCAATTTTCACTATGAAAATTTAATAAAATACGCATTATATACAATTGTGATTCTAAAGTTCCTCTGAACTTTGATTTCTCCGAATGAAAAATTGATGGCATGTGCTAGGAACGAACATTTTTTTTTTATTACCATCCAAGGATTATAATGTCTATGTCATCCCCTTGGATAATTTATTGAAAGTTTTTGGGGTGAGGCGGAGTTGGTACACTATATATATATATATAACATTGTCGACTTCACCTTCGCGCGAGAGAGAATTTATCGACGTCTGTTCTTACAAAAGAGACTGGAATAACACCTTTGGTGAACCACAAGGGTCACTAGGAACACGTGTGTATGTGTGTTACTTCATGAGTTATTCTGTCAGTGAATCGAGTAAGAAAACTTAGTACCCACGTGCCTCGGTGACTTTATCCCTCGCTCGTATAAGTGTCACCTTTTAATGTCTTTGTCCCGATAGAACTTTATGTTTCCCTCTCCGCGAAATCGAAGATTTGGTCAATTTTAGAAATTTAGAAATGTAAGAAAACAAATTTCATTTTCAATTACATAATATTACATTTTTGACAAATTTGTGATATAGTTTGAAAATTATCACTGAAAAGGAAAGAAAAAAGAAACAATATTTTCCAAGTGGTATACAATATTTCGCCGCTGTCATACTTAAAAAAAAGGTAAAATTAAGTAAATTGTATAAATCCCACCGCTGTCACCATATAAAATCAACAAAACTATCTAACTGACATTTAATCCCAAGCAAAAAAAAACTGTAACATTATGATTGGTTTAAAATCCCACCAGTGGCAGTAAAAAAACTATAGGAAACAAAACTGGAATTAATATCTAAACTCAGAGCGGTAAACAAAAAAGATTTAAAATCATGGAAATTCAACATGATCCCACCGCTGTCACCTGTAAGCATGAAAATTACATAAATTCTCACCACTGTCATCCATTTAATTGATTTTAAATCCCACCGCTGACACCAAAAAGGATATAAAACTATATTCAACTGACATTTAATCCCAACGCTGCCACCAGTAAAAATTAATAACCATAGAAATTAAATAAAAACCGAAGGTGAATAAAAAAAAATTCAAACCATTCAATTAAAATTAAATAAAACCCACCGCTGACACCGGAAAGAAAACAAAACTACGCAATTGACATTTAATCCCACCGCTGCCACCAAAAAGGATATAAAACTATATTCAACTGACATTTAATCCCAACGCTGCCACCAGCAAAAATTAATAACCATAGAAATTAAATAAAAACCGAAGGTGAATAAAAAAAAATTCAAACCATTCAATTCAAATTAAATAAAATCCCACCGCTGACACCGGAAATAAAACAAAATTACGCAATTGACATTTAATCCCACCGCTGCCACCTAAAACCATATAACTTACATTAATACCTCCCGCAATCAATAGTTTCTCAACTTTTATTCTTAAGACAACCAAACTTGGCAATTTTCAAATAAATATTTTCTTTTTCAGTGACTCAACAGCAATTTACTCCCCACTTATGGAAAGCTGAGAAATCAGTTTGAAAAATATTGTACCATCAACATATTAAGAAGAATAACAAACAAATGCTGCAAAGAACTTTTATTTATTTACCTCCGATATTCACTTAGTCTTATTGTATATCCCTATAAATCCCATCATATAATAGAAATATTTTGATAGTAGATTTAATACATATTTTCAGGTATATAGAAAAATAAACTTCGAATAAAGGAGATTTGTCTTTTTTTCGGTTACAGCAAAAAAAAAAAAAAAAAAAGTACATCGTTTTCTTTCTCATCCAAGATGAATACGAATATTAAAGTATTTATTTATTTATTTATCAGCTGATATAGAAAGAGAGGGATAAATTTGTACACCGGGGTCTTTGCTAAATGCTCGTGTCAGATTGGTCAGAGTAAATAGACTCGTTGTATATATTGACGCTTTGGCACAATGGCCCTTAATCCAAGAGCTTTAAGTATGCAACGAGAATAAGCGGAGAGTAGAGAGAGAATGAGAGAAAGAGAGAGAGAGAGAGAGAGTGTTATAAAAGCGGTCTAGAAATAAGTGAAAAGCCGTTGATCCTTCGCGAGACCACAATGCCACACGCACTCACCTAATCGCATCAAGAGGTGACGGAATGTCAAAGACTTCCATTCTTGTCCATTGCGAGAAATCCTTTTCAATTCAAAAATCCGCCAAATGGACACTCCAGATATATACGGGGTTATTGTTCAAATCAATCTGGAAATGACAGATGCACACGCTATATAAAGCAGTAGCGTCACATTTTTGACATACATTCCGAAAAATTATTTCCACAGAATTAATTTTCACTTTGAAAGAACTTTTGGAATACATATCCGGGAAAATTGTCTGAAACTTTCTATACTATTAAGCAAATTAATTAGAAATTAATGAAATAATCAACATTCTATATTAATAGTTATCGTTGTAAATTACAGTAGTAATTTGTTCACAATTCGAAGTTAGTCGTTTTTTTTCTCAACTTTTTTAATAAATTTTCTTTTTAAATATTTTTAAAATTAATTTAATTAAATTTTTATTATTTTCTGACTCCAGACTCTACTCCATCGTCAGGGTTTAAATTTTAAGTCTTCGTTTATTTAATTATTATTTTTTTGGTAAGACAATTTTTTTAATATGTACTTTATTTATTTTTATTTATTGTTAAAATAGTGTTTATTATTTTTTAATTTTGTATAGACTCCCTGAAGAGGAAATCGATTTGATTTCGAAACGTTGGAGTAAATAAAATTTGTTACTTTGTCCGAATGTTTACGTTTTCATTAATTTGACTTATTTATTAAGTATCTCGGATGTTAAAGAATATTTAATTAATTAATTAATTATTAATTATTATTAACTATATAATAATCGTCTTATTCATTCTGTCCAGTCTGTCCACACCTGAAGTTAGTCATGATTATGCTTTTGTTTTTTTTATACGTTTTGATAGATAATATTATTTTTTTCCACTCTTAATTTTTAAATTTAATAATAGGTATTTATTTATTTTATTAAGAAATATTATTTTTATTTTTCAAATAATACGAAACTATTTTTATTAATCTACAAAAATTATTAATGTTATTTTTCGATATTTCTCTTCTTTCCAGAAAAATTAGCACTTTGTAACAAACATTTTAGAACTAGGTAATTAATCTTTTCATTTTTTCTAAAAAATTAAAAAACAGTTGGAAAATTAAAATTAGAAAATATTTTGCACATTTTCTGCTTCTCAATGACAATTTATAAACAAAAAGTACAAGTTTTAAGTAGAAAAAAATGTTATAAATCAAATTTTGTTTAAGAAATTTGATATTTATTTTGGAAAAAATATTTACAGAATTTGTTTGTTAAGAACTTTATTATCGAATATATAATTAAATAAATAAATAAAACAATATTTATTTTATAAAACAATTTTTGGATACCCCAATTCTTTAATAATATTTTCAGTTATTTTCAAATAATTTAAATTTATTACGATTATTCTTATTCTGACTTTTGGGGAGAAATATTTTTTTTTTATTATTTGTATTTCTTGAGAAATTTATTGAACACTTGATCAGGGTTGTCACGAATTTGTTCATTTGAAAGTTCCTGATATTTTCCGTTTAAAAAAAATGGAAATTTTCCAGGTTTTTAAAATGACATATTTATTATTTACCACATTAATAATACGAAATCATTGATTTCGTTTGACGATTTTTAATAACATTTTTAAGAAAAAAGGAATTTATAAAAAAAATTTAATTTATAGAATTCATATGAAATTGAGGAAAATTTTTGAAAATAATTGAATTTTTGCAAAGAATTTTATTAAAAAATTTTTAAATAATTGATTTTGACAAAAATTTTTTAACAATTTTTAAAATAATTTGAATTTCGACGTAAATATTAAAAAAAACTTTTGAAAATAATTGAATTTTTGCAATCATTTATAATTTTTCCAAAATTCAATTTTTTTTAGTGTTTTAAGTAAAATTCATCCATAAATCCATTATTATTTTTAATGATGAATGAAATGTATATTAAAAAGTATAACAAATTTTATAAGAATTTGAATTATTACAGTTTTTCATAAACCTAATTTATTTTTAAAATTTCTAATAAAATTCATTGAAAATTTAAATTTTATAAAATTCCAATTAAATTAAAAACAAAAATTTTATAAAATTCAATTATTTTTTGAATTTTAAAATAAAAAATTATTTTTTAATAATTGATAAAAATCTGTAAAGTTCAATTTTTGTTAAAAAAAGAAAAGTTTGAAATAAATAAAATCTTTTCAATGATGAGAATGATGAGAAACTTTCAGAATTTTCTTACGAATTTTCGAAATTGAATATTGTTTCAGTACTTTTGACAAAATTTATTTCAAATTCTTTAAATAATCATGTTTGTTATTAATACAAATAGAACATTTTATTATTCAACTTTATTAAAATTTTAGAAAATAATTGAATTCTTTAGAAATGTTTCACAACGAGTTAAGAAAAAAATTGAATTTTGCCTAAAAAAAGTTACTATGTATAATTATAGTTAAATATAAAAAATAATTAAAATGAATAAATATAAAAAATAAAAAAAAATAGTTTAATTGTTTTGAAGGATTTATTTGAAATATAGAAAATAATTAAATTTTTATAGAAAATATAAAAAATTTTTTTTAAATTTATTTCTTTAGAAAAATTGTATTAGAAATAATTGAATTTTTGTAAATAATTTTATCATTTATAAATAAAATCCAAATTTTTCCAAGAATTTATCAAAATTTTTGAAAATAATTGAATTTTAATTAAACTTATTAAAAATTTTTTTTAATTTAGTTTTTTAGGGTGAAGCTTTTTAAATTGTTTTAAAAATATTTGAATTTTTGTAAATAATTTTATCGTTTATGAATTAAATTATATTATTTTGAAGGATTTATTAAAATTTTAGAAAATTATTAAATATTTATGAAAAATATTTTTAAAAAATTTTGTATTTTAGTTTTTTAGAGAAATGCTATTAAAATTGTTTGAAAAATAATTTACTTTTTGTTTATAAAAATATACAAATTTGTTTTTTAAACTCTATTCTTGGGAGAAATGATATTGAAATTTTATTAAAAATAAATTATTTTTTGTCAACAATCTTAATGTTTATAAATAAAATTAAATTGTTTTGAAGGATTTAATAAAATTTTAGAAAATAATTGAATTTATATAACAAATATTAAAGATTTTTTTTAATTTAGTTCTTTGGAGAAATGTTTTTAAAAATGTATTAAACATACTTGAATTTTTAAATAGAATTTTACTATTTATAAATACGTTTGTTTTCATGAATTTTCAGTTTAAAAAAAATCATCAAAAAAGTTACTTCTAAATGTCTTAAAATTTAAACTACTGCCTATAACCTTTTTAGTATTAAATTTAAAATGAATTTTTTTTTTATAATGAAAGAAGACACTGAAAATCATAAGAAAACCTGAATTTAAATTTTTTTAAACACGTAACTTTAAAAAAAAACACTGTAATAAATTAATAATTAATTTTAATCTGGATTTTTATATTGTTATGGTGACAGCGGTGGGATTGATTGCTTTTCATTTTTTTTTTGTATAAGTGTGATAGGAATAATTTGCCAATCAGAAAATTTCCATTTATCACTTTTATTTTAGGAAGTAGTCTTTAAAAATTGTTCATATATCCTCTTTTATAATCTATGTAATATTTTCAGCTCTTTTCTCTAATTTACGTTAGTCACCTATGTTTTTTTTTTAGAAACTTTAAGCTAGCATTAAAGCAGATAGATTTTCCTTTTCAAAAAAAACCTCTTGAAATTTTGTCAACGTCTCATTAATATTCTTTAAGTGCCAACGCAGGACATGGGACAAATTGTCTACTTCACAGCTTTCAGTTTCTAAGTATCGCATCATCGGCAGCCCTTTAATCCTCATCTAAAAATAACTCTCACTTCAACGACATTCTGAATAGCAAACTATGGTGATAATTAGTTTCTTGTCTTTTTTTCCTCTTCTCCGCATTATAACATTTTCGTATATACATTCTTACATTCATATTCCTTTCTATTTGACAAGAAAAGAAAATATTTACTAAACACTGTAAAAGTTTAAAAAAAAAAGACAAGACTTACTTTCCCACGGAACAAGCGGATGTTACTGTCATACGTATTTTCTCAAACAATTCAGTTTATAATTTTTTGAAAATTTTTTTGCAATTTTTCCACTATATTGAATCCGTTATTTTGATTTTTTTAAAATATGATGTAAGATCAAAAAAAATTGTTCGTACATGGTTTTATTTAAAAATCAAGTTGCATGTCTCTTTTTAGTATCAGGTGGTAATATGGACTCTAAATTTGAGTTTAGGAGAACATTTCGTATTTATACGTCAATAAAATACTTGGAACGACGTGCTCTAAGGTATTTTGGGGTAATGAGACCAAATAAGACCCTCTCATATATAATGGATCACCTATAAATCATAATCCTATGGCAAGGTTTCATGTTTTACTATCATAATAATATTCGTACCACTTTTACATTATAATCAACATTATACTTTTCTTTCACAGACAAAATTTGTACCCTTTATTTATATTTATGTTATTATTTATTTTTATCTTTCTATAGTATCACTAATTTTCCATTTTTAGTACTTTCATTTTTTTTCTTATTATAATATATAATATAGAGAGAGGGATGAAAAAAATTTAGGTAACGTTTATAAGACTATGGCGAAAATGCTTCATTTTTTGTAAACCATCCACTTAGTTTGCGTTAGCTGCACAAGAATTAGGATTCACCGCGTCCCAGACGCAAATATGAAAGTCGCAACTTTTTAATTTCATAATATGCAAATTGGCCCCGACTGCGTAATTAATTCCACTCTCGTATTACACATACGTCCGCCTCCGGCTTTTTTTTTAACTAAACGGGAATGAAAGCCATTTTTTTTTCTATGTAAAATTTGTGTACCATCCCATTTTCTTCCCCCTCCTCTCTCAGAGGTCTCTCTCCATTGCCGCGCACTCCCGAAAAAGGGGAAAATAAAAAAAAAAACATGCATCTTTTATTAATTATTTTTAAAATTCAAAACTACATATGCGGTTCTCTGCATTTGTGACAATTTTTAAATATGCATTCGAGAGTGTGCTATTTCAATAATTAGTTTTTTTTTGAAATAATTTAATTTTATGTTGTGTACTGTTTTTTCTTTTTCCTCAATTGGAAAGATTTTTTGGATATACTTTCTGCAGTGACAGCGGTGGGATTGTTTTTTTTTATAGTGACAGCGGTGGGATTAAATGAGAATTTTATAGTTTTGTTTTCTAGGAGGTGGCAGCGGTGGGATTAGAGAACAATTACAAAGTTTTGCACCTTTTTAGGATGACAGCTGTGGTATTTTATCCAAAGTAGATATTTCCGTCCATATTTAGTGAGAGTGATAAGATTTTTTACTTGACAAATTTTTTTGGTGACAGTGGTGCGATTTCATGATAACTTGACAATTTTGTTTAATTTTTGGTATAAGCGATGAGATTCAATGACAATAGTTATGTTTTCTTTTATTCTGGGCGACAGCAGTGGGATTTTTTACTTGGTAATTTTGTTTTGGTGACAGCGGTGGGATTAATCGAGGGTTTAGTATTCTTATTTTCAAGCGGTGGCAGCGGTGGGATAATATACCAAACACATAGTTTTGCATCTATTTTGTGTTAAGATGAGATTTAAAAACAATTATACAGTTTTTGTTTCATTCTAGGTGACAGCGGTGGGATTTCATGCTATCTTGACAGTTTCATTTTAATTTTAATCATAATAATGAGATTTGATGACAAATTTATTATTTTAATTGTGACAAACGTGGGATCCATTGCTAATTATATACATTTCTTCTTTCTCTGGATGCAAAATTAATTTAATAATAATTCATAGTTGAAAAAAATTTCTAAAGTCAAAAGATCTGAATTCAAATTGATTTCGTCTTAATAAGAATTTTCTTAAACCATGATTTTCTCTGTTTTTCTTCGCAATAGGATAGTTTATGCCTTACATATAGGAGGGCAATAAAAATTGAAAACGAATATCGTCTGTTTGGAAGACGATGAAATTTAGAGTTCGGAGTCAAAGGTTCGCGTGGTAAACATCCGGTGAAAAGTAACTTTTTAAACTTTTCATCGCAAACACTAATGTTTTAAGAGAAGAATTTGAAAAATTGTTTTCACTATCCTCTTTTTCATCAAATATAGAGACAAAAACATTTTTCATTATATAGTAGAAAATAAAAAAAACAAACAAACATCAAGTACTAAAAAGAGACAAAATATGTTAAAAATAAAAGAAAGAAAAAATTTTCCACAACATTGGAAATTTATGAGATAGAAAATAACTATTTTTGGGTAATTCGTTACGCAAAATATATAATAATAAAGCTTTTCAAGAGATTGCAAGTTTTCTTGAAAAAAAGATGAAAAAAAAAATTTTTGTGAAGGGAGCGGAAATAATGCACTATTACCTTTCTTACTGAGGGTGATTCTGTTAAATCCCTAGTTTACCCCAAACCTTGTCTTTTTTTCCTACCATTTTATTTACGATAAGCATTCCCCTCTACATTATTCGTTTACTTGACTATTTATCGTTGACATGAAAGTGCCCATTACGTTTTTTATGAATCAAAATGAATCATCAAATCTTGTCTGTAATTCATGTATATATTTGTATGATTTACAATATTCCACCCCCTAAAAATTGTATATTATACTTTTCTAATGCTCTGCATTATAAAAATTTTTTTATGTACTTGAAAAAAATCTGTTTGCTCTTACCCTAAACTAAAATTAATTAATGTTCACTTACTTTCAATTTTAATAGAAATGAAAATCAATTCTTATTTACACTCCTACATTCCCTTTTCCCGAAATGGAAATTTTTTTTACTACTTGTCAGAATTTTGAGATAAATTTTGTTTTGTGTTTCTTTTTGTATTATCACTTTTAACAAAAAAAAATTTGTTTTATTGTTACTGCAGATCAAAATATATTACTGGAAAAAAAGTGTTGTGTTCAGTGTTGCTGAATTACGAATCCGATGTTTGTTTTGAACCCCTTAAAATTTTAAGCATTTTTAAATTTAACGTGCTAGAGAAAATTATTTTTAATTTTAGTAAAAGTGAGAGTGAAATTGCATTTTTACTGGCTTGTTAAATAACAAGCACAACTTTTATAAACTTAAATCACGCGCACATATATATATTGATGAAAGGAAAATTTTTACGACTATATATATATCGTTCAACAGAAATAGTGTCAAAGTAATTTATATACGTTACATCGTAAATCCACGAAAATTGTATACAATAGTTTCGAATGCCCTTATATGGAACATATATATAATACCTTACAATATTCACCTACTCCCGTACAAATAGGGCACATGCTTAAACAATGTTTTGTGCACACCTTTATACTTCACATAATGTACATATATACATATTATATATATTTGCTATTACGAAACTCTGCTTTTGTTCGTAACAGAAATATTGCAACTGTTTATATATAATGTATATAGTTTACAATTTTCAAATAAAATTTTATCACACTAATATTGTAGAAAAGCAATGAATCTCTTTTGGTCAGTATTATTTTGATGCAAATATTTTTTTAGCGATTGTTATATTGTAATTACATATATATAAAATGTAACAAAATTCCATTATTTTTAGAAATTTTATTAAAGTTTGTCGATGGGATTAAATGAGAATTTCGTATTTTTATTTTCTAGGAGGTGGCAGCGGTGGGATAATATACAGTTTTTCACCTTTTTAGGATGACAGCTGTGGTATTTTATCCAAAGTATACAGTTGGCTTCCAGTAAAATTAGGTTTTGCAAAATGGTGACAAAATCGGCTAGTGGCATTTTATTCTTTTTTATTTAGAGCTTTTAAAAACGTAAAATCGAAAATCGTAGCTGATCCTATTTTCAAGTTATTGTCAAATTTATAATTTCTTACACTTTTGAGAGTTATTAACATTTCGCCCAGTTTTCCCCAATTTTAAAAATTTTAATGATTACTTATCTTGTGTGAAGAATTCAATGATCTTAATAAATAGCAAAATTTTTCTACAAAAATTCACTTATTTTTATAAATTTTAATAAAATTCTGTGCAAAGTTTCAATTATTTTCAAAAATTTATCGCAATTTAAAGAGTTTTAATATTTACTATTTTCATAAAATTTATCAAATTCAATTATTTTTAATAATAATTTTAATAAAATTCTTGTCAAAACTTCAATTAATTTCAAATTTTTTTATAAAATTCTTTAATATAATAAATTTCAATAAAATTTTAATTATATTCCTTTAAAAAAACTAATTATTTTCAAAAGTTGTTAATAAAATTCTAGTAGAATTTTTTTAATAAAAATTAATTTAAAAGTTCAATTCAATTATTTCATAAATAATAAAATTTCATTTAGGAATTCATAATTATTTTCTTCGCTGAATTTTAAATATTTTAAATAAAATATTCAATAAATTTATCAAAAAATGCAATTATTCTTAAAAATAATCAAAACTTGATAAAAAAATTCAATTTTATGAAACATACAATTGTTCAATAAACTAATAAAATTCGTTGCAATAATTTCAATACATAGTTTTATAAATAACTTTTAATTACCTACCGAGTACGGAACTCTAAATCTAAAAATGATTAGATACTGAGAAAAATGTTTCTAAATCATTTATTTACAAATTCTTTAATTTGAAAATTATTCGAAAACAATAACTTCTTTTTTAAATAAGTAATTAATCATTATTATTTTTCCATAGAAATTAAGATTTATTTTAACTTCTTCGAAATTATTTTTATCATTTAAATTCAATTATTTCTAAAAATTAAAGCAATAATGCCTTTAATATCAAATAACTATTCGAAATTGTCACCGAAATGCACTTTTAAATTAATTTTTATTAAAAAAATTCTACTAGAATTTCATTAACAACTTTTGAAAATAATTAGTTTTTTTAAAGGAATATAATTAAAATTTTATTAAAATTTATTATATTAAAGAATTTTATAAAAAAATTTGAAATTAATTGAAGTTTTGACAAGAATTTTATTAAAGTTATTATTAAAAATAATTGAATTTGATAAATTTTATGAAAATAGTAAATATTAAAACTCTTTCAATTGCGATAAATTTTTGAAAATAATTGAAACTTTGCAAAGAATTTTATTAAAATTTATAAAAATAAGTGAATTTTTGTAGAAAAATTTTGCTATTTATTAAGATCATTGAATTCTTCACACAAGATAAGTAATCATTAAAATTTTTTAAAATGGGGAAAACTTGGCGAAATGTTAAACTCTCAAAATTATAAGAATTTATAAATTTAACAATAACTTGAAAAAAGAATAAGCTACGATTTTCGATTTTCCGTTTTTAAAAGCTCTAAATAAAAAAGAATAAAATGCCACTATAGCCGATTTTGTCACCATTTTTGCAAAACCTAAATTTACTTGAAGCCAACTATGTATAGATATTTCCGTCCATATTTAGTGAGAGTGATAAGATTTTTTACTTGACAAATTTTTTTGGTGACAGTGGTGCGATTTCATGATAACTTGACAATTTTGTTTAATTTTTGGTATTAGCGATGAAATTCAATGACAATAATTATGTTTTCTTTTTATTCTGGGCGACAGCAGTGGGATTTTTTACTTGGTAATTTTGTTTTGGTGACAGCGGTGGGATTAATCGAGGGTTTAGTATTCTTATTTTCAAGCGGTGGCAGCGGTGGGACAATATACCAATTACGTTTTGCATCTATTTTGTGTTAAGATGAGATTTAAAAACAATTATAGAGTTTTTCAAAAAATATTAATAATAATAAATAATTGAATTCCTTCGTAAAATGATAATAAAATTTTTATAAAATAATTACATTTTTCAGGGAATTTATTGTGAAATTGTTTTAAAAAGAATTTGAATTATATGAAAATATATTTATGGTAATAATAATTGAATTCTTACAACGCATTTCATTATATTTTTTTCAATAAAGAATTGAGTTTATATAAAAAATTTTATTACTTGTAAAAATAATTGGAATGTTACGTGAAGGATTTTACTAATATTTTTTTTTAAATATTTAATTTTTTTCTTGAAATTTTTTGGAAATTTAAATTATTGTATAAGTTATTGAGTTTTTTTTGTAGATTTAAATTGGAAAATCTTTTTTAATCTTAATTTCCAAGGATAATGATTAAATATTTATTTAAAGAAGAAATTATTGATGTTTATTATTTATTTTTTAGAACTAACATTTTTTTTATAAATTTTCCAAAAAATGTAAATAATGATTTAGAAATTTAAATAAAAAAAATTGCAAATTAAAATTCAAAATTGCGATTCTATAATTTATATGGAATCGAGTGATGCAGACAAACTTTTAGAGAATTCTGTTTATTTCGCTTTTCGTGTTTTAGTTTGGCAATTTATCAATTTCTATTTAGATTGTAAGTGACTGATTGTCAGTGTGCTTTTTAATTTACAAGATAACGTTACATATATGTAACATTAAATTAAAATGATATCCACACCTATATATATATATAGAAAATGATTGAGTGTGTTTTTATCATCAAAACTTAATTAACTGGGGCGCAGTGTTTTTGAGAAAGAAGATGGAACGAGCAAATGTTATAGCTATATATTAATGCGTGTATATATGTGTGTGCATAGGTATATAACTTTATATAAAAGTAAATTTTAGTCCGATCCATCAAAATCTGCTAGTGGGAAAAATCTCTCTCGCGTGCATTTTCTATTATATGTTTGCGCTCTTATTTGTGACAAGTTTTAATAGCGAACAAAGCCCAGGAGGAAAAAAAGCTGTAACGCATTAAGATCTGAAAAGTAGTTAATAAATTACAAGAAGCGAAAATAAAAGGTTATTTTATTTTTATTTATATTCAAAAAGTATTCGAAAATTGGGAAAAATATATTTATTTCAATGTCCTGTGAAATAGAAATCAAATACAGAATTAAAAGCATCAAAAGTGGAAATAAAAATAAAAATGAAAGCGAAAGCGAAAATCAAAGTTCAAGTGAGAGTTAAAATGAAAATGAAACGCAAACTGAATGTGAAAGTGAAATGCAAGTTAAATTTGAAATACAAAATACAAATTACGAAAAATTGAGATTTATTTTAATATTTTTAATAATTAAAAACGAACAATAATTTTATTATCCAATTAAGAAAATTTCGTAATTACTTATGAAATTAGTGTAACTATGTCACGAAATTTCCAAATGTTCGTGACCAATATATCTTTCATCGACCAAATGACTCCAAGTCTAATCGATAACTAATGCCTAATGGGTGGTCCTAAAAAAGAATTTTTTTTACCGTAAAACTAAAGCCACCGCAACTCATTCACTATATATATGCCAGTTCTTTTCTCCCTCTAAAAATTATTAACGTCACAAAAAAATGAGAAATTAGTCACTAATAGCAGAAAAAAATTTTTTCCTAAATAAATTATCCCCAAACTAATCATTAACTGCGTTCATAATGAATATATACATAAATATTATATTTCAAAAAATATTCCCAAAAGTAAAAAAAATTTCCATTCATTCAAATATGAAACTTTTATAGATTATCAAAGAATTCATTTATATTTATTATTAATTTATTACAAAACTAATAAAATAAATTGAAACATTAAATCATAATTTTCCAATTTCGTGAATTTAATATTCACGAAAGTGACATTTTTTTTTATATCCTAAAAATAAATTATTATAAAAATTTTTTTTCCCTATACATTTAAATGTCAAATTATAAAATTGGGGAAAAAGAGAAAAAATTTATTGCTATGAAAATTTGAATGAAGACCGTAGTTAAAATAGTGTTGAAAATAAACATGCGCCCTTCATATCATATACGTAGAAATTCTCATTTCTGTTTAACCATTAAGAAATTTTGTAACTCAACGCTTATTATAAGTGTAAATTTTGTGTGAAAATAATTTATGAGGTTTTGAAATTTTAAACTCCGGGTGCGAAAGGTCCTTCACAGGAAATGTTAATGTTGGTCGTTAGAGTTATATACACCACATACTTGTATCGCTAAATTCGAAAACGTGCACATATGGACCAAATCAGAAATGAATCATTCACTAACGTATATATATATTCGTCAATAGCCACGTGCTCTTCCTAAACAAAACACGTGGCTAAACATGTGTGCAGCACACAGCTTTAAGAATTTTTCCTTAAAATTACATTCTTTTCCGAAGAAATGATGAGTTTCTAAAAAAAAAAATGTAGAGTTGCAGAGTGTAACTTTATATTTTAATGTGTTTTATTGCATTTAAAAATAAATTTTCCGCTAAATATAATTTTATCATTATGCAGATTTTTTTTGTATCCTTAATTTTCATTAATATTATTTTATTTCTATTTTCACTTTTAATTTTTTTATTTTTATTTTCTACTACTATTTTCAGTTATGTTTTCAATTTAACTTTGATACTTTCAATTTTGTACATTTTACTTTAAATTTATATTTTTATATAGTGAAAGGGTCAAAAACAATGTCAAAATCTCAAAGTCTATGTCAATGTCAAAAAAAAGGAGACAGAAATAAAAGTTAAATTCCCTTTTTAAATAAAATCAAGAGAAAAATTTTTGAAATTTTGTTCTCCTTTAGAGTATACCTGTATTCAATTTTTGAAAGTAGCAATATGGGATTTTTCAATTTGCATAAAATGAAGTCAAAAAAAAAAACTAGCTTTGATTCAAAAGTTGCAGAATATTTTGTGAAAAGATGTAGAAAATTGATTTAGTTCGCATATATGGAAGAGATACAAAAGAGAAATTTCACATTTCTTCTTGGTTGATCAAAAGTCCCTTATGTCCTCAAAATCGGGAGTACATCCATATAACAGCAGAAGGGAGGATGACTTGCTTTGAAGTCACTGCTCGTTTAAAAAAAGAAAACCTATGTATACTTTAATATCTGGAAATTTTACAGTAAATAAAATAAGTGTGAGAAGATTAAAAAAAAAAACGATAAACGATTTTTTTATTTCAAAAAAGGATGAATTAGATAAAGTGAACTATTTTTTGAAAGAATCTTGAACTTTTTTCCCCTTTAGAATATATTTTCGAAAAAAATATTTCTCCATTTAAAAGAAAACAGGAAAAATAAAAAAGAGAGTCGAATTTAAGGGGATGCTTCATGTTGAATATAGGGATATTGTTTTCTTTCTCTGGTTATTTCAGGACGATAAATTTCCAAAGTATAAAATTCTCCTATTTCACATTCAAAAGATCTTTTATTTAAAGAGGTGTATTCTTTTGTATACATATATATATTTAATAAATATTTATTTTAGTTTAAGTAAACATTAAAAATTAAAGCTTGGAAAAATACAAATCACAATTTAGGAACAATATTTCTTTTTTAAAACGAATTTTTATCATATCGGTCTTTTTGTGGGTGGCAGCGGTGGGATTCTTGATTCCAGGTCTCGAAAATTCAACTTTTTTTATAATTTTTGATAGTGCAGGCGTTTCCAATGAAATTTTGTCCCTTTCCTAATCAAATTGTAAGCCAAAAATATAGTAAATACAATAAAAAAAATATAATAATAATATCTTTAATAACAAAAAAATCATCAACCACTAAACTGTCGCAAATTAAATTTCAGTCAAAATAATTTCTTTCAAGACTTTTGATTTCTCTATTAAGTTTTACTAACTCGAAAACTCGCATATTTCTAAAAATCTAAAAATTAATAAAATTCAATAGAAAAGTAAAATATTTTCTAAAAAAATAAGTAATTTTATTTTATTTTATTTTCTCATGTAAAGTGTGAAGTCCCTTTGGTAAGATCAAACCAGAGATACTTGAACTCTAATATATAATAATGACACGTCAATTGCATTGTCACTCTTAGCAAAAAAAAAAAAAGGTGCCAAGCACTTGAGAAGAAAGGGAAAAGCAAGACTTTTCAAAGAGAGAAAAGGGAAGCCCACATGGTGATGGTTAAAATTTTACGACAACCACATGTTATTGAGGAAGTTGTGAAGATAACCGGGTGACACTTCCTGGGAGCGTGGCTCACGTCATTTATATAGTAGCAATGCAGTGGCAATGTCCCACCTGTTCAGAAAAAATTGTCCCCTGAGAGAAACCCAAAAATGCATTAGTGTATAACAAAGGGATTAGATGAGAGACCATAAGGTCCCCGAAAAATCCCTGCGTCAACTAAAATGAAATCTTAAAACTTTGTCGGAAAGCGACGAAGGTTTCAATTTACCATAATAAATATACTTAATATACACTTAAAGGATCTCTTGAGAGGGTCACGTGTCGACCGGATGTGTAACTTTGACTTTTGTCTTATTAGGTGTTTATTCAACGTGACGAATCCATTATCCCTGAATGCTCCTCTTCTTTTTTTTTTTGTTGGTCGAAAAGGAAAAAATAATTATTTGACGATGAGATCTGTGTTTGTCTTAAGGCTTTTGGGATAATATCTTAAGAAACCACACCCCCCACACTGAAATTTTATTTCGACGCATTTATATAGTAATTATATATTTTCAGGACATTTAAAAATGATTTCCTGTATTCAGAGTGAATTTCCGGTTTTGTTTTTAAAAAATTAACTTTTGAGAGGAAAAAATATTTTTCGATCTAATTTATTTGTAATTTTTTATATTTTTTTAAAGCTTTATTAAAGTTTATGTTTATTATAAAGTTTAACTTTTTTAAGTACAAATAAACTGAAATTTTTATTTTAGTTTTTAGTCATTCGCATTACCTGCCAATTTCGATGTAAATAATTAAATGTTATTATTTTATCACATTCTGATTGTTTCAGAAATAAAAATTCCTAATTCATTTGACATAAATTTCAATTGACATGAAGTTTACTTAACATAAAAGACATTTAACGTAATTTTAATTTGACATAAATGTCATTTTACATAAATTTCATTTGATATAAAGGTCATTCAACAAAATTCTCATTTGACACAAAACTCATTTTATATATAATTATATACATCATACATAAAAATGTCGGCGCGAATTTTAAAAGTGAATGAATATTATGTGAATTATTATGTGAAATAAATTTTATAACAATTAAAATTGATGTTAAATGAATTTTTTGACAAAAGAAATTTATGTTAAATGATCTTTATGTCAACAGACATTTTATGTTACATGATTTTTATGTCAAATGGGAATTATGTTATATGAGTTTTATGTAACATATACAATTTGTGTTAAATGAATTTTATAACAAATGATATTTATGTTAGAAAATTTAATTTGAAAATGAAATTATATGATATTTATACGTGAAATGAAATTTATGTTAAGTATGAATTTTATGTAAAATTATATTTATGTCAAATGGATTGCGTGTGTCAAATGAGAATTACGTTAAATGACTTTGATGTCAAATGAATATTATTATGTGAAATAAATTTTATAACAATTAAAATTGATGTTAAATGAATTTTTTGCCAAAAGAAATTTATGTTAAATGATCTTCATGTCAACAGACATTTTATGTTAAATGATTTTTATGTCAAAAGACATTTTATGTTACATGATTTTTATGTCAAATAGAAATTATGTTATATGAGTTTTATGTACCATATACAATTTGTGTTAAATGAATTTTATAACATAAATGATATTTATGTTACAAAATTTACTTTGAAAATGAAATTATATGATATTTATACGTGAAATTAAATTTATGTTAAGTATGAATTTTATGTAAAATGATATTTATGTCAAATGGATTGCGTGTGTCAAATGAGAATTATACGTTAAATGACTTTTATGTCAAATGAAATTGTTGTCAAATGAATATTATGTGAAATAAATTTTATAACAATTAAAATTGATGTTAAATGAATTTTTTGCCAAAAGAAATTTATGTTAAATGATTTTTATGTCAAAAGACATTTTATGTTAAATGATTTTTATGTCAAAAGACATATTATGTTACATGATTTTTATGTCAAATGGGAATTATGTTATGTGAGTTTTATGCAACATATACAATTTGTGTTAAATGAATTTTATGACAAATTATATTTATGTTAAAAAATTTGTGTTAAATGAATTTTATGACAAATGAAATTTATATCAAGTGAATTTTATGTTAAATAAAAAATGATTTTTACGTCAAAAGACATTTTATGTTACATGATTTTTATGTCAAATGGGAATTATGTTATATGAGTTTTATGTAACGTATACAATTTGTGTTAAATGAATTTTATGACAAATTATATTTATGTTAAAAAATTTGTGTTAAATGAATTTTATGACAAATGACATTTATGTGAAAAAATTGGTGTTAAATAAATTTTATGACAAATGGTATTTATGTTAAAAAATTTAATTTGATTCAGGGAAATATTATTATTTGTTAATAATTTAATATACATGTTATGAGCTAGAATTAAATAAATTTTTTTCATTGTGTAATATATGGAAAGGTTGATTGACCCTTACGATATATATATATATATGTATATATTAAATGTACATAACTATATCTTTAATATTTAACAGAGAGGGGAATTATATTATTTGCCTTGTCGTGCAAATCTCTATTTGAATTTGTGCTTTCTGTGCACTATTCAAAGCAAATGCACTATTCTAGTTTCCAGAACGATTCTCTGATAGTTGAAAGCATGGGGTGGTTATATTTGTATAAAAGGATCCAATTTACGTATATATATACACGACAAACTTGGATTCATTGGAGAAGAATAAATTGAATTGTGAATGGCAACGAAAGGTAAAAGGACGTACAAATAAATTGTGTTATATATGCGCGCAGTTATCTATAATACTCTCACATATGTGTATATGTATACATACGCATGTATATCTAGATTTTTACTCAATATATACCGCATATTGTATACAAATTTATAACAAAAAAAAATTTTTTTTTCACTTTTTCACTTCAGTTCGCAGATAAACAATGATAATTCTGGAATTATGAGAAAAATCCACAGATTTCATATATTTTACAAAAAAATATTTTACTTTTCTATATTCAATTTTACGAATCAATATGAATATTCATACTTCAAGTTAGTTAATTTTCAATTCAGTCTGAATTGAATTCAAATTTAATAATTTATGCGTATATATAATTAAAAAGTTGTTGAATTTCCAATTCTTTTCTAGTATATAGGCAAATTATTTTTAAAGAATTTCTTTTAATTTTGTTTTAAATAATAATATTTCTTTATAAGAATTTTAATTAAAAATTTAAAAAAAACATTTAATTTTATGAATACTTCCTTTAAGTCATTACAATAATTGTGTCACTTAATAGTTAAAATTAAATTTATTAATGAATTTTATTTAAATTTTCAGAAAGTAATTGAATTGTTTTGAAATTTTTTTTACGAATTGAGAAAAAAATTGAATTCATTCGTGAAGTTTTTTTTTTGAAAATAATTCACTTTTTCCAAAAATTTTATAACGATATATAAGGAAAATAGAATTCTTTCCTTAAATGTTTTTGAAAATAATTGAATTTTTGCAAAGGTCTATTTAAAAAAATTATTAAATTTTTATTAAATTGTGTTGTTTATTAAAATTTTAGAAAATAATTGAATTTTTTTCTAAAATATTAAAAATTAAAGAAAATTAAATTCCTTTTTGAAATTTTTTAACATTGTATGAAAAATAATTGAATTTTTGCAAAGAATTTTACTATTAATAAATATATTTTAATTTTATTGAAGAATTTATTCAAAGTCTGTAAAATATTTGAATTGTATTTAAAATTTTTATAAAGAATTTTAAAAAAATGAATTCTTTCGTGAAATTTTTTTGAAAATAATTAAATTATTGCAAAGATTTTATTATTTTAAAAAAATATTTAATTGTTTCAAAGGATTTATTAAAATTTTAGAAAATAATTGATTTTTTTTCAAAAATATTAAAAATTAAAGAAAATTAAATTCCTTTATGAAATTTTATTAACATTGTATGAAAAATAATTGAATTTTTGCAAAGAATTTTATTATTTTAAATACATTTTAATTTTATTGAAGAATTTATTCAAAGTCTGTAAAATATTTGAATTGTATTTAAAATTTTTATAAAGAATTTTAAAAAAATGAATTCTTTCGTGAAATTTTTTTGAAAATAATTGAATTTTTGCAAAGAATTTTACTATTTATAAATAAAATTTAATTTTTTCGTAGAATTTATTCAAATTGTATAAAATAATTATTGAATTGTATTGAAAATTTTTATAAATTATTTTTTAGAAAAATTGAATTGTTTCGTGAAATTGCTTTAAAAATAATCTTGTTTAAGGGCATTTGAACCATTATGACGTCACAATTGATGCAAAGCATATATTTTAATGCTGTGACGTCATAAAGGTTCAAATGCCCTTAAAAATATTTGAATTCTTGTGAAGAATTTTTTAATTAAAAAATTTTTAATCAATAAATATTAAATATAATGCACTAACATTTTCCTTTAAAAATTATTTTATTTGTCAAGTAATTCTGTGTTTTTGGAAAATAATTTATTCATTTTCTTATTTTTAACATTTTTTTGCTTCTTTTGTGAGGAAACATTGGCATTATTATTGTCTTCTAACATTTCCTCCATTTCGCAGGGATCATTACCGATAAATAGTGGAACACGTTCATATCTTCCGAAAAGACTTCGCTGAAAACGAATATAGAAATGATTATTTATATCTTACGTATAATATAAACAATTTAATTTAAATAATTAAAATTCAAGGAATAATAATATCTTTAATGTTAAGTTAATTATATTATGTTATATTAAAGGTTTCAATTTAATTTAATTCCGTAATAAATAATCGACAAGTTTTTATAAATGTATATTTTTTTATATTGTTATAAGGCATTTTTATTTTTAAACTATAAGTTTTTATTTTTATTTATTACTTTGTGTTTTTTTTATATAATCATAAAAATTAAAAAATTTAAATTTTCTTTCTTTTTTTTGACAATTTAAATCAACTTTAGATAAAAAATGTTAAAGTATTAAAATGTGTATTCTTTTTTGAATTTAATTATTACTTTAGTAAATAATAATAATAATAATAATATTTTCTGAATTTATTTTTTTTTATTTTACATATATAGTAAACGGGCTAAAAAAATTGTTGCATAGTATACATAGAAATATACTAGAAATTTAATTTTAAGTTAAAAAATATAGATCATATTCGAATTTTTTTAAATAATTCTTTTTTTCTAAATACTTCTTTTAATTTTTTTTGTTTTCTTAAGGGCATTTAAACCATTATGACGTCAAAATTTTAAAACTCACGCATTTGACAAATTGTAAAGTCGTAATGGTTCAAATGCCCTTCATCTAATTTTTATAATGAAATAAATAAACATGGAATAATATATAATATAAATAAAATAAAAATATTAATTTAAGAGAAAAATAAATAAAAATTAAAATACTTTTAGAAATCATTTAAAAAAAACTTTATTAATTAATTATTATTATTATTATTATTATTATTATTATCATTATTATTATTCAAATAACAGTAATTAGTAAACATACCACAGATGATGTTAATTTCAGCATAGTTTTCTCGTGTGATAAAATTTTTGCGCTCGAAGGTAAAAATAAATTTTGTTTATTTAATTTATAAATTTACCGACAAACTTTTTAATCTTTTCTCCTTAACTGAAATCAAGAAAATGTCATGTAATGTGTTTGTACGTTCTAATATATTTAAAAGTATACCCAAAAATTCAAATTAAAAACTCATTATTATCAAGTGTCTAATCTACAACTTTTCATTAAGAATTTTTTGTTTTTCATTACCTTAATAGAGCACATGAAAATGAGGACATTTTTTTTTCTAATTTTAGCTTCAAAATACATATAAAGGAAACTATTGTTTACAAACTACATGAAAAATCATACCTATTTTTATAGGAAAACAAATTAAATAATTCTTCATTCTGAAAATTATATAACATACCTTATTTCTCTAGAAAACTTATACTTTCAATTTAAAAAAAAATACTTTTCAAACTAATATTAATTTTACTTTTTGAAAAAAAAAAATTCAATTCTTCATTTTTTCAAAAAAAGATAAACAATCTTTTTTATAAAAAGTTACTATATCAATTTTTCAAAAAGAAAAGGAAAATATTACTTTTAATGGTTTATTTAAAAAAGAAAATTTTAATTTTTTGTAACTAGTTTACAAAAAAATTACTTTCTGAAAAAAGATAATTTCTGTATAAACCAATTTTACATTTTTGAAAAAAAAAATTACTTGTGTATATAGTTTTAGTGAAATTTAAAATCTTAGGAGTTTCACTGAAGAAAATTTATTTCTCAAACTGTCAAGGTCGAAAAATTCATTATTTTCCTTCACGGATTTTTTCCGATTTCAAGGTGATAATATTGTTCACCTGAAAGTTATGTAACAATTTACAAAAAAAAAATATTTCAACACCATTGAAAATCAAAAATTCACGGCACATTTTTTTTTAGAGAAAAGAAGCAAAAGTCCTCGCTATATGAAAACCAAAAGCAGAAAACATAAAATTACAATATATGTCAAATTTTTTTTTGTTTTGTTAAAAGAAAGGCAAAAAAAAAAACAGTAAATCCCGTGGTTTTTGAATTTGTCATGGAGTGTATATTTGCTTTTCTGCGGTGTTGGAACGGCTACCGCAATTCTGGTCAACCGCCAATGGACATACCTTTAACGCCATAAATCTAATTTGGAATGTCACCGCCTTTAGGACAAGTCAAACGAAAATAGTACTATATATACACCAACAGTAGAGTGAAAACACTATATAGGACCAAAAAAAAAGGGCAAGCCAACATGAAGAATAGAAGAGGAACAATTGAGTCGTAAAAAATTGCCCTTTTATTGGAAAATAATACCTTTCAATTTCCAAGTTTTCTCTACACCAATAAACTTATTTATGGCTTGAAAATATTTTTTCATTTGCTGCACATTACCGGGTTAAATCAATATTATATATATATATATATATATATATATATATATATATATATATATATATATATATACCATCATCAAAATTCTTTATGAAAACAAAAAAAAAATTAATAAATAAATCCCGTAAACAAAAAACAAACAAATTTTTTCCTTACTACAATTATAAACCCCCAAAAAAATAAAAAAACAAAAAAAAATATTTATTACCTTTTTTTATTTTTCCAATTTGAAAATATTTTTTAACATCCCATTCTTATCAATAATTATATGTCTTATACTTGTTTTATGTATTTTACTTATTCATCAAAAATTTTTTTGAAAATAAAATCAAGGGGACTGGGAATTGAACCTGAGTTCGACATATCCTTATACCAATAAGCTAAGAAACCAACTATCAGAGAAAAAAAGTCTAATTCTTAAATTTCTTGCAAGGATGTTGCATAAGCTTACAACAAGTTTTCTGCAATTTACAAAATATTTCTTATATAAAATAAAGAAAAAATGTTATTTTCACTTTTTTTAATATCTGAAATAGTTTCTAAATAATTTCAGCAAGCTTGCAACAATAACTAAGGCATAATTGCTAAAAAAAATTTAAGTCAAGAAAGATTTTCTGCAAATAAAATAAAACTGAAAATATAACTTCTTTTAAATTTTAAGAAAAATTATTTATTACTTGCGCAGGAATTTTGAGGCATATTTTTTATAGCTGCTCTTTAGCAAACTTTTAATAACTATAAATTTTCAATAAATTTATATATATACTTAAAAAATAATAATTAAATAATAAACAACTATACTTCCTTTTTAAAAAATGTAACTTCTAAAACTAAAAAAATTAAATTAATAACTAACTTAATTTCCAGGATAATTATAAATTTAGAAAAAATAATAGTTTTTAATTTTTATTAAGTAAGCATTTGAGTTAATAATAGAAATGATTTATTTAACAATTTTTCAGTTAAAAAATTTTTTTTATTTATAAATTATACTTTTTTTATAAGTTACTTTTTATAAATATGTTTTTTTTAATGATTAAGTTATTTTTTTAATAAATTATTTTTTAAAAAATAATTATACTTTTTTCTTAGTATAAAAATTATTCTTCGATTTTTATAATATTATTCTTGTTCATTAATATTAATTTATCAAGTTGCTATAGTAATTATTATTTATATTCAGAAATAAAAAAAGAAAATATAATGAATTTAAAATGAATTTAAAATGAATTTAATAAAGTGAATTTAAAGTAACTCTATATATTTTATTCTAAAGTGAAAACCAAAAACTTGGTGGATATTAAGAAAAACATTCATTTAAAATAAATAGCAAAATGAAATAAAGTGAATTTGATGTAAATTTTATTTAAAGTATAAAAATAATGTAAACATAAAGTGAATAAGTGTTGAAGTTAAATTTTATGTATATGTGTAAATGTGAAGCAAAAGTAAAGTGCACTTAAAGTGAATATGGACTGAAAACAATAAAGTAAATTTAAATTGAACTTGAATTAAATATAAACTGCACTTAAATTTAATTTAAAGTCAAGTTAAAGTGAATTTATAGTGACAGTGAAGTAGAAATAAAGTAAACTTGAACTGACAATGAAGTGAACTTAAAGTGAATATAATGCGAATTTAAAGTAAAGTTGATGTGAAAATGAAGTGAGCCTACAGTGAAATTGAATTGAATATAAAGTTAATTTTATGAAATAATGAAATGAAAATATAGTGAATTTTAAATTTTTAAGTAAATGTAAAGTGAACGTCAACTGAATACAAAGTGACTATAGAGTAAACTTAAAATTAATATAAAATGTAAATTTAAAATGAATTCTATGTGTATTAGTGAAGTGAAAATAAAGTAAACTTAAAATGAAGTTCAAGTGAATCTAAAGTGAACTAGAACTGAAGACAAAGGGAATCTAAAGTGAACATGAACTGAAGATAAAGTGAACTTCAAGTTACGTTAAAGTGAAGTTGAAGTAAATGTAGAAAGCAAAATTAAAGTGAATGTTAAGTAAAGAAAAAGTGAACAGAAAGTTAAGTTAAAGTGAAGTTGAAGTGAATATGTAAAATGAACTTAAAGTTAAGTTAAAGTGAAGTTGATGTGAATATGTAAAGTGAACTTAAAGTTATGTTAAAGTGAAGTGGAAGTAAATATGTAAAGTGAACTGAAATTGAATGTCAAGTGAATATAAAGTAAACTTGAAGTGAATATGAAGTGCATATAAAGTGAATATGAAGTGCATATAAAGTGAACTTGAAGTGAATGTCAAGTGAACTTGAAGTGAATGTTAAATTGATTTCAAGTGAATGTCAAGTGAACTTCAAGTGAATATCAAGTGAACTTCAAGTGAATGTTAATTAAACTTGAACGCAACCCTAATCTAAACTTTAATTCAATACGAAATGAACCTGAATTGTATTTAAATTAAAGAGGAATTAATTTAAAAATGAATTCAACAAGCAAAAGTAGAGTAAATTTGTTAATTTCATGCAACTTAAATTTTTCTCAAAATTCCTTTTTTGATGATGAAAATATCTGTCTTTTAAAAACGAAAACAACTCATTTTTAGCGACGTGTCCAAATGTTCTGCGCTGTAAACAAACAAAAAGAATTTTGCCACGCAAGTGAAATCTCCAGCACGATGTGCCATTTATGGTTAGTAGTAACCGAGAGCCATAAATATCTGCCCTTGTCCAACTGGATAGACCATTTCTTGCAGTAAATCAATGCTACTACTTCTCAAAAGTCCATATCCATTGCGTATTGTACCCACAAAAATATTAAAAAAAAAAAAAAAAAAAAAAAAAGTTAAAATATCCTTACATTTTAGTGTCGAGGTCATTCTTTCAACATCTTCTTCTATATACTTTTAAAGGTCTCGTGAGTATTGGTTGTTCCCGCAGTGATGACGAGTAGTTGAATATTGTCATCGAACAAGAGCCTCTGGGTTCGACAGGTTTCCCAGCATGTTTCAAAAATAAAATACAAAAGCGATTCCCGCAATGATTTGCGGGACTTCCGTTTTTTTACGTCATGGAGTTCAAGCAATATAAAAGAACCCTGTGTGCACTTTATTTTATTTTTTTTTTGCTTCTTAAAAAAAACACCAAAAATACCCACAAACTGGATTCAAACTCTCTTCTTCACTTTCTATTATATTTAACTTCATTTTTCCACTGTTTTTTTTTGTTTAAAGACTTTTGGATTAAAATTCTGTTATTCAATAATATATTTTTAAAAATATAATAACCTATATATATATATATATATATGGGAACCCATATGTGAGAGCCTATTTAAAAATATTAATATATTTTAAAAAATTTTTATCCTTTGGATCTCTATATTTAAAATTAAAACTTAAAATGTATAAACCTCTGTATGGGTTCCCATTTAAATTATCAACTCATAATGTATAAATCTGTATGGGTTCCGATTGAAATTATAAATTAAAAACCTAAAAATCCATATGGGTTCTATATTGTACACATTTAAAACATATTGACTTTTATAGGTTCTCATTTGAATTATATACTTAAAATATAAAAATCTATGTGGGATCCTATTCAAATTATAGACCTAAAATATATATAAACCCATATGGGTTTCAATTGCAAGATAAACCTAAAATACAAAAATCGATATGAGATCATATTTAAATTATAAACATAAAATCGATATGGAAAAACATTCACTTCAATTATATAAATCTATATGGGTTCCCATATTCGGAAACTTAAAATATAAAAATCTATGTAGGATCTCGCTATAGAAAATTTGGTGCTTAAAAGCATATAAAACTATATGGGTTCCCATTTGTATTATAAACTAAAAATATACAAATCTAAATGAGTTCCTGTTTAAATTATAATTTAAAACTGTAAAAATCTATATGGGTTTCCATATGTGTTTTTATTAAAAAAAATTTTTTATGAATACGGCAGCACACATAGTTTTTCATTTGAAAACCTAATAAATGAAATCCATATGGGAGCCATAATGGGTTCCGACTTAAATTATGTACTTGAAATATAATATAACTCATATATAGATTCCTATATGAGTTCACATTGTAGTATTTCTATTATGAAAAAGAAATACGCACGTTTTGGGAACCCATAGAAGAATATTGAATTCAAATTATTCTAAGCTGACAAGTTTAATATTCAATTTCAGATTGACGATATAAAATCCAAAATATAAACGAAAGAAACATTATTTGGGGCATTCTCCGTGAGATTTTAACTCAAAATTTTTTTTGGATTGAAACAATTTTTCTCGAATTCTATATGAAAAATAAGTAAATACATGTTTTTTAATTTTTTTATTTGATGAAAATTGAAAAATTTATGATTTATTAAAAATTTATCATCTTGAGAAGCAAAGGACTTTTGAAACGCTTTTTTCTCTCTTACATCAAAAGATAAAAAATAATGTAATATATGAAAATGACTTGTTTTTTCTTGAATATTTCAAATATGTAATAAAAAATAACGTTAATAAAGCGAAAACATTAAATAAATTGAAATTTCGTCTAAAAAGTGACTTTTCTCAAAAGCGAAGTAATTGATTTTGGATTTTTTTTATTTCATTGCAACCACTGATAAATAAATAAATTTTAACGACTTATATGTTCTTTAGCGTTCAAATTATATTTAAAACCATATCAGTCGTTGCACAGAGTTTTATTCGATTTTTACAATTTTAAACGATTAACTTTCAAAAACAAAAGAAAACGAATGTTTTGTGGTTAATTTCTCAATTTCCTTCTCTAAAATCTGTGCAACGACTGATATAATTTTAAATATAATTTGAACCCTTACCACTTCGGTATAAGTGGTAAAAATTTCTATATTTATCAGTAATTGCAATGAAATAAAAAAATCCAAAATCAATTACTTCGCTTTTGAGAAAAGTCACTTTTTCGACGAAATTTCAAAATTTATTTAATGTTTTCGCTTTATTAACGTTATTTTTTTATTACATATTTGAAATATTCAAGAAAAAACAAGTCATTTTCATATATTACATTATTTTTTATCTTTTGATATAAGAGAGAAAAAAGCGTTTCAAATGTCCTTTGCTTCTCAAGATGATAAATTTCAAAAAATCATAAATTTTTCAATTTTCATCAAATAAAAAAATAAAAAAACACTTATTTACTTATTTTTCATATAGAATTCGAGAAAAATTGTTTTAACCCAAAAAAAATTTTTTGAGTGAAAATCTCACGGAGAATGCCCCATTTAAATAAATTTGAGAATTAAATAATGTAATCGTATCGGATTAATAAGTAAACAAACATTATTACTGTTATCGGAATTATTTTTTATTGGTTACTTCATTGATTTTAATATAATATTATACATTTAATGTTTCAAATGTAAATAATTATTATCCACGGTTATACCGTCCATCGCAGCACTTAACATATGGATGGGAAAAATCCTTACAGTCACCTGATTTCTTTCCTATTTGACCATAATGGCAAATTACATCACAATATCCTTTCTTGTCATTGCAATATGCAAATTTTTTAGGTGGTATTGGAACAGGATTAAAAAACAATCCATCTGCAAATAAAACAATAATTTTCATAAATCATCTAAATTTTCTTCGATATTGTAAAAGTATATATTTTTTTTTTAATTTTTTCTAAAAAGAAAATTTCTAATTTATTAAAAACATTGAAATAAATAAGATAATTAAAATACCTATACTACATAATTTATATATTTAATTTGATTTTTCAGACTGAATTATTATTGTTCAAATTATAAATAAATTACAATTCAAATTTTGCTAAAACTCCAAATTACAATTGTATTTTTTGCTTGAAATTTTAAAAAAGATTTCAATTTATGTTCAGTTTTTAAAGTATAATTTTGGTGCAATTTGGAATAAAATTAATTTTTATAAGGAAATTTGTTTAAATTCTGAAGAAATTTCGATTAAAATCCAAATTTTCAAATTATTTCGATTTTAGAATTCTTTCACATTAATTAATTATGCTAGAAATTTTAATTTCAATTGAATTTTGTTTGGATTTGGAAAAAATTGTGAAATTTTTATTAAAATTGGTTTTAAGATCACAATTTCTTTTAAGATTCTGGTATAATTTCAATTTTAATTTGTATTTTTTCACGTGACTAAAAACCAATTAATTAAAGAATAATTAATAATTAATTTTCTCACGAAACTCTCATAACATTGACATTTAGTTTGGATTTCAAAATGGACTTCGATTGAAATTCAAAAAAAAATTCAATTAAAGTTGGATTGATTAGCCAAATTTTGATACAGTATTTTGGTACAATTTGGGATAAAATTTGAATTTTTTATAGAAATCCGCTTAAAGTCTAAATAAATATCGATAAAAATCCAGATTTTCAGTTCGTTTTTTTGAATTTAAAAAAAAATTTCAATAATTTAGATTTCAAAAAGAATTTCGACAAAATTCAGAAAATAGTTTCAAATGAAACTTTATTTTTAATAATATTTCGATTGGATAGGGATTTTGAAAAAACAAATTTTTTAGTCGGATTTAAACAAAATTCGGATAAGATTTTTATTTTCAAATATAGAATTGTATTTTAAAAAGTGAATTCAATTAAAGTAGAATTTCGTTTGAAAAATTATTATCGGAATTCTAATGAAGTCATTTGAAAGAAAATTGTTAATTTTCATAGTTAAATGTTAATTTCAGTTTATGAAAAGAATTTTAATATTTAATAGATTAATTTTTTGTTTATATATATATATATATTGGTATTCGGTTATAAAGTGAAAAAAAAATTCTGATATATTGCTGGTAATAAAAGAGAAGTTAACTGGTTAAATTTACAATAGAAGCTAATTCTTATTAAGAACAGAGACAGCAATTTCATTGGATTTAAGGATGCAATAAAAAAAGAATGAGAATACTGTATCGAAATTCGATTTGCATTTTATTTGTCTTCCATAGTATAGAGTGGAAATCGTTTTTTGTTTTATTGTTCTAAAAACCCTTACGCTTTACACTATTCAGGTCTTGATAGAAAATTATTATTATACAGCTAAAGTATCAGAACAAAAGTATACTCAATTTCGTTTTTATGAATCTTATTAAGAGTTAAAAGTTTTGTACTTATTTTTTTTTAACAAATGCTTTTTTTCATAAATAAGTTGAATATTTCAATGCAAAAAATGTAATTCAATAAATTTTATTCTATTCAGTATTCTATAGAATTCGAACGGAGATAAGACCAATTTTCGACAAAATTTCGATAAAATTTAGATGAAGAATTCACGACCAAAATTCCAAATTAAATAACATTTTATTTTCATTTCTAAATCAATTTTGACATGATTCCAAATGAATTCCAATAAAAATTTTATTTTCAATGAAATGACAATTTGATTTTTTAAAAAGTTTCATTAAAAACCAATTTAAAACCAAATTTCAAAAAGATTCCCAAATAATTTAGGATTTTAAAAAAATTTCCGAAATAATAATATATTTACAATTTTTATTTAAAAATGGATTGTTATTATTTTCTATATATTTTAAAATTAAATTTTGAATAAGATATGAATTTGATTTCAGAAAAATTACAATTAAAATTAAGATTTGAAACAAAATTCCGACAAGATTCCGATGTAATTTAATAGAAAAGTGGATTTTAATCGGAATTGGTGAAAATCCCAAATATAAAAATTTAACATTTAATCGGATTTTGAAAACATTTCTTAGAATTTCCGATGTAATTTGTATTTAAACCAAAAAATTTCATCAGAATTCCGATAAAAATTTTAATTCAATTTTTTCTTCTACAAATGGAATTTGACAAGATTTCCAAAAAATTCAAAATAAATTTGTATTTTATAAAATATATTTCAAATTGTCACTGAAACAATTTTCATTAAAATCACTTTTGAAACGAAATTCCGATATAATTTAGAGTGAAATTTTTATTTTCAAACCAAATTCTTTGTAAGAATAATACAGATTAAAATTCGATTAAAACGATTAATTATAAAAATAATTTTCTACAAAATCCCTAAAGTTCTCGTTCTTGTTAAAATTGAAAGAGAACGAAAAATTTAAATATAGTTTTCCATCGGAAAATATTTCGATAGTATATAAGAAAATATGGAAACAAAAAAAAAGTTTGAAAAATTTTCCTCAAAGTATAATATTTTTTATAAAAAAAAAAATAAAAACAACATACAAGTGAAGCAATTCTTTCTCTAAATAATTGCAGTACTCAATTTCCAACTATAAAATAAAAAAAAAATTCTACGATCACTTATATTTTTTTTACAATCTCGATATAAAATCTGTATCGAAATCTGCAATTATTATCCTCTTTCTCGCTTGTTTTTTTTATTATACCCAACACATATATAACTTTTTTACTAACTCTTCTTAATTTATTGGATTTTGTTATTGCATTTCGATCGAAGTATAGAATTTATAAAATAAACACCGCAGGAATGTGCGAAAGGAATCGAGAGGATATATATATATATATATATATATATGTATGGTATATAAAAATATGCGGTGTGTTGGAGGAAAAAAAGTGAAAGAATAATGTACAAAAATCGTTCAAAAAGTTGATAATTTACAACTGGGGAAAAAAATAGGGAAAATTAAAAACCATTAATCTTACTTATAACGCCTATCAATTGGCTTTTTTTTTACTGTTCACCATTAATATCACTTTTAGATATAGTCCAATACCCCATTCCACCCATTTGAAAAGGTGGATCTGTTCAACGACCGCCACTTTCGAGTTTAGATTAGTTTTTACGAGCTCTAAAAAGTTAAGAATTCTACTCGTTTCTGATGATTTTACGAGAGAATCTATTAATGGATCACGTTTCGTGATGTAAATTCAAATTACAATTTAAGTAGAGTGGTAATTAGATGATAATTTACTGGGGATTTGAAACAAAATTTACCTTTTGGAATAAAAAAATACGAGTTGTATTTGAATTTTCCCGCTTTTCGGCCATCTGGAGGGACGCTAAGGAAGTCTTTTTTTTTGTCTTAAGCCCCGGTGCAACTTCCAGTAATTTTGCATGTTTTTAAAACTTTTGAATTTTCCCGCCTTCTGGCCCTCTGGAGGGACGCTAAGAAAGTACTTTCTTCATAAGCCCCATCTTCAGGGACGCCATGTAACTTCCGCTGATTTTACATTTTTTAATACTCTTGATTAAATAACGAAAGAAGGAAAATAATAAAAATATCACGATTTTTACCAAACACGGAGAAGAAAAATTGGATATATTTAACATTAGAGTTAAATGCGGATATAAAATTTTTTGCTTTATTTATATATCTATGCGGATTAAATTCCGATTATCAGAAAGTCCAATGGCTGATGATGGCAAATATAGCGAGTCGTACGTGTTGAAGCGTAAATTTAAATTTAGATTGGTGGCTCGACTGCAACGTTACGAAGCCTCCTCTGCACGTCGATGAGAAACCGGGTGTTACTGTTACGCTAAGTGACCCTAATGTCCCAGACTAATCTTCCACTAATTTCACCCTCGTGCTATCCACCCTCCCCCAACCTCTCTTTATCCCATACCATTCTTCAAGCCGCCAATCGTCCAACTCTCTCTCTCTCATTCTGTTTTGTAATGAGGATTACCCAGCATATTAATCACCATCATTTTAAACCCTCCAATACATATATATATATATATATAAATACCTCACATTCGCTACCAATATTAACCACATTAAACAGACAATTCAAATAACTAAGTCACAGAGTGCCTGAATTAAAAAAAAAAGATACATCATTAAATAATAACCAACTACAATAATTAGAATAATGAAAAATAATTATATAATTAATTATTTAAATTTCCCGCCATTAATTTTTGCACAACTTTTAATAAATAAAATATTGAACACTTTTGCCAAAAGTTTTTGTTATAATACTACTAGGAACATTGTCAAATATTCTGTGGTTGAGAATCGTTAAAGTTCTATGGCGTCCCTGTAGAAGGCGCAACAAGCGCTGAACATTTTCATGACGCTCCTATAGAGAAATTTTCCCAAAAAAATTTAGGGAAACAAAAAATTCCACTAAATTATTCAGAAAAATTTACTAACATAAATAAGATAATATTTCGACAAAAAAAAATTATCGAAAACTCCCTGTATGAATTTACAAAAATATGCACTTGGAATAGTAAAAAAAAATCCTAAAGTTTGAAAAAATTATCTTCCAAACGTTTAGGAAAATTTTCTTATGAAAATCAAGTAAAATTTTCTGAGGATTTGAAAACATTGACATATTTGGAAAAATTTTCCTGTGACTTTAAATTATTGAAAAAAAATTAACCTTATTTTTAAAAAAATTAATTTTTCGAAGTTCATTCAAATTTTCAAATACTTTGAAACTATTTAGAAAATTATTCAATTATTTAAATACGAAGGTAAATAATTTAATGAATAATAATAATATTTAATAATAATGTTTTTTTTTAATTTAAAGCTTATAATGAAATTTTATCAAAAATTTTTTTAATAATTGATTTTTTTGACAAATTTGGATAAAATTTTAAGGAATAATCACATGTTTGGAGGAATTCCATAAGCCTTCTTGATGATGAGTGAAAAAAAATTTTGTTTTAAAGCAAAATAATAAATTTGTTTTAGGAATTCAAATTCCTGTAACAAATTTATTATTTCACTTTCAAACAGAATTTTTTTTCACTTTATTAGTTTATTTTCACTTACAGTCAATATTTATTTGACTTCATTTTCACTTCGCATTTACTACACTTTCACTTTCACTAAAAATTTATTTTTACTTCAAACGCACTTCGCTTTCTCTCCACTTTTACTTTCACTCAAACAATTTTTTTGACTACATTTTCACTCTACTTTTACTGAATATTTATTTTCAATTCACTTTTACTTCACTTTCACTTTAAAAAAATTTCTTTTCCTTTTCACTTTACTTTCACTTTAACTCATAATGTCAAAATGTAGTGAAAATTTTTTTTAGTTAAAGTGAATATGGAGTGAAAATAAATTTTAAGTAAAAGTGAACCTAAGTGAAACGAAATGCATATCACTGCATTTTTACTTCACTTTCACTCAAAATTTTATTTTTACTCCAAATTCACTTCACTTTTACTCAAAATATATTTTCACTCAATTTAATTTAATTTCATTTTGCTTTGACTTAACATTTATATTTTCATTCACCATTTATTTTCACTTTAAAAACGTTTTAAGTGAATGTGAAGTGAAAGTGAAGGAAAAATTGAGTGAATGTGAAAGTGGAGTAAAAGTAAATGTTGAGTCAAAATATATTGAAATAAATTTTGAGTAAAAGTAAAAGTAGAGTAAATGTGAAGAAAAAATTAAATGAAAATAAATTTTGAGTGAATGTTGGAGTGGAGTGAAAATGTAGTATAAATAAATTTTGAGTGAAAGAGAAAAAGGTGTGAAAATAAATTTTTAGTGAAAGTGAAAGTGAGGTGAAAATAAATTTTGAGTGAATGTGAAAGTGAAGTGAAAATGAAGTGAAATTACATAATCGACAACCAGGTTTTTGTTCAAATTTAAGAGAAGAGAAATTTTTATTTATTATAAATTTTTTCCAAGAAACGCAAAAAGTGTGAATTGTTCAAAATTAAAATTTTATACGATCAAAGAATTAAACTTGAAAATATATATATGATAAAACTGTAAATTTAGAATAATGTGATATACATTATATGTTTAATAAAGAAGACAATTTTTCTAAATTCTATTTTTTATTGATGAAAAATTATACAATATTATTACGACACGATGTCAGACATTTTTTTTCATTTTAATTATTTATATTGTACAATTTATATATTTTCAATTATGTAGACAATTACTGTTTCTTTTTACAGCAGTGTATGGGAAGTTTTACATTTTTCAATTGACAATCACTTGCTGAATTTGTAAAGTAACCATTGAAGCACATAGACATTGAACAGTATCCTTGATTTTTATGACAACTTTTGTTCAATGGATTTGATTCTTCTGGAGTTTTTCCATCTGCAAAATACATACCCGAAAGAGTAGCAAGTAATATATGATCGTATAATTTAAAAAAAAAATAATTTCGTTAATATATTTCTCTAATTTTTTATTTTTATAATATAATATAAAATATTTTTGGTAATTTAAGTAATTGAATAAGATTTAGTATTAGTATTAATTTAAGAATTTTAAATTTAACAAGAAAAAAGTTTAATTTAAGTATAATTTTTATTTATTTTTATTTTATTTTATAATTTATATTTAAGTATAGTTTAAAGATTATTTTTTTAAAATCTATATTAGCTTATTTTTTTCTATTACGTAATAAAGTTTCCTTATTGCAAATATTTTGAATCGTTATCTGATTTTACTAATAGAACTATATGAGATGTTTGGAAAAAAAGTTCATAAAAATTCATTGGCGCTTTTGCAAAATGCATAAAATATGATGGAAGGTTTCATAGCGTCCCTCCAGAGGGCAAAAGTGCGGGAAGATTAATTTTTTCCGTCAACTTGTAAAGTATCGACCAAAGATTTATACAGTAAATAATTAACTCCCTTGCATTATTAAGTGAGTTAGAAATATTAAATTATAGTTTAATTATTAACAAAAGTAAATTTCCAGTAAAGTTGTTGCTGTAGAAGAAGCAAGAAGCGTTAAAACTTTCATAGCGTCCCTATAGAGGGCCAAGGCGCTGAAACTTTCCATCTACATAGAAATATATTAATATCAATTACATTTTTTTTTATTATTAATTACTTTTTTTTCTCTAAAAAAAGCCATCGTTGAAAAATATGCCAATGTGAACTTTTTCGATAAATATTAATTTTTTTTAAAAGGCAATTAGAAGTTAAGGAAACGTGGGTAGTGTAATACGTATACGGTTTTAGTTTAGCGAAGTCGCAGTTCTTTCTTTTTTTCTTTTTTTTTTTGGTCACAGCCTCAAAGGTTGGGGGTTGCCAGGAGAATCTGGGGAGTCGCATGTTAACCGACGGGATTTATTTCCGTATAAAGGCGTGACTAAAAATTGCAATATATCACTCGGGAAAACTGTGTTGCATACTGGTTACTGCCCTACTGGGGTTGGTTCGCACAGTTAAGCCTGGGGTAAACCGCGAGTCGTTTGTCATTCTTTTTACTAATAAGCCGGTCTCCGCCGCTACTTTATTGCGGATTCGTCGTTATACTATAATACTGTACAACTTGCCACTTTCATCGCAAAACTAAAATATTTTTTTTTCCTTCAAAAACATATTCTCTCTCAAAAAAAAAAAATTTTCCGAAAAAATCATAAAATAGGAAAAAAAAGTTTTTCCCTACAATTTTTGTTTTGTTTATTAATTTCAATTCTATATTTTAGTTTAAATAAAATAAAGGAAATTTTTTATAAAATTAATTAAAAATTACTGGCAATGGGAGTAAAAATTCAAATTCATCTCCGAAGCCTCGTTTTTCAGTTAATTATATTTTTAAACTATTTTTTAATTATACGTAATCTATAAATAAATATTTGAAGTTGTAGCCCAAAAAATTTGTTAAATTATGTTTCAATATTTTTAAATTTAATAAAACAGTGAATTTTTTATTTGACAAACTATTCAGCTCCGAAGCCTTTTTTATATTTGATAAGCGTTCTTGTTTTGTTTTTAATTTTTTAATAATTATTTTTAAACATCTAACCCTTGAATTATAAAAAAATTTTCCCTTTTATTTAAAATAAAATATTTTTAATTTTTTAAAATATAATAATATTAAGTAGAAAGTTAGATAAATAACAAAATTATAACTAAAAATGAAAATTTTTTTTATAGAGAATATCGATTTTGAACGTAAAATGATAAATTAAAAAATTCATTACAATTTTTTTCCGTTCAATATAAAAAAATATTAGTTATTTTTAAAAAGATAAAATAGTTATAAATAAATTATTAAATACACAATTCATTAAATTATAAATGAATAATGTTAAAAGTTTAATAAATGAAAGAAATTAAATTTAAAAGGTATTTAGGGGTTTTTTTTTACAAAAACCCAAATATTGATTACAGTTTATTTAACCTTTCATAACACTTAATATTAAAATGATGCTGGAAGGCTTATTTTTGAAAATTAATTTTGCGCAACTCAGATTTTTATCTTTAAACGTATTTAAAACCTACCCATGACAAAAAAATTCAGAAAATGTAAAAATTATTTTTTTTTACTTTTTCGAAAAAAACAGGTGCCTTTCAGGAAAATCATCCATATCTATTGTGAATGACGCTTGATTTTTACATAAAGAGCCTCAAACCTGCATCATAATTTGAAAAAATGCTTGAATTTAAAAAATCCAAAATGTCGGATCCAATTTGACTATAATAAATCAATTTAAAGCCAATCGGAGGATATTTTTCGAATGTATTCCGCCATATTGGAACCACCATTTTGAATTTTTTTAATTCAACCTTGAATTCATGATCAGCGACCCTAAAAACCCTTGAGTAAAAAGTTTGAAGCAAATCAGAGTTTTTTTTTCATCGATAAAGAAAGAAACAATTTTTTGTACCAAAAGAATATTACTGGAATTTAAAAACCTACAGCAATAATAAATGCTCAAAAATATTCTCTTTGAAAAGAAAATAATTTAAATATATTTGTAAAATTTTGTTAAAAAAAGATAAAAATTTAACTCAAATAAAAGTGAAAATTATATAAAAAATTAAATTTAAGTATAAAAAAATAAAAAGTAAGTGCGGTAATTTTTAAATTCAGTAAATGTAGAGTGAAAGTGAAAGTTGAGTGAAAATAACATTTTAGCAAAAGTAAAAGTGGAGAAAAATGTGAAAGTGAAGGAAAAATAAATTTTAAGTGAAAGTGGATTCAGAGTAAAATTTAAGTGAAAGTGGAGTGAAAGTGAAATTTAAGTGAAAGTGGATTCAAAATAAAAAACCGCTGCCAAGTTATAAATTTTTGTTATACTTTTGGTACTCATTTCATTCGTTTTCGTAAATCTTGTGTTTATTTCATGAACACTTTGCTTCCTCACAGAGATGTTAATAACAATAAAGTATAAATTTTCAACAATTATTCTTAAGTGCTGTAATATTTTTTTCTCATTATTTAATACTTTCACATGAAAAATTTTTTTTTCACAATTTCTGTTTTTTAAAATATCAATAACTTCTTTATTTCTAATCGAAATAGCTTCAAAAATAGGCCAATCGAAGGGTTTTTTAATGCTCTACAAGTTGGTAACTATGGTTTTAATGTTATTTCTACATATTTCAAAAAAATTCTCAAAAAAGTCTTATTTTCCAAAATTTTTGATTTTTAAAAGTTTAATATCTCCGGTGAATATGAACGAAAACTGTTCATTCTGGGCTGAAAAGATGCGTCTAAAAACTGTAAAAAATTAGAGAAAAACATTTATAGGTGTCCTAACATTTTTTTAAAGTTATGGGCAAAAAACGTTTTTTTGAAAAATTAAAAATCAAAAAAATAAATAGTTAAACTTTATTAATCTATCTCAAAGTACTCTCATTTTATGTCCGCAGATGAGACCTACAATTTAAAAAAAAAATTCAGCCCAAAAGCTCTTTATGATTTGGAGATATTTATGTAAATATGTTTACACACACAAACATTTTTTAAAAATGTCATTTTTGAACTGCTGAGGTCAAATAACATAAAGATATGTTAAAAAATCGAACCTGAAAAATTTTGGTATTACAATACTTCCTCAGTATGAGGAAGCATTTTAATTGAGAGTGAAAATGGAGTGAAAATAAAATTTAAGGGGAAATTAATGTAAAAATTTATTTATTTTAGTTTTTGGAAAAAATAGGTGCCTTTTAAGAGAATCATCCATATGTTACTTAATTGTTAATAATGTTAAAAAAAATTTTTCAGCATCTTTAAGTTTCGGGGAAAAATTTTTATGAGAATTCTTTTTTTTTCTTTTTCTTGAAATACTCTAACTCAAGACCCTCCATCCTTGACGTTCATACTATAGAAAAAGGGGAGGGGGGGGGTGGTATAGCGTATGGCTGGACGTGAAATATATAAGGCAATTTCATGAACCATTAAGAATGGAAGTTCATAAGTCGACGCCAGTGGGAGCTCGTGTTTTCGTTGTTAACCCATGTAGAAGGTAAAATGAGATTCCGTCGCGGGGTGTGTACGTATACAGTCATGATGCATGTTATTTATTTATATCGACATTGAAATTTGGTCCATTCTTCTTTTTATGAGCCTAGGAGGGGGTGAAAAAAAGAAACATTCTCTCATAAACATTGTAATGAAGAAAAATTTTCAACCATAGAAAAAGTGTTTCGTCTAATTATTATTATCATCATCTCTTTGAACAATTTTTGACGCTTGTGAAAGAGTCATTATTTTTAGTTCACGTTGGTGGCGCTACTAGTACTTGACAATTTATACGAAAAATTCGTTGGGGAAAAAAAGTTGTTGTATTTATGAAAAGATGATGCGATGAAAAGTGAAGGAAGAAATAAATTGAGAAGTTGCTGTCAGGATTCACAGACATGGGAACATAAATAGAGTCGAAACGCGCACTAATCGTTCAGACGTTATGGATCATACGCCCTTAGTGTATATTCAACTTCTCAATTATAATCACACTCGGCAAAAGTCCTTCCTCCGACGTGTCTACCTTTTATTATGCAAAACTCGCATAACAGACTCGACGCGTCAGGGTTATCCACACAAAAGCGTGTAACGAGAGGAAGTTTCCACCCCGCGAGAGAGCGCGCGCGACTACTTCCACACTACTCCCCCTCCTTGGTATATATTATAACGAAGGACCAACATAGTTTGTGTCTTTATCATTCGCAAAATGGGATTTGAATAGCGTGAAGATAACGCCCTCTCTGAACAACGTAATTCAATCTCAAGTGTATACTATATTCTGTTCCAAACTTTTGTTCCTTTTTAGTCTAAATTTAAAAATAAATAAACGCGCATATACTCTTTTTTAAATGGACAGTTTAAATATATATATATTAAAATGGCTGCGACAGTTTTTTTCCCCAACTTCTTCTTTTTTTCTTTTTGAAAAAAAAAAATATTTAGTGAAACTGGGTTATATTCAGTATCAGATATTAAATTTTAGTGGCAACAAATTTTAAAGGCTCATATACCCATACTGCGAGAACTTTTCTCGCATCGCGCGCAATTATTGGATGCAGCGCGACCTGCTTCACAGATGAATTTCGTAATTTATAGTACTGCGCCTTGAAAATCTTGCCAGTTCGTTTCTACTCTACTCCGCTCTCTTTATGACTCTTTTTTTTCATTTTTAAACCTTTTTATTTGTTAATCTTCAACTCTACCACTGAGAGCACTATATGGCAATCTCTCTTCTAACAGGGACGCAACTACCAGAATGGTGTTTAATCTCTTCCGGAAAAAAGTGGAATTAATGGAAATATAATATTCCATATATTCGTAAACTATTTACTTCTTCAAAAGAAAAAGTAGACTATAGAATTTGTAATTGAAAAGGTTTTTTTTTAATTTTCCCGCCTTTTGGCCCTCTGGAGGGACGCTAAGGAAGTTTCCTTCGCACCATCTTAAGGGACAGAGATTTTCTTATTTTAGACTTTATTTTTCGATTTGTGTTAACTTTTCTAACGGATCAGTATTTTAAACAAAAAATGTTTTTGAAGATTATTTTGTACAACTGGGAAAATAAAAATTGTTATTTTACACGACAAATGTAAAGAAATAAAAATTTACATTTTCATTAAAAAATATTCAAAATTAATGTTTTACTACCTTGATTAAAATTATTGTTTATTTACATCCACAAAGTTGATGTTAAAATTTCAATTTTATTTTTAAAAATAATAAAATTCTTCTCCAGAATTCAATTATTTTCAAAAAATTTACTCAAGTCAACGATTTTTATTTTCTACTCTTAAAAAAAAGTGAAAAATAAAAAGTAGTAGAAAAAAAGTGGAAACACTATAATAAAAATAAAAAAGTAAGTTAAATTACTTACTTCTTTAGCGTCCCTCCAGAGGGCCGAAAGGCGGGAAATTTAAAAAAACCTTTTAAATTACAAATTCTAGTCTACTTTTGTACTTTTTTTAATTTTTAATTTTTCTACTTTTTTGCCACTAAAATTTTTCAAAAGTATTTAATTATTTTTAAAAAATGTAATAAATTTCGTTGCAAGAATTCAATTATTTCCAAAAATAATAAACATTCACGGGAATTCGACTATTTACAAGTTTCCAAAATATAGATTTCTTTGCATTAATTCAATTATTATCATGAATATAATTAAATTTTTTAAACAGATTCAATTATTTTCAAAAATACTAAAACTAATCGTAGAATTTTAATTGCTTGTTTAATACAATTTTATTCAAATTCCTCGAAAAATGTAAATGTTATTAAAAATTTTTATTAAAGTTTGTTGAAAGAATTCAATTTTTCAAACATTTGTTTAGAAAGTTCAAATTAAAATCTTTTAAAATTTAAATTTTCCATACTTTAAACTGACAATTCCATGAAATCAATTTTTTTGGAAAAAATTTAATTGAACATTTTTGAAAATAATTAAAAGTTTTTATTTTCTAAATATTTAATTGAAGAATTTCCGAATAATCGAAATTTCCTAAAATTGAATTGTAAAAAAGTAAATTCAAAAATTCTCATTGAATTTTTTTTGTAAAAATTATTAAAAATAATAATAACAGATAATTAAATTCTTTAGAAGAATTATAATAAATTTAAATAAATTTTAATAGAACTTTTTATGAAAAATATATTTTCATTTTGTTAATAAACTTTTTTTTAATTCCATTTTTGGAAAAATTTACATTAAATTGTATTAAAAATAATTGAAAATTCTGTCGAGAATTTTATTATTTTCTTTTATTACTTTTTACTTCAATTAAATTCAGAGTTTTGTACTAATTAATGGGTAGCATCAATAAATAGCATAAATTGTTCGAAATTTCAAAAATAAATTAAAAAGTTCACACAAGATATATTCTTCAATTTTTTCATACATTCAATTTATTTTTCATATTCTTAAAATTATTTCTTCAATGAAAAATTTTTCATTAAAAAATAACTTTTAAAGATAATTATTAAAAAATTATTATTTATGGATCAATCAAAATTGACTATGACTTTAATTATTAATTTCAATTTTAGAATATTATTTTTTATTTTCTGGAACAAATAAAATATCTAAAAAATTATTTTAGAATATTCATCAATGACAATATTTTGTTATAGTTTTATGGTTTAAATAAAATAACAATTTATATTTTACTAGTTATAAAAAATCATAATATCTCCGGTTATATGCAATTTAGAAATCTTACAAAAAAATGTTCGTGTCAAAATCATACTATGTATATATATATATATTCAAAGTATCAAGAAACAAATTATATTTTATTTATCAAGAAATTAGTTGCAAATATCATGTTAATTTTTTTGTTATCTATATAATTATTTCTGACTCGTTATTCTACTTTTGGAACAAGTTTTCAATGTTTCTAATAATCGACATAATTTTTAAAAACTATAAAGTTTACATGATCCATTGTTTTAATTTTTAATACACGTGTCAAAATTTTATCAAAAAAAAAAAAATATATATATATATTAAAATATTTAAAGTGAAAGCATACTTTTATTTTAATTTTTTTCCTAACAGCATTAAATATTCAACGTATAACAATATTTTTTGTTATACAAATTGTGGGTCCCTATCAAAGAACCGGTTATAAATTTTTTAAACTCAAAATCATTGCCCTGTAAGTTATTAATTAGAATGCTTTCAATCCCATATTTTTGAGAAACATTTTAATATAATCCTTATACAAATGCAAAATGTTTTCAAGAAATTGAAATTTTAAATCCTTCTTTTATTTAGAGGTCGAGAATTTTAAACTTAGAAAAGTTATAACCGATTCTTTTATAGGGACCCTCAATTGTACACCAAATCTTACCTTTATTCCTCATTTAAATAGAATTAATTAATTAAATGAATAAATTTCAAATGAATCTGCTTTGGAATGAAGATAAGTAAATTAGTACACTAGAAGTAATGCGAAAATATTTATTTTAAAATCAACAAAAAAGATGACAAGTATCTACATGTTTGGTACTCAATTTTCATGGGTGGTTATATAGTTTAGCCGACTATTTGATGAGGAAAACAGAGAAAGTGGAAGAAGTTTTTTGATTCTCTCAACCATACAACTTTCTCATTCCAATCTAATCAATTATCGCCTCCTTTGGGATGTCGCCCTAAAAGGATATTTATTGAAGCGCGCATATCGCACATTAATGTGAAGTAGCGGAGATTTCGTTGTCTTCTCACTTTTGCAAAACAGAAACCCGTGCTGTATCTGTCATCTCGATTTACACAACCCTTAAATGTCAGAGAAAGTTTTCAACCCTCCTTGTAGGTGGCTTTTAAATTATAGCTCTAAAATTCCCCTCCTACAGCTAACTAAACACTTTAAGAAGCACTGATGTTAAACTGACAAACAAAAAACTTTTAATAAAAATCAGAGCATTCAGAACAGAAGATTTAGGAGTCTTGATTGTTATCGAAGGGGTTACCTTCTGCTTTAGTAATTAATTACCCTTTCCCCAAGGATCTTAGTATCCTTGGGAAATGGGTAATTGACAGTCTAATCAGATACCTGTGTTCTACGTGTCAGTCCTGCAACCGCCATCAAGTTAACTAGTTGTGTACTGTCATCAAGTTTCTTCTTAGACTCTGGTGCAAAAATTACCTCTTTCAGTATAGCAGGTGGCTTCTTCGAGTCTAGTTTTAGTCAAATTTATCCAAAGGAGATAATTTATATGTACTTCATGGCACATTTCTCTTTTTCTAAGGACTGTATTACAACAACAACCTAGACTTCGGATATTTTACTTTGGCTGATCCGAAAGCAATTTAAAGAAAATCTACTGCATTCTCTGCTTCCGCTAGATAAAATGTCATTTTTTGGACATAACACTAAAGAAGATATCGCTTGTTGGATCTAAAATTCTAAGAATAATTTTAGAATATGTAATTAATTGAAACTTTTAAATTTTATACCCATTTCAATTCTCGATTGATTCCCCAAAGTTCTAATTTTGTTTCAGTATGCCTCAAGACATTTGGATCTACTCTTTCTCTCTGATTCTAATTGTAATGGATTAAAATAAAAACATTAATAACAAGGTGCTACAAGAAATAGTTTTTTCGTTTACTGGAACTAGGAACTTGTAGAGGAGGTTTAATTTAAAGTTTTGGTTCAGAAAATAAAAATTCAACAATTTGTGTATAAAAATGGTTATAAATTGGTTATTTTTCATTCGATTTAGGTGATTCTATGCTTATTGAAAAGCTAAATGTTGTGGCTTTCCAAAATATCAAGATTCATAAAGTTTCGTTTAAAAATGTGGAAGCTGTGAGCCAAAACATATGAACAAAAAACATATGCAACATGTTAAAGATCACAACCTTTAATGTCATTGGTAGTTAGCCTTTTGGAATTGCAACATTAATATCTAGTTCATCAAATGGTTTTATTGGAGGTACATCAAGATCATCTTCCATCTAGAGTAAAATTAATGGAGGAAACATATTAATTTATATCTGGATCATGTTACATAAGTGGTATTTAGCCTTTTGGAATTGCAACATTAATATCTAGTTCATCAAATGGTTTTATTGGAGGAACATCAAGATGATCTTCCATCTAGAGTAAAATTAATAGAGGAAACATATTACTTTATATCTGGATCATGTTACATAAGTGGTATTTAGCCTTTTGGAATTGCAACATTAATATCTATTTCATCAAATTGTTTTATTAGAGGAACATCAAGATGATCTACCATCTAGAGTAAAATTAATGGAGGAACATTTATTTCTAGATCATTCTACATAAGTTGTATTCAGCATTTGATGAATTGAATTATAACATTAATATCTGGTTGATAAAATAGTTTTAGTGGAGGAACATCGTAATTTTATTTCTAGCATGAAATTAATCTAGGAAACTTATTAAATCCTTTCTGCACAACGTTAAATACCGCAAACTTAATGTCATTGGTATTTAGCCTTTTTGAATTACAACATTAATATTTAGTTCATCAAACGGTTTGATTGCAGGGACATTATGATGATATATCATTTAGCCTCGAATTAATGATGAAAACTTATTAATCCATTTCTGCAACATGTTGAAGATCACAACCTTTAATGTCATTGGTAGTTAGCCTTTTGGAATTGCAACATTATTATCTAGTTCATCAAATGGTTTTATTGAAGGAACATCAAGATGATCTTCCATCTGGAGTAAAATTAATGGAGGAAACATATTAATTTATTTCTAGATCATCTTACATAAGTAGTATTCCTTTTGGAATTACAACATTAATATTTAGTTCATCAAATGGTGTTATTGGTTTTCTTTCTGGATCATGTTACATAAGTGGTATCCTCTTGGTATCTTTTTGGTATTCCTTTTGGAATTACAATAATCATAGTGTCAAGTTAATGAAATCTCCCTCTAGACAATTTTTCATAAAATATCATTAAAATTCAGAGTTTTTATTGTCATAAATTTAAATGTTAGGAGAAGTTTTCTGAAACTAAAAGGAAGAAATTTTATTCTCCATGTTTAACAATACAATTTATTATTATTTGTCTTGGCCATAAGAGACGAAAATTCAGTTTTCGAACCAGTGAATTTTTTGCAAAGGGCTCAACTCCAGATTTTAGAATGTAGCTGACACTAAATCCATGCTCAGACAGCATCATCTCAGACGAGATTCAAGATCGGGAAAAGTTGAATTTTTATAGAAATATAATTCCCCTATTCGATATGACTGCGAGATTTATATATATATAACTCTTGAGTGCGCCTCTTAAAACTTTAAAATGAAATTTAAAAAAACTTGAAGCAAAATACTTGTTTCACTTTATTTAAACTTCCAATCATTTTGTAAATTTTCAAAAGATTCTTTCATATAATAAACTTTGTTGAGAGAATACTAAAGGGTCACTGTTTGTGAGTATATAATAGTCGGGATTATTTAAAGGAAATATCCGGTAATGTACATTGATTGTTTATAGCATTTTCTGCACTAAGCTTCAAATGACCTGCCATAAGCTTTTTATGTACTCGCAGCAATATTCGCTATGCGTAGGTATGTGAACATGTTGGAAAATTTTAATGTTGAAAGAAGGAGGAGAGGGCACATAACATGGAATTTTACTGACCTACTTTAAAAACATATTTTCATACTCAAATGCATAATGAACAAAATTAATTAACTTTATAGTAAAATATTAATTTGTTATACATTTTGCAATAATACCAAAAATTCATAACTTTCACATATATAATGTACATATTTTAAAGTAACGTCTCTGATAAAATTTAAACACTTTCGGGCCACAAATGGAATTTTCATTCATTACATAACTTGTATTTTTTCACATAACTATTTGTTCGTCCGTTTACTTTATAAACACCAAAAAGAGAAAAAAAAATATATATATAAACAATTTTATTTCTCATATTGAGTAAAGCAACATTTCTCCGTCGCAAAAAGCAAACAAAAAACAAGAATTATCCACAGAATCCGCAGCTTCATCGGAAAAATCTCGAGTTTATCACGCGAACCATAAAGTCCGATAAAAATGCCAGAGCCCGGATAAAATACAACGTAATATTTAACCGAACCGACGTCCCATGGATATTGGTTATACTTTCACAGTGTGCGAAACATATTTAGAATCATGGCAGAAAAAAAAAGTGTACAAATGTGTCGATTCTAAAATTCTTTTTCAATGAAAGAAGGTCCGAGTATTCATTTTCCAAATCCCTATTTATTGTTATTTACTTACGGGACACAGTTTTTCAAAATAAAATCAAAAACAAAAAATACTACCGAAATATAGTTTTCTCCTATACAATGTATATATAAACACGGCATTGAATAATTTTTAAAGTGCGTTTTGTCCCACAGTTCTCGATCGCAATTTCGAGAATTTTGAAAATTAATTTTTTTTTTCTCAAACCACAAATATTCTTTCCTTATTCATAAATTCCATCGCATAGTATTTTCATTTCTGTAAATTTAATTTTCTAATTAAGGCACCAAAAAAAAAAAAGAATAATTAAATTCCAAATTAAAGGAATAAATTTTGCGACTGGGTTGAAGTACATTTACTAAATTGTGGTAAGTTGCGTACATTTATAATTGTGAAAGGGGGGGGGGGGGTTAAAGCCCGGTGGGCCATGCAGTGTGAAATCAAATTACCAGAAACGCCATGCAGTGTAGGGAATTCGCAGATAATGGAGAGTGCGTTGCTCCAGCCTACCAACACTTATGGCCTTTATGGTTTGGACTTCGTTTAATTTCAACGCTCAAAATCTACTTCCAGTAATGAAACCTCAAATCGATTATTACAACCTATTAATAAATTGAAACAATAATATTACTACCCGAACCTTCAATACAAATATATAAATATATATATATATATATAAAGATACCGCAGTTTATGTAAAAAATAAATCAGAAAAAATGGAATATCTTTATTCTCATCATTGTGTTATATCGAACGAGATAAAGAGATGGATTTATTATTATTATAAAAGCACGAGAAGACGATGAACGGAGGGGGGAAAAAAGGTGATGGATAGGGAGGAGAAAATATTCAAAGGCAAAGACACTAGATCCAGGGAATTCGAGATCCAATTTTCTCCCCTGTAATTTTGTCTCAATAGAGAAGAGAACGCGAATCAAAGCACTCCAAAGTGTATTATCGAATTAGCTTCAGCGAAGGTCTCTTTGAAGATATATAGAGGAAGCTTATATATATATATGTATATATATATACTCGATTCAGGAAAAGGAGATCGTTATATATGCCTTTATAGTGTTATTTTACACTTTTCTCTGTAAAAGAAATAATTTCCCAAAAAAAAAGAAGAAAATAAATAAATAAAAAACATTCCCTGACTGACTAAATCCAGTTAGAATATATATTTGATCAGAATTTAGTTCATTAAGATCGAATAACAAAAGAATTTTTTTTTTATATAAATACCAAAAACCACTGTTTTCCAATGGTACAAATCAAAGCTATTTTATGTAATTCGGTGTTTCGTAAATGAAAATGTTTCAGCTTTCTCTCTAATTTTCTTATTTAGATTTTCTCTGTTTAAAACTGGGAAAATATATAGTACCAGGGGATTGAGTAGGTAATTTAACTTCACTTTCACTCAAAATTTATTTTCACTCAATTTTCACTTCACTTTCACTCAAAATTTATTTTCACTCCATTTTCACTTCACATTCACTCAAAAATTGTTTTTAGACCAATTTCACTTCACTCTTATACTTTACTGTCACATGAAAAATGTTTTTATTCCGTTTTCACTTTACTTTCACTTCACTTTCACTCAAAATTTATTTTCACCCCATTTTCACTTCACATTCACTCAAAAATTGTTTTTAGACCAATTTCACTTCACTCTTATACTTTACTGTCACATGAAAAATTTTTTTATTCCGTTTTCACTTTACTTTCACTTCACTTTCACTCAAAATTTATTTTTACTTCATTTTCACTAGATTTTTTTATTGGTCAACGTTGTGGACTTTAATTTCGTATAGAAGAAAAAGTGAAAAGTAGAGTAAAAAAAATTTTGAATGGAAGTAAATTGAAAGTGAAGTGAAAATAAATTTTGAATAGAAGTAAATTGAAAGTGAAGTGAAAATAAATTTTGAGTGAAAGTAAAGGGAAAAAATATTTTGGGTGAAAGTGAAATTGGGGTAAAAAAGAAATTTTTAGTGAACGTAAAGTGGAAATAGAGAGAAAATAAAATTTGATGAAAGTGAAGTGAAAATGAAGTGAAAGTGAAGTGAAAATGGTATAAAAAAAACCGTTGCAAAAATGAACTTATCTTTTATTTACTCTGCTTCCAATAATCGAAAAAATATATTATTTTCCAATTAATAATAATAGAATGAAAAAAAGGTTCATCTTCAGTAAAAAATCTAATTTTTCCATTTTATTGGAGTAATTCCACATGGTAAATTGTAGGTAATATTTGTACATGAATGTATCCACCTGGTCGAGCACTCAAACTTTTTATTTACTCGAATCGTATAACTCCTTTGATTAGTCAGAGTATTTAGGAACGATTACAAAATAGTGTCAAATCAACGGAAAACTTTTTTGATACGAATTTAAATTTTTTACATTTTTCCCTCAATATATAACCGTTTCTGCTTATTGAAATCCCTATCTCCAATACTCTCCGATTTCATAACAGTTTCATGAATATACATATTGTATAGCTGATTCCTCTTTATTTGTAACATGATCCCTTGTAACAAAAAATTTCCACATTTTAGAAATTTTCAGTTAAATAAATTTGCAATGTTTAATTTGTTTAATTTAAATTGCAATTATTTGTTTGAATTTTGCCAAACAGTAAATTTGTCCAACTTTCGGAAAAATCCAAAGATTGGTATTTTAATGATCTTCATTATAATGTTTATTGTAAACAATTTCAAGTCATATATAGGTATTTAACTTTCCGAACAAAGAATATAAACAATATTTTTTTAAGAGAATTTCCACTACTTTTAATTTGCTAATATTGAAAAAATCAATTTTATTTAACAAAATTTTATACAATTTATTTTTCCCAATAATTCATTTACTTTAAATAATTATAAAATTTTTCATGTAAATTCCATTTTTTCAAAAAAAATTTTGATTAAATTCTAAGCATGAATTTAATTATTTTCAAAATTGTAAAATTCAGTTACTTTCACAAATAAAGTTTTTGACAAGAATTCAATTATTTAAACTAATAAAATTTCCATAACATTTAAAAATTCATTATTTAAAACAATGTTCATAAAATTCTTATGAAGATTTCAATTCCTTTCAAAAGTAATAAACTTTTCAACAGAAATTCAATTCTTTTTAAACATTTTAATAACCTTTTCCGCAATAATTCAATTATTTTCAAAAATTTAATAAAATTTTTCGAAAGAAATTAATTGTTTTAAATATAATTTATATAAATTTTTTTTTTAAATAAAAAATTACTCCCGAAAATTCAATTATTTTGAGGTATTTTAATAAAATTCTTTTCAAAATTCAATTATTTTCATAAATAACAATATTCATCACAATAATTCAATTATTAATAAAAGTAATAAATTTCTTTTTGGAAATTCCATTATTTAAAAAAATTCTAATAAATCGTTCGCAAGAATTCAATTATTTTCATAAATAATAAAATATTTTTTTGGAAAATCCAATTATTTTCAAAAAAATTTAATAATAAAATTTCCCACCGACATTCAATTAATGTCAAATTTTTTAATAGAATTCTTTGTAAAATTTAATTATCTTTAAAAACTTTTCACATTTCAATGATTTTCAATATCTACTATTTTTATAGAATTAATAACCAAACGGTATTCAATTATTCAAAAAAATTTATGATAAAATTCTAGAAAAAAATTCAATTATTTTCATCAATTTTAATAAAATTCTTCCCAAGAATTCAATTATTTTCCAAATTAAAAAAAATATTCGCAAGAATTCATTTATTTTTCAAATTTAAAAAAAAATACTTAGCAAGAATTCATTTATTTTTATAAAAATAGAAAAATATTCCAAAAAAAATCTAACTATTTTCTCAAATCATGAAATTCTTCAAAAAAGACAATTTTTCCTAAAATTGACTTTCCAAATTGTTTAAAAAATTCTTTCCAAAAATTCAATTATTTTTATAAAAAAAAACTATTCCAAAAAAATTTAACTATTTTCATAAATTATGAAATTCTTCAAAAAAAAAGTCAAATTTTTCTTAAAATTTATAAAATTCTTCAGAAAATTTCAATTATTTTCAAAATTGTTTAAAAAATTCTTCGCAAGAATTTAATTATTTTAAGAAAAAATAAAATATTTCAAGAAAATTCAATTATTTTCATAAATATCCAAATTTTCCTAAAGAAATCAATTATTTTTGTAAATAATAAAATGCTTCTGAAAAATTCAATTATTTTTATAAATAAAAAAATTTTTCATTGAAAATTCAATTATTTTCAAATATTTTTTTTAAATTCTTCGCAAGAATTAAATTATTTTAAAGTCTCTCATGAATAAAAAAATTCGTAGCATAAATTCAATTTATTAGCAGGATAAGAAAAAAGTAAATATTTTTGATGAAAATTAGGAAAAAGTCAGGAAAATAAAAAATATGGAATGGAATTTTTGTCAATTTTGTGAAGTGAATAAAACGAGTTTTTTTTGTTTCTTTTTGACATTAAAAAAATGACAATAACCCACAAAAATGAATTTTCCGAAAAAAAACAAATGAATATAGATAATTTGCTAACGGAAAAGAAACTTACGATTATTATAAGTATATTTCTATTTTCTATCAAAACGTATAAAAAACAAAAGAATAACTATAACTAACTTCAAGTGTGGACAGAGATCCGGAATCACGACGATTATTATATATAATTATAAATTAATTTCCTAATTATGTACTTTCGAGTAATTTTTTGTTTCTTCTTCTACTTCTTCGTTTTCTTTTTCTGTCATTTGAGTTTATTGTTATAGGAAAAATGCAGATGCCTTTATTATATGGAAGGAGGGAGAAAGAAAGAAGGAAAGAAAGAGAGAATGAGTCAAAAGATGGATTCATTATGGAGAAGAAAAGTTCTAATTAAATCGAAACAAAAGAAGATTCATGACGGAAAGTGCAACTCGAGAAAAGATTTTAAATTGGAAGCTTTTGCAATATACAGAGAAAGAACACGACTGGTACTTTTTTTCTGTATTATTTTTTTCCCCCCTTTTTTTTCTTTCTTTCTTTTAGTTCTAGTGTGCGCGAACCCATTAAATTTCAGCATAGTTGGCACACGACACCATAATCCAGAACGCTGTCGTCGGCATCAATGTGCGGAATATCCCATTATACGCGATTTCTGCTGTAAAGATTTCGAAAGAAACGTAAACTTAGGGAGTGCGCATATAAAAAAGAATTTCGAGTGCTGAACACAAGCAATGAAGAAGACTTTTATTGCCCTTTTTCTTTTATGATTTCTTTCCTGCTCTATAAGTTTGGAAGAAGAAAAAGAATATATCGGATTTATTAAAATATTAAGATATACATTATAATATAGGATGAAATGGTTTAATGGGAATGGAAATTACAGATTTAATATTTTTTTTAGCACTGTTGCTGCAAGTGAAGAAAATGTTGAGAAATTAAAATCTAATGTCCAGATGAAAAAATAAAAAATTGCGGACTCAATATAGTGGACCCAATAAGGCGGAAAATTTTGAAACGGATGCAATTCTATATCAAAAATTAATTACCTTAGAAGTTTTAAAGTTCGATTACTCTGAATTATGTGTCAGATTTAAGAAATCCAAAATGGCGGATCAAATATGGCGACCAAAATGTTTTGAAACTACCGCATTATACTTTTGGATTCTTTTTTGGATCGCCGAACACACATTTAATATGTTATATTTAAAAAATCGAAACTTGGAAACTACACTTAAAAGAATAGCAAATTTTCTTCTACTGACGAAATAAATTTTCTTTTATACTTTCCTTAGAAGACTAATTTCGATTTTTCTTTTCAAAACTTAGAAACAAACAAAAGGAAAGCCTGAATGTCATTTTAGATTACAAGTTTGTGCCTTTTCAGTTGAATGATTTCGCGTCAGTTTCCCGCGAGTCTTTAGTGCGTTTAGTCTTATACATATATATATATATAGAAAGTGTAAGCCTTAAATGACGATATAAGTTTCACCACAAGAGATCGCTTCATTTCCTGTTGCCGCACCCTCTGCTTCGATGTTTTCCCTTATATGTCACGAGTGGGTGCCCTTATCGCGTGGAAATCCAACCGTGCACAGCATCACCTTAAATCCATGGGAAGACGTAAATCAACCATTATTTTCATCCCTTGTAATCTACATTGTCACGCGCCATTATTGTATATATTGTATACTTCCCGCAGTTTCAATAGTTTTCGCATTTTTTTCCCTTTAAAATTGTCTCCCACGAGCAGAAAAAAATTTTTTTTTCTCTTAATTATATTTAAATAAAAATGAATTACGGTTTTTTAAATTGTTTCATCTTTATGTACCAAATTAAATAAAATAAGAAACTTGTAACATATATACTAGTAACTAAAATTAGTTATCTTAAAATCAGTAAAATTTTGTGCACCTGAGTTTAAGTTTTTGTTATGTTATATCTTGACATCTTACGAATTTTGAAAACAGAAATAAATATGATTATAATAATATAATACAGTTTTAAATTATTTATATTCATGAATTCTTTTAAACATATAGCAAATACATATTTACAGCCCAACCGCATTTAAAAATTTTCGCGAATAATCTCCGTATCTGATAAAATATGATGGAAATAATTTTTTAAAATAAATTTCCTATATTTTAGCTATTGCTTAAATTATTATTTTATAACTAGTTTTCATATAAAAAATGTTTATATTAAGTCTTAAATGGAAAATTAAGTTTAAAATGGACTCGAAATTCAAATCGAGCCCATATCAATTCTTATGAAGAGCATCGAATTTTGGAAATGTGCACAAATCTAATTTTTATACTTTAGATAAGATTTTACAGACCAAAAGTTATACAAATTCAAATTTTCCAAATGAAAATGAAGTATTATGACAATTATAATTAATAATTATAAAATAAAATTATACTTTTACAAAAGCTCACAAGCAAAGGTTAAAAAATTTTTGTTATTTTCTAAATTGTAAAGAAAATAAAAATTGTCATTTTAACATTGTTTTGTTATCTTAACATATTTTGTTAAACTTATTATTTAATTTTATTTATTTTTGTATTCAACACAGTTGGCTTCAAGTAACTTTAGGTTTTGAAAAAATGGTGACAAAATCGGCTAATGGCATTTTATTCTTTTTTATTTAGAGCTTTTAAAAACGTAAAATCGAAAATCGTAGCTGATCCTTTTTTCAAGTTATTGTTAAATTTATAATTTCTTGTAATTTTCAGAGTTTAACATTTCGCCTAGTTTTCCCCATTTTTAAAAATTTTAATGAATACTTATCTTGTGTGAAGAATTCAATGATCTTAATAAATAGCAAAATTTTTCTACAAAAATTCACTTATTTTTACAAATTTTAATAAAATTCTTTGCAAAGTTTCAATTATTTTCAAAAATTTATCGCAATTTAAAGAGTTTTAATATTTACTATTTTCATAAAATTTATCAAATTCAATTATTTTTAATAATAGTTTTAATAAAATTCTTGTCAAAACTTCAATTAATTTCAAAAATTTTTATAAAATTCTTTAATATAATAAATTTCAATAAAATTTTAATTATATTCCTTTAAAAAAACTAATTATTGTCAAAAGTTGTTAATAAAATTCTAGTAGAATTTTTTAAATAAAAATTAATTTAAAAGTGAATTTCGGTGACAATTTTGAATAGTTATTTGATATTAAAGGCATTATTGCTTTAATTTTTAGAAATAATTGAATTTAAATGATAAAAATAATTTCGAAGAAGTTAAAATAAATCTTAATTTCTATGGAAAAATAATAATGATTAATTACTTATTTAAAAAAGAAGTTATTGTTTTCGAATAATTTTCAAATTAAAGAATTTGTAAATAAATTGAATTAGAAACATTTTTCTCAGTATCTAATCATTTTTAGATTAAGGGTTCCGTACTCGGTAGGTAATTAAAAGTTATTTATAAAACTATGTATTGAAATTATTGCAACGAATTTTATTAGTTTATTGAACAATTGTATGTTTCATAAAATTGAATTTTTTCATCAAGTTTTGATCATTTTTAAGAATAATTGCATTTTTTGATAAATTTATTGAATATTTTATTAAAAATATTTAAAATTCAGCGAAGAAAATAATTATGAATTTCTAAATGAAATTTTATTATTTATGAAATAATTGAATTGAACTTTTAAATTAATTTTTATTAAAAAAAATTCTACTAGAATTTTATTAACAACTTTTAAAAATAATTGGTTTTTTTATAGGAATATAATTAGAATTTTATTTAAATTTATTATATTAAAGAATTTTATAAAAATTTTTGAAATTAATTGAAGTTTTGACAAAAATTTTATTAAAGTTATTATTAAAAATAATTGAATTTGATAAATTTTATGAAAATAGTAAATATTAAAACTCTTTAAATTGCGATAAATTTTTGAAAATAATTGAAACTTTGCAAAGAATTTTATTAAAATTTATAGAAATAAGTGAATTTTTGTAGAAAAATTTTGCTATTTATTATAAGATCATTGAATTCTTCACACATGATAAGTAATCATTAAAATTTTTAAAAATGGGGAAATCTGGGCGAAATTTTAAACTCTCAAAAGTATCAGAAATTATAAATTTAACAATAACTTGAAAATAGGATCACCTACGATTTTCGATTTTACGTTTTTAAAAGCTCTAAATAAAAAAGAATAAAATGCCACTAGCCGATTTTGTCACCATTTTTTCAAAACCTAAATTTACTTGAAGCCAACTGTGTCAAGTGTCAAAAACTTATTCTCTCTGCAAATATTTGAAACTCGAATGAATGTTGAATTAAATATTGCAATTCTGAATTCAGGGTAATCATATTATACTACACTGTAAAAAAAAGGAGTTAAATTTTAACTCCCCAGGGAGTCTATAAAAGTCGCACCCAATTTGGGAGTTAATGCGAGGGGAGTTAAATAAAAGGAGTTAAAATTTAACACCCAAATGCTAACTCCCCATGGAAAAAATAACTCCCGCGGGTGTTAAATGAAGGGAGTTAAAAATTAACTCTCTTTTGGAGTTAATTTTTAACTCTAAAAATTTAACTCCCTACTCCCGAGTCCGTTAACTCCCTAAATTTTTTACAGTGTATATACTCGTTGTTTTTATATGACTTTTTCTTCATTAATTTCAAGTTATATTAAATTGAGATGTAATATATTATTTTAGTGTATATAGTTCACTTCTTTATTAAAACAGTAATTTATTTAACGAACAAAAAACTCTTGGACTTAAATTTTTTGAGGTTATCTGTTATTAAAACATTGCTGAAAAATGTCATATTTTCTGAGACCTTCTATATTGGCCTTGTATATATATATATATATATATATATATATATATATATATATATATATATATATATATATATATATATATAACATAAAGTGTGAAAATCCCTTAAATATAGATAATTCCCATTGTAGTCGAGAAATTGGAAAATATAAGCTAATAATGTAGACCTGAATATAATCGTGTTTAACAATTGAGTGAAGAAACACAAGAAAAGGAGGGAAAATGTGAAAAAAAGAAGCAAATTAAATATAGGAACAATGACTTAGTCTAAACCGCGAAGAAATATAGTTTCACATTGGGTCTTTATTTGATTCCTAAAGTAACAAACATAATGCTGAAAGACGATCTAAATAGGATTATATAGACTGTTAGAAAATCACTATACAATAGGTAACATAAGTAATCGTTTAACGAGCCACGATCGGATTAGCTTCGAGCAACAATACCCATCCGGTTAAAGACGTTTTCAAATTGTACACTCAACCACAAAACCGCCTATTTCTTTTTATATATATATATATATATATATATATATATATATATATATATATATATATATATATATATTTCGTAAAATATTCTCTAAAATGTTTATTTCGCCACATTTATGACAAAATAATTAATTTTTATTTAATATTTCAGGGTTGCCATGCAATCTGAAAACCTAGAAAAGCCTGGAAATGTCAGGGAATTTTATAAAAATTGAAAAAACCTTGAAAAGTCTGGGAATTTTGATCGAAATCCAGTTAAATTGTTATTTTTTAATTGTATTTATTCTTGAAATCTAAATTTTACTTCAATATTCAATTCAATTATTTTCAAAAATAATATATAATTCTTTGCAAAAAGTCTAATTATATTTAAAAATTTACAATAATTCGTGTCAAAATTAAAAATTTTCATTTAAATTTTTTATTTTCTTTATAAATATAATAAAATATATAATAATATAAAATATAATAAAAATCCTTGAAAAATCAGGGAATTTAGATCGAAATCCTGTAAAAATTGTTATTTTTTCATTGTATATTTATTCTTGAAATCTAAATTTTACTTCAATATTCAATTCAATTATTTTCAAAAAATAATATATAATTCTTCGCAAAAATCTAATTATATATTTAAAAATTTACAAAAATTCTCGTTAAAATTAAAAATATTCATTTAAATCTTTAGTTTTCTTTATAAAATAATAAAATATTTCTCCAAAAATCAATTATTTTCAAAAAATTTTAATAAAATTCTTGGCAGAATTTCAATTATTTTTAATAAACAAAATTTTCATCAAATTTCTCGAAAAATGAAATTATTGTAAAAATTTTGTTTAAATTTTGTCTCTTCACAATAAATAATAATATTAATATTTATGTTTATAATAATAAAAAAACAAAATAATTAAATTTTCATAAAATTCTTTATGAAAATTCAATTTAAAGAAACATTCAGTTATTATAAAATAAATTGTTTATTTTTGTAGTTAAATTATTGATTTCTTGTAGAATTTTCTAATAAATATTGATTTAAAAATAAGTTTCAGTTAAAATTTTGGATTATAATTGAATATCATATTTAACAATATTTATTTATTTGAAAATTCTACGAGAAATCAATTATTTTAACTATATAAAAATAAACACTTTTTTAAATAATTGAATGTTTCTTGAAATTGAATTTTCGTACCTAAAGAATTGAATAAATGGAATTTTATTATTATTTAGTGTCAAGAGGTAAATTTACAAAAAAATTTTTAATAATAATTTCATTTTTCGAGAAATTTGATGGAAATTTTGTATATTACAAATAATTGAAATTCTGACAAAAAATTTTATTAAAACTGTGGAAAATAATTTTGTAACATAATTGGATTTTTGCGAATAATCTATCTTTGAAAATAGAATTGAATTCTTGAAACTAATTTTATTAAAATTTCTTTTTAAATAATTGAATTGTTTTGTGAATTTTTTGAAATTTACTAAATTTCTATGAAGAACTAATGAAAATTATTTTTAAAAAAGTTGAATTTTCACATAAGAATTTCATTGGAATTTTTAAAACTAATTTAATTCTTTTGAGGAGTAAATAATAAAATATTTAAAATATTTGAATTTTTGAAAATCTTAATTTTTCTATATGAAATATAATAATGATTAAATATTTGTTGAAAAATGAAGTTATCGATTTTTTCTTATATGTTTATAATTGAATAATAAATGTAGTTTTAAAAACCTGGAATAATTCCGTTTTTTAACATAATTATGGAAAATCTGGAAAAGTCAGGGAATTTGCAAAGGGTAAAAGCGTGGCAACCCTGTATTTAAATATGCTGATGTAAAAAACTTTTTAATTAAAAACTTTGAGAACAAATTAATAAGAGAGAATTTATTTATTTATTATTTAGAAATACTCTGATACTTAAATTGTACCGCAAAACCGTAATCTCAAATTTTTTTTTAACAATTATTTATTATGTGATAATTTAAAAATCTGAGTAAGGAAGTATTTCTTCTCATAACATTAAATCAATTACTTGCTGTGTTTTTTTACTGAAAAAATAAAGAAATATTATTCAGTGCATTATATTTTGAGCAAAAATATCACTTTTAACAAGTATTGCTACTAAAAATCGTGTAAACAATTAAATCCATTAAGAACGTTTGATGGTGTCTGAAATTTGTAGGTTATGTGCGACTTACAGTTATCGCCCAAGAAAAACGGCACTGTCTGATTTCAATGTCGTGAAATTAGTGTCCAACGGTTTTCGAAATCTGACAACGTATACAATTGTTACAATAAATATTTTTAATTGTCTGAATTAAAAAGTGTTTGTTGATCCAAGAATGGAATCCCTTAATAACGTAAAAAATAATATTTTTGTAAATGAACATTTCTACAAACTATTCCACAATATTTAGATGGAATGTGGCCAAACTATTTTTCATCAGGATTGTACATATATTTTCAAATCCTTCCTAATAGAGAAAAATCACAATACAGTGGAGAAAAAATATTTGAGTTTCGACAGGGGGAAAATATTGTGTATGCATCCATTTTTTTTTCGAGTTAGAGAATAAGGAAAGAGGGGAAAAAGGAAGTAAGATTTGAAAATCGGTGGCACTGATTCACCGAAGCGTGGACATCGAACGGCACCACCCGAAACTATTCATAAAGCCACGTTCTCTCTCTCTCTCTCCCTCTCTCTTATAGAAAATCCTCATCGCTCTATATATGGCTTAAAGTTTAGAGACCCTTATATGTACTTGGGCCATATAGCTCAGATATATTTCAATAAAGCATTCAGGTAAAACCTTCCTATATGTATTCCTGCGGTTTAAGATATACATGCTATATAGCTACCACACTTATATACTGTAAGGAATGGGATGTCGGCATCCGAATTTCGAATCCCTTTATATGAGAGAGGACATTAGTAACGCGTGGGTAGACTATTTACATCAGAGAGGTTCCTTGAATCTGGGGTGCCCACAAGCCCGTATGACAAAATTGTTTAATTTACCATAGAAACCAACGAATAACCAAAACTGCAAGGCATTATTCAATTGTCGGTTAATGAAAAACATGAAGAGAAATTTTGTTTATTTTCCCTGTTTTTGTCACTTCCCAAAGACCCAAAGAGTTTTTTTTTGTCGCATATGAAATTAATCCAAAACATATGGCTATGATTCGGATTTTTGTCAAACAGAATTTCTTTTAAATCCCAATATTTAGTGTTGTTGTCATTAGGTATTAAACATACAGCGAGAAGAATTCGTGACGATTCTGTATACGGTCAATTATTATTCTCCACCTGCGAACGCCAAGGTCGCCGCTCGATGGCAGTTCAGTTGTCAAGATAAGATTCCACGCCATCTTGACGTTTAAAGTGGAGATATTGAACCAACCATTTTATCCCTAACAAACTTGTACGATTAAAATTTTTGAAATTTAAAATTAACTGCAGAATAGTTTCTTATTTTCTTTATTTTGTTCCAGGAAACCATGAGAACAACCATAAAAATACAATAAATTTAAAAATATACATAATATAGAATATACAAATTCATGATACAATTTAATTAATAGTTTTTTAACAATAATTAAATTTAAACATAAAGTATAATCAAAATAATGAACAAAAAATATATCTATAAAAGAGACTCTACAACTTCAGACGCTCAGTGTAGTACAAAATATAGTATATATGTATTTTGTCATAATCATACAATAAAACCAAATGTTAATAAATAAATTAAGCAATGACAAAATTAAACTATAGTAGAAGAACCTTACAAATATTTAATTATTAAGTGCTAACAAATATCTAAAAAGCTTGAATTTAAAAATACCAATACTTTCTGCATTCGTTATTGAACTAGGAAGAGAGTTCCAAAATGTTGACATTTTTTACCCAAAGAATTAATCTTCTTTTTCCCTGCGGTTTGCAGACGAAATTTTCTCTTTTCCTGATCTTAAAGAATATTCTAAAACTATCATATAATAAATAATATTTTAATATTCTAAAACTGTAAAACTTTTACACTTTTATAATAACTTAGAGAGACATACAATTTTTCAAAAGAAAAATAAATATTATTTACAAACATTTTCATAAGATTCCTTGGCAGGAATTCAATTATTTGAAAAAAAATTTAATAAAATTCGTTGCGAGAAATATTCCATTTCTTCATAGATAATAAAATTTTTCACAGCATTTCAATTATTTTTAATAAAATTTTTTTTTTAATTCCTGAAAAAATGTAATTATTTTTGTAAAAAAATTTTTCCAAGAATTCAGTTTCCTTGTCACAAATAATAATGAAATTCTTCGCTGTCACTCAAATATTCTTAAATCTAATAAAATTTCTCAAAAGAATTTCAATTATCATAAATAATAAAATTTTTTCGCAGAATTTCAATGATTTTTAAAAAATGTAATAAAATGACGTTACAAATATTTAATTATTTTCATAAATAATACATTTCTTCACAGAATTTTTAATTATTTAAAAAAAATCTGACGTTACAAAAATTCAATTATATTCATAAATAATAAATTTTATTGCAGGATTTTCAATTGTTTTTAAAAATTTTGTTAAAAATCGTAACAAAAATGCAATTATTATTTTCATAAATAAAATTATTCATAGCATTTTCAATTGTTTCTATTATAGAATTTTATGTAAATTTTTCGAAAACTGTGAATAATTTCAAAAATGTTATTAAAACTTTTAGAAATAAATAAATACACAATTATTATCAATTATTTTAAACAATTTTTTATTTTTTTATTATTATCAATTATTTTTAATAATTTTTACAATTAAGTTTCTAAAGAATTTTTACATCCATTTATTTTCAATTCAATTTTACAAAATTTTGATTATTCAGAAATTCTGCAATTAAATATTTAGAAAATAAAAGTTTGAAATAATTTTTTAAAAAATACAATTAAACCTTTTTTAAAATACAATTATTTCTAAAAATTCATATACGCTATAAATACTTTTTCTATTCAATTATTATCTAAAATTTTAACTAAAATTTATTATCTAAAATTTTAACTAAAATTTTAACTAAAATTTATTTTTAAAATTTTTTATTAGTAAATTTTACAAGAATTTAATTATTTAAAACAAAAAATGAAAACACTATTGAATAAATGAATGTATTTTTTTAAATTGAATTCTCATAAAGAATTTTGACAATAAATTTTTAACTATGTGAATTTTTCGACGAATAATTTAATAATGTTAATAAAATTTTGGAGGAATAATTACACTTTTCGAGAAATTTGTTAAAAATTGTATTATGACCTGAATTTTTTTTAATGGGTAGGTTTTAAATACGTTTAAAGATAAAAATCTGAGTTGCGCAAAATTAATTTTCAAAAATAAGCCTTCCAGCATCATTTTAATATTAAGTGTTTTGAACGTTAAATATGTAATCAATATTGGGGTTTTTGTAAAAAAAATTCCTTTTAAATTTAATTTCTTTAATTTATTAAACTTTTAACATTATTCATTTATAATTTAATGAATTGTGTATTTAGTAATTTATTTATAACTATTTTATCTTTTCAAAAAAAACTAATATATATTTTTTATATTGAACGGAAAAAAATTGCAATAAATTCCTTAATTTATCATTTTAAGCTCAAAATTGATAATTTCTGTAAAAAAAATTTTATCTTTAATTATAATTTTGTTATTTATCTAACTTTCTACTTAATATATTATATTTTAAAAAATTAAAAATATTTTATTTTAAATAAAACGGAAAAATTGTTTATAATTCAATGGTTAGGTATTTGAAAATAATTATTAAAAAATTAAAAACAAAACAATAACGCTTATTAAATATTAAAAAGGCTTGAATAGTTTGTCAAATAAAAAATTCACGTTTTTAAATTTAAAAATATTGAAACATAAATTAACAAATTTTTTTGGCTATAACTTCAAATATTTATATATTGATTACGTATGATTAAAAAACAGTTTAAAAATATGATTAACTGAAAAACGAGGCTTCGGAGATGAATTTGAATTTTTACTCCCATTGCCAGTAAATTTTTAATAATTATTTAAAAATTTTTTTTTGTTTTATTTAAACTAAATATAAGTGAAAAATAAACGGTAGATTCTAAGCTTCATTTTGATATATATTAAGACTATATTACAAAATTTTTAATTAAATTAAAAAATAATTAAAAACATGTATCATATTTAACCAAAACCAAAAGACAAAATTAAATAAATTTTTTTACCAAGGCAAACTTGAAATTTTAACATTACAAGATTATTTAAAGATAAATAATGTTTCGTAGATTATAAATAAATTTTTTAAAAAATTTAAACTCAACAAAATATTAATAAAAAGTTAATGCAAATATTGAGTCTCACGTCGGAGACACGTGAAGTGATCCCTTTCAGGAGAATCACTCATATTTTGTAAATTAATAATCCGACGAATATCAGCTATAGAAAATCACCATAAAAAACAATTGTGTCTGAAAATTAGAATTAGGCAAATTCACAAAATGAAAGTAGAATATTATAATATTAGTCATATAATTTTGAGTCGAAAGTAGACAAAATTGGTTTTTGAATGGCATATAGCTCTTGCTCTCTTTTGGCGTGGACATTTCTGCAAATCACTAATGACATGAAGCGTCAGGTCGTTAGAAGAGTTAGCGTAGCGTGATAAAATCGTTGAATGCAAAACAGACAATGGACAGGATCCACGGGGAGCAAGCCAAGAAGAAGGTTTATAGTCCATAGATCTCTGAATTCGTTCGACAATAGAGTGAGAGCGAGAGAGAGAGAGAGAGAGAAATATATCTATAGAAGTAGTTCAAGGCACCTGGATGAGTACCTAATTATGGCACAGGACCGAAACTAGTAGACAATCCCCTCCCCACCCTTCGATAAATATCAAAGAATTCCTCTTATATTCAGTGAACCGCAACAAAAAAATGGTGAAAATATTTTAACCACTTTTTAAAAAGGAAAACACAATAACGACCTCTCGAACTATACAAAAAAGAAACAAGTATATGAGAATTGCACTAATTTTTGTTCTAATTATAACATTATTAGAAGAAGAAGAAAAAAACTGCATGAAAATTACTCCAATTTCTGTCTTAATTTCATTACTTAATTTAATTTCTTTTTTCTATTTCTTTTTTTAATTAACATTTATCAAATGCTATTTTCTGCGCTCTTCAGTTTTAATTAAAAGTTTCATATATATATACAGCAGATGAAATATGCATTGGACATATTTATTGCTCCTATCTTTTAGTAACAATTATTATTTTTACTGTTTTTTTTGTGTGTCAACAAATAAACAGTATAAAACGCGCAGTGTATTAAAATTAAGAGTGTTTCTTTTTTTCGAAAATATAAAATAATTGCAGGACAGACTTATATATGTATATAAATGTGATATTGATGAACTGTTCTCACGGAAAACTCATTGCTAATTACTGTCTGTGAAATGCATTTTCGGAATCGAGAATAATGTTGTTATTCAATTTTGGAACATTTTCAATTATATTATGTGAATTGAAATTTAAATTCAATTGTATACTTTTCGGAGGTAGTTTATTTTGGATTTTGACATTTTTTTATTCTCCATGACGCGATATTTGTAAATTATGATGTAAAATGGAAAATTCATTGCCAAAAATTTCATTGAAATTTGCAATGAATTTGGTATAAATTTGCAACATTCTGGATTTTTGCTGATGAAAAATCTTATATTTTAGTAAATTTGATTTTTTTTAAAGAAAGAACAAGGTAATAAATATTATTTTACTTTATTCATACACAGAATGTAAATAATTATAAACAAATGATAATGATGAAATAATAATAACAATGACTGAATAACAATTTTCAGTTTAAAAAAAAATGTTGGTGAGATGATTGAGATTTTGATGTTATTTAATAAAGAAATATAGGATATGTTACATATAGTACAAAAAAACATAAGACAAAACAGTAAATAATTAAGAAACTTAATAATTATTTTAAAATAATTAAAATTTATAAAAACGAACAGAAAAAATTGTGAAGTTTGGTTTCTTTTTCGTTTTTGCCTCACAAACTATAAAATCATCACGAATTCTATAATAAAATATTAATTTCTAAACAATTCTAATTTTTAATAAAATTTCTAATAAATTTCTAATTAAATTCTAATTTTTCATTAAAATAATTTCTAAGTAACAATTTTATGATAGTTTTTCAGGAATTAGTTGTTTAGAAATCATTTTAAAGAAAATTTTACTTACATATTTCAAACTTATTTCAATTTCAAAATAGTTGCATTTAAAATTTTCATAAATAGATGAACTTTAAAAGATTTTAAAACTGAAAATTTTAGAAAGTAAAAATTTTTAATTAATTTAATTAGAGATTTTTAAAAACTTAGATTTTTGCAAAATTTTAATAATTCATATTTCTTTCTGAATTATAGTTAAATTTGTCAATATATACCTACTTAATTTATTTTATTAAAAATAATGGAAGTATGTAAAATTTTAGTTAAAAATATATTTTAAAAAAATTGAATTTTCGAGATGTTACAAATTATTGCAGAAATTCAATTATTTTCCAAAGTAATAAAATTCTTCTTACAAAAGTTCAATTATGTTCAATAAAATTTTCCTCACTTCAAGAATTTTCAATATCTACTATTTTAATAAATTTCCCAAAAGAATTTAATAATTTGAAAAAATTTAATAAAATTGCACTGAAAAATTTAATTATTTTCATAAATAAAATAAAAATTTGCACATGAATTCAATTATTTAAATTTCTTCGCAATAAATCAATTAATTTCAGAAATAATAAATTTTGTTCATGAACTCAATTATTTTTATAAATCATAAAATTTGTTTTAGTAAATCAATTATTTTTATAAATTATAAAGCTCACGGCAGAATTTTAATTATTTTTAGTATCATAGTAATCGAATTCCTCGAAAAATGTTACTATTCTCAAAAATTTGATTTAAATTTTTCAAAAGATTTCAATTATTTAAAAATTTGTTTGATAAAAATTGTTTATAAGAATCAAAATTTAAAAAACATTAAACTATTCAAAAAATTATTTACTTTTGTTTTTAAAGAAATGAATAATTTTGAAAAAGTTTCAAATTAAAATATTTGAAAATGAAAATTTTTTATTACTTTTAACTGTCAATTATAAAGAATTAATTTGTTTATAAAAATTTAATTTAATTTTGTCAGGTTATTTAAAGTTACATAATGACTTTTGGACTATGGAAAATTTTTTCTATTTTTCAGAAATTTTCCTAAACGTTTAAAAGAATTTTTCCGAACTTTTGGGAATTTTTTTCTACTTTCTTTCATGGGAATTTGTTTGTAAATTCATAGAAAGTTTTCGATAATTTTTCGAAGAATTCCCATATTTATTTATCTATTAAATTCTTCTAAATAGGTAATTATAGTGAAATTTGCTTTTTAAATTTTATGAAAAAATTTCCAAAAATTTTCATACATTTAATTTAATTGAAGAATTTTCGTAAAATTTAATATGGTAAACACACTTTTTTGCTTTAAATTCTCAAAGAACTTTTTCAAAAATTATTAAAAATAGTTGAAATACAGAAGAATTTTAGTTATAAAAATAGAAGAAAATATAGTTGAATTGAATAATCTTAATTTCTGTGGAAACAGAATGATAATTAAATATTTATTTATAGTTTATTTATAGTTATTGATATTTTGTTTTCGAACAATTTTAAAATTAAAGAAATTCATCAATAAATATTTATGTAACAGAACATTTTTTGGAGTAAAATTTTTTCCTTTACTTTCCAGAAATAAAAAATTTTTTGTAAATTTTTAATTAAAACTTACGACAAACAGCATTTTTTCCGTTTCTTAAAAACCTAGAATATTATTAGAAACAATTGTATAGAAATAATGCAAATTATTTCTTTATGAAAAAAAACATATAACCTCAGAAAATTAAAATTTATCAATCTTTCACATTTTTTATGAAACTACGTATCTGGGATTTTTCTGAATCGCTGATTACGAATTTGATGTCAGGATTCCAAAATTCAAAATGGCGGATCCAATATGGCGGACGAGTTTTTTTAAAAAATTGATTGTTACTCGAGGGTTTTTTGGAAAGAAGTCTCAAACGATTTTTTTTTTATTAAGACCAAAAATGTTTGCATTTTTTTGGTGTGTGAAAAAAAGTTGAATTTCGACGAACAGTGACATATACTTATGACGGAGAGACATAGCAAAACCTTTTTTTCGAATTAGAATAAGAATGTAGTCAGAAAAGAACGACTCTTTTTTATTTTGTCTTTGTTCATTTTTTTCTAATCTAAACCTCTATCTCCTTATATATATTCTCTGAAAATACGATCGCAGAAAGTATTAGAATATATTTTTCTCGAATAAAAACCAGTCTTAGTAATGCTTGAAACCCTTTTTCTACATCAGGGCCTTTGAATTTTGTGCGCGATGTCAATGGAAAAGGGAAGATTGTGCGAGCTGCTTATTCCTTAAAGGAGCACAAAACGAGAATCTAATTATTTAATATCTGGTTAGAAAGGACCCTTTGCTTGATAGCATTTTGAGAAAGGTATATATATATATATATATATATATATATATATGTATATGTGCGTGTTGAATTAATATCGATGCTCAGATGCTTCTTCACCGCGAAAGACCCTTCTATATCTATGGAGGAAACCAGGTGAGAATAACGCGCATCTCACGCTGTTCTGATTCCATCTGCCCGGATCCCTACCATGCTTTAACGCACATAAATTCTCATGTACAGGAAATTTCTGTTATCACACTTATAGTAAACCCCGAAACGTTTCACCGTAATTAATTTTCGATCTAGCACTTCGGTTCCGCCATTTTTAATTTTTTTTTTTGTGGAAAATTTCTCTGAAAGATTGTCTCCGAAATTATTCGATATAATAATTTAATTTTCCGTTCTTTAATATATATTATATGGACATCGTGGTTGGACAGAAATAAATGAATAAATAATTGATATTGTGACAAGAATTTTATTAAAATTCTTTGAAAATAATTGTATTACAGAGAAGAATTTCATTATTTATCAAGATAATTGAATTTTTGAACAGATTTTTTTTTTAATGTTTAAAAGTAATTAAATTTTGATGAAGAATTTTGATATTTATAAAGATAATTAAAATTTTGACCAAAATTTTATTAAAATTCTTTGCAAATAATTGAATTTCAAAGAATAATTTTTTTATTTATAAGGATAATTGAAATTTTGAACAGATTTTTTTTAGATGTTTAAAATTAATTGAATTTTGAAGAGGAATTTTGTTATTTTTAAAAATAGTTGAAATTGTGGGGAGAATTAAAAAAAATTTGAAAATAATTGAATTTTTGCGATGAATTTTCAAATTTTTTAAGATAATTGAATTTTGCCAAGAATTTAATTAGGACTTTTGAAAATAATTAAATTTCCATGATGAATTTTATTATTTATGAAGATAATGATAATTTTGACGAGAAATTTAAAAAAATTTTTGAAAATAATTGAATTTCTGCGAAGGATTTTATTACTTTGAAAATAAATGAATTTTTAGGGTGAATTTTATTATTCATAAAGATAATTACAAATGTACAGAAATAAGTAAATAAATAATTGAAATTCTGACAATAATTTTATTAAAATTCTTTGCAAATAATTGCATTTCAGAGAAGAATTTTAATATTTATAAAGATAATTGAATCTTTGAACTGAGACTTTTTAAAAATGTTTTAAAGTAATTGAATTTTTAAGAAGAATTTTGATATTTATGAAGATAATTAAAATTTTGAGAATTTAAAAAAAATTTTTTGAAAATAATTGAATTTCTGCGAAGAATTTTCTTTCTGTGAAGAATTTTATTAGTCTGAAAATATAATTAAATTTCCATGATGAATTTTATTATTTATGAAAATAATGATAATTTTGACGATAAAGTTAAAAAAAAAATTTTTGAAAATAATTGAATTTCTGTGAAGAATTTTATTACTTTAAAAATAAATGAATTTCTAGGGTGAATTTTATTATTTATAAAGATAATTACAAATATACAGAAATAAGCAAATAAATAATTGAAATTCTGACAATAATTTTATTAAAATACTTTGCAAATAATTGAATTTCAGAGAAGAATTTTATTATTTATAAAGATAATTGAATCTTTGAACTGAGACTTTTTGAAAATGTTTTAAAGTAATTGAATTTTTAAGAAGAATTTTGATATTTATGAAGATAATTGAAATTTTGAGAATTTAAAAAAAATTTTTTGAAAATAATTGAATTTCTGCGAAGAATTTTCTTTCTTTTGAAGATAATGGAATTTTGCAAAGATCTTATCCGAACTTTTGAAAATAATTAAATTTCCATGATGAATTTTATTATTTATGAAGATAATTATAATTTTGACAATAAAGTTAAAAAATTTTTTGAAAATAATTAAATTTCTGTGAAGAATTTTATTAGTTTGAAAATAAATGAATTTTTAGGATAAATTTCATCATTTATATAAAATTTTGACGGGAAATTAAAAAATTGTTTTTGAATGTAATTGAATTTTTGCGAAGAATTTCATTAATTTTTTAAAAATAAATCAATTTTAGAGAAGAATTTTATTATTTATAAAGATAATTGAAATTATGACAAGCATTTTATTAAATTTTTGTTAAATAATTGAATTTTGGAAAAGTATTTTATTATTTATAAAAATAATTTAAATTTTGAAAAGATTTTTTTAAAAAATGTTAAAAATACCTAATTACAATTATTCTTAAGTGCTGTAATATTTTTTTCTCTTTATTTAATACTTTCACATGAAAATTTTTTCACAATTTCTGTTTTTTAAAATATCAATAACTTCTTTATTTCTAATCGAAATAGCTTCAAAAATAGGTCAATCGAAGGGTTTTTTAATGCTCTACAAGTTGGTAACTATGGTTTTAATGTTATTTCTACATTTTTCAACAAAATTCTTCAAAAAGTCTTATTTTCCAAAATTTTTGATTTTTAAAAGTTTAATATCTCCGGTGAATATGAACGAAAAATGTTCATTCTGGGCTCAAAAGATGCGTCTAAAAAAACTAAAAAATTAGTGAAAAACATTTATAGGTGTCCTGACATTTTTTTAAAGTTATGGGCAAAAAACGTTTTTTTGAAAAATTAAAAATCAAAAAAATAAATAGTTAAACTTTATTAATCTATCTCAAAGTACTCTCATTTTATGTCCGCAGATGAGACCTACAATTTAAAAAAAAATTCAGCCCAAAAGCTCTTTATAATTTGGAGATATTTATGTAAATATGTTTACACACACAAACATTTTTTAAAAATGTCATTTTTGAACTCCTGAGGTCAAATAACATAAAGATATATGTTAAAAAATCGAACCTGAAAAATTTTGGTATTACAATACTTCCTCAGTATGAGGAAGCAAAACGTAATTAAATTTAGAGATTATTTATTGTACTGAGTTTGAAAAATTTTTTTTTTCGATTTTATTATTTTGACAATTGAAACAAGTTCAATTATGAACACGGGAGGCGTTTGATATAATACAAAATGTTGTAAAATGTCCTTTTTTTCTTCAATCTTGTCATGTTCAACAGTTTTGGCTTCTAATTGAGGAAATAAAGGAGTATTGAGTACTACTCGAAATAATAATGTTGCCCTCGGTGTTTCGGTATTAGTATATATCGATCAAAGCACCGGTTTATACTTACATTGAGCCATGGAGCGTTAAATTGCCCGTTTTCAAGTTATAAGCGTATATATGTATATATATACAGTCATACCGCATAGTCAGACGCAAAGGAAGAATATATGCGCGCAAGAGAAAGGCAAAATAAGAAGAATGGTTCAGCAGAAGTAAAATTATTACAAGCTGGCCGCAAGCGCAATTCTCCGATATAGAATATATTGAAGTAAAGGTAAAATCGAAAGAAGCAGTTGTTGCTGGGTTGGGTTTTTGATGTCTTTATACAGAGGCAACAATTATGATTCTCCTACGTGGAAGGCAACTCCGCCCTAAAAGACCAAGATGCAAAGGACTCGTCTGCTATAAAAATGAGAGAGAATTCGTCGTAAGAAGATGAAGAAAAAGAAACTGAAAATAAGGAAGAAAGAGGGAGAAAAAAGATGTTGTTGATGATTATGATGATGATGATGATGAAGAAGAAGAAGAAGAAGAGGAAGTAAGAGGAGGTGCAACCAAGCGGAAGCATATAATTGTCGTGGTTGAGAAATGGATCTGAATAATCTAAAGGGACAAGGTCGCCACGGGACACTATTATTGTCACGGCCAGGTGTCCTGTCGACACCTTCAAAGAGCCGCTCTTCTCTTCTTCTACTTTCGCTTCACTTGTCCCCGCTGCTTCTACATCCATATACCTATATTATTCTGTTTACCACAATATGCATTAAAAGTCGACGCAATATCAAAAGATACATGTCTGTACCAATCTTTTAAAGATCGTGTCTATGAAAAAAAAGGGGGAATTTTTTTTTTTTTTTAAGTACAATCGAAGAGAAATGTGTCGTGTCAGAAAATATGACTTCTTATAATGGTGAATAATAGACACGTGCACGCACGAATAACTTTCTCATTGGGATTTATGGGATTAATGCATTTTCCCATACGCGCAGTTTGCACCTCCCACTGGAACAATCTTTTCATCATTACCACAAACATTTTTGTAGATTTTTTACTTGTATCTTCATCGTCATCATCTTTTTAACAGATGGCACGTGAATTTCGTGCTGGATTGACATGAAAACATTGTTGCGGTAAACTTCCGGAAAAATTGTCCCATATGAATGCTTACAATAAGTCAGCAATAATCTGAATTTTGGGCAATAAAGAAAAATAGGAAATAAATACAAAAAACATTTTTTGGAACAAAAAATTCAAAAGTAACTTCCGAATGCTTAGTGCAAAAAAGGGAATTGAATCGAAAAATCGTTTGTGAGTGAAAAAAAAATAATTTTCTTTGTATTGAAAACAGAAGTAAATTTTGGGGTATAAAAAAGCGTTGCAGATTTAATTAATTAATACAGATAATTAATTATCAAAAATATTAACAAATAAACATAATAATAATTAATAAACAAAAAAAAGTCAACGATTACGCTACTAATTAACTAGCAAACTAAGTTACGAACTGACTGATTTACTAACTAAATTACTAACATTTTAATTAACTACCTAATTTAATAACTTAAAAACTTAATTACTAACTAACTTACTAACAAACTTTCATACTTACATGCTTCCTAAACTTAGTCACTATATCTAACTCAATAACCAATTTTTAAGTAATTTATACGAACTTAATTATTGCCACGCAACCTGGAAACCTGGAATATCTGAAAATGTCAGGGAATTTTATAAAAATTGAAAAAAACCTGGAAAAGTCAAGAAATTTTGTTCGAAATCCTGGAAAATTTATTTTTGAAATTTAATATTACTTAAATATTTCAAAATTAATTCAATTTTAAAAGAGTTGCAATTAGAATTTTTATAAGTAGATTGACTTGAAAATATTTTCATTTAAAATTTTGTAAAACTTTAATTTTAAATGAATGTCATTAAAAAATTTAAAAACCTAGATTTAAAAAAAAAATCTTAATAATTAAAATTCTTCTAAAAGACTAAAATTATTAAAAAATTTTTATATATATTTTATTGATTATTTAAAAATAACCAATTTATAGAAGAATTTTACTTGCAACACTAAAACAAAATTGCATTTTGTAGCAAATACATTATATTATTGGAGAAATTCAATTATTTTTAGAAAAAGTAAAATTCTTCTCAGAAATTCAATAATTTTTTCCATCTTTTATTATTTATTCTTTAAAGAATTGAACTATTTTCAAAAATTTCAATGAAATTATCTTTTGTGACAATTTAATTTTTTTCAAAATAATTTTAATAAAACTTTTCGTAGAAATTTAATTGATTACAAATTTTTTTTTTAAATTCAATTATTTCCAATGTTTGCTATTTGAATAAAATTTCACGAAGCAATTCAATTATTTAAACAGAAATTTTAATTAAAATCAGTCTGAAGAATTCAATTATTTTCAAACGTACATTATAATTCTTCGCAAAAATCCAATTATATTTGAAAATTTAGAAAAATTCTTGTCAAACTTTAAATTGACTTTAGAAATAATAACATTTTTCTCCAAAATTCAATTATTTTCTCAAATATTATTTAATATTCCGATTAGAATTTCAATTATTTTTAATATACAAAATTTTCAATGATCCTAAAGTTCTGAACGTTCAAATGAACGAAATTTAATTATTTCTTCTTCGAATTAATATTTTATCATAATAATATTGTCAGTTACGTTAAAAATATTAATTTTATGTTTCAAAATATTAAATTAATACTATAAATTTTTATTAGAATCAGTAATTGTTAAAAATATTTATAATGAAGAAATATTTCGTTCATTTAAACGTTCAGAATTTCAGGAAAATAATTTTCATCGAATTTCTAGAAAAATGAAATTATTGTTAAATTTCTTTTTAATTTGTCTCTTGGCAATAAATAATAATAACAAACATAATAATTAAATTTCGATAAAATTTGTTACAAAAATTCAATGTTAAAAAAGATTTAATTTTTTAAGAAATTATTTATTTTTATAGTTAAATAATTGATTTTAAGTAGAATTTTCTAATAAATATTGATTTAAAAATAAATTTTAGTAAAAATTTTGGATTGTAATTGAATATCATATTAAAAAATATTTATTTATTTGAAAATTCTACGAGAATTAATTTATTTCACTCTAAAAATAAACATTTTATTAAATAATATTAAACTTTTTTTAAAATTGAATTTTCATGAAGAATCGAAAATTTTTTAAATATTAATTGAATTTTTCTAAAATTCTGATAAAATTTGTTACAAAAATTCAATGTTAAAAAAGATTTAATTTTTTAAGAAATTATTTATTTTTATAGTTAAATAATTGATTTCAAGTAGAATTTTCAAATAAATTTTAGTAAAAATTTTCGATTATAATTGAATATCATATTAAAAAATATTTATGTATTTGAAAATTCTACGAGAATTCATTTATTTTACTCTAAAAATAAACATTTTATTAAATAATATTGAACTTTTTTTAAAATTGAATTTTCATGAAGAATCGAGAATTTTTTAAAATCTTAATTGAATTTTTCTAAAACATTTTAATAAAATTTCTTTAAGTATAATTGTATTTTTCGTGAAATTTTTCATATTAAAATTTATTCAAATTCTGATAATAATTTTATTTAAATTTTTCAAATGAATTGAATTTGGGAGAAAATTTTGATTATTTATAAAGATTATTTAAATTTTGGACAATTTTGAAACATAATTGGATTTTTGTGAAGAATTGTGTTACTTTTGAAAATAATCGAATTCTTGAGGTTTTCAATAATTTTCTTATTAACAATAAACGTAGTTTTAAAAAACTTGGAAAATTTCGTTTTTAATCTTTAAAAGTCAGGGAATTTGGAAACCGTAATTTCACTTTACTTTCACTCCATACTTTCAGTTTGACTCAAAATTTATTTTCACTTCAATTTTATTTCACTTTCACTCAAAAATTATTTTCACACCACTTTCACTTCACTTTCACTGAAAATTTATTTTTACTCCACTCTTACTAATTACTTTCAGTTTACTTTCGCCTTCTACAGAAATTTTTATTCTTTTTCTCCAATACAAAGTTAAAATCCACAATGTTGACCAACGGAAAAGTAAAGTGAAAATAAATTTTAAGTGCGAATGTGAAAGTGGAGTGAAACTTAAGTGAAAATGAATGTTGAGTGAATGTGAAAGTGAAGTGATAATGAAGTGAAAATAAATTTTGAGTGAAAATGAAAGTGGAGTTAAACTTAGGTGAAAATAAATGTTGAGTGAATGTGAAAGTGGAGTGAAAATAAATTTTAAGTGAAAGTGAAGTGAAAATGGAGAGTAAAATAATTGTGAGTGAAAGTGAAGTGAATGTAAAGTGAAAATGGAGTGATAAAATATTATGAGTGAAAGTGAAGTGAAAATGTATACTGAAAATAATTTTTTTATGAAAATGAAGTGAAAATGTAGTAAAAAAAATTTTTGAGCGAAAGTGAAGTGAAAATGGAGTGAAAGTGAAATTACATAATCGACCCCCTGGTGTTTTTTTAACACTTCAAGATTTACTTCGTGTGAGAGTTTAAGTGATAAAAATTAATTTTATAATTTTGGTGAAAGTGAAAGTCCAAGAGTATAAGTCCTAAAAATAATGTATACATTTACAGATTTCTTTATCATTTCTATATTATAAAATTGATTTTGTCAACAAAAAAAAACCGATATTGCATTTTTGGAATGCGTCATCGAATTTTGTCCGGTTGAATCATAACCACGAACAACGGTTCAGAGTAATTCCGGACTAGTGCAGGAGCAGAACCACTACGGGTCCTTTGATGTCCACTCCAACGGCGCGTAAACATAATGTTCGCAAAACTATATGGTCGAACCCAGCCAACCATAGAGGAAACAGTAACAGCGTCTTCCGTCAAACTTACTCTTCTATAAACGAATTGCTCATGCGTTCGCATTTAAGACACTTCCGGATTACAAGAATAACGAGATATTTCCCAAAAACTCATAATTTTCCCAATGACATAATAATATATATATATCTATATCAAAAGTTAATGATCCCGAAAAATCAATTTAAATTTCCCAATTGTGTCTTGAAAATAGATAATAATTCAACAAAATTTTTGGAATTTAAACACTGACAATGAGAAAAAATTGAATTTAAACATTATTTTCCATAAGTTGGTGATTTCTTTTTAGATAAAACCCATTATTATTTTTTTTTTCATTTTCACTTTTACTTGTACTGCAATTTTGAAAGAATTTCATATTCACACTATGACAAAATTTCACTTTTATTTTCACTTTAACAAAATTTCACTTTCATTTCCACTTTCACTTTGACAAATATTGACTTTCACATTCTCTTTCACTTTGATAGATTTTATTTTTATTTTCACTTTAAATAGACTTTTATTTACATTTAAACTTTGTTACTCATTTTGATGGAATTTTATTTATACACTTTCATTTTTAATTTCACTTTAACATTTTTTTCCTTTTCAGCAGGCACTTTCACTTTCTGCAGTATTTTGTCAGCAAAAAATGAAAAAAGAATAAAATTCCATGGATGTCAAAATGAAAATGAAAATAAAATTCTATCAAAATAAAAGTAAAAGTGAAATAAAAATCTATCAAAGTAGACATGAAAATAAAAGTAAAAATAAAAAATGTTTCAAAGTGAAAATAAAAGTAAAAATAAAAATGTTACAAAGTGAAAATGAATGTGAAAATAAAAATGTTTCAAAGTGCAAATAAAGATAAAAATAATAATGTTTCAAATGAAAAATGGAATTATGAATAAAAATATTTGAAAGTGAATATGAAAGTAAAAATAAAAATGTTACAAAGTGAAAGTGGAAGAACGAATAAAAATGTTTTGAAGTGAAAATGAAAGTAAAAATTAAAATCTGTGAAAGTGAAAATGAAAGTAAAAATCGAATTGGTTTTAAAGTAGAAATGGAAGTGAGAATAAAAATGTTTTAAAGTGAAAATAAAAGTAATAATAAAAATGTTTCAATGTAAAAATAAATTTAAAATATCAAAGTCAAATAAAAATCTATCAAAGTGAAAATAACAATTGTTTCAAAGTGAAAATGAAAGTAAATATAGAAATGATTCAAAGTGAAAATGAATGTAAAAATCAAAATGTTTCAAAGTGAAAATGAAAGTAATAATAAAAATGTTTCAATGTAAAAATATATTTAAAATATCAAAGTCAAATAAAAATCTATCAAAGTGAAAATGAAAATAAAAGTGAAAATAAAAAATGTTTCAAAGTGAAAATGAAAGTAAAAGTAAAAATGTTTCAAAGTGAAAATCAATGTAAAAATCAAAAATGTTTCAAAGTGAAAATCAAAGTGAAAATAAATAGTTTCAATGTAAAAATATATTTAAAATATAAAAGTCAAATAAAAATCTATCAAAGTGAAAATGAAAATGAATGTAAAAATCAAAATGTTTCAAAGTGAAAATGAATGTAAAAATCAAAATGTTTCAAAGTGAAAATGAAAGTAATAATAAAAATGTTTCAATGTGAAAATCAATGTAAAAATTAAAATGTTTCAAAGTGAAAATCAAAGTGCAAATAAATAGTTTCAAAGTGAATATGAAAATGAAAGTGAAAGTTGAAATGAAATTGTGTTAGTAACCCCCTAAAAATAATAATAAAACTAAAAGTGAAAATTGAAGTGAAATTGCAAAATCGACCTCCAATTTAAAAATTTTTGCGAATATGATCACATAACTAGAAGTGAAATAGCATCCGGAATAATTTTTTTTTTTTAAATCGGAAATTGAAATCGACTGAATTATATTATAAAATTCCTATACAAAACTCTGTGGTTTAATAGTGATTTCTCTCCCTCTCTTTCTCTCTTTTTTTCACTCTCTCTCTCTCTAGAAAAACCTGAGTAGAGGACTGATTTGAAAAATGCTCAAATGCATTTCACTGAAACTCGATTTCGCTTTAGCCGATTACCATTCTTGTTGGACCGTGAAAACTCAAATATGCGAAATCACTCGCGTCAATTTGCAAAAAAAGAAGGAAAAAAATGTTTAATTTTCGAGGCACATTCATATATTTGAGTAAAAATCAAAAAAATGAAATGAATATAAATTTTTATATATACAAAAGGACAAAAAATTTTTTTTACAATTCAACTGGAAAAAGAGTTATTTTTTATCTGCATATTGGAGTTTAGAAAATATTTTTAAATAAAAAATTTTTTTAAGTAGAAACTATAGAAATTACAAAATTTAATATTATTCAAAATAAAAATTAGGAAAATTAATAAAATTAAAGTAAAAAAAATTTTTTTTTACAAATTCTAATATAATGAAATAAAATTGTTAAAAATTTAATATTAAGATAGAAATAAAAAATAATAATAAAAAAACAAACAAAACTGAGTGATAAGTAATGAAAATTTACAAATTGTTTAAAATTCAATAACAAAATAATCAAATTACTTTTTTAAGGGCATTTAAACCATTATGACGTCACAATTGTAAATCACATGCTTTTCACTAATTGTGACGTCATAATGGTTCAAATGCCCTTAATAAAATGAAAAAATATTATTTTGACAAAAATAAAGAAATGAAGTTTTTACAGTTTCTAAACATTCATAAAATATATTTTAGAATCTGGTGTAGGTTTTTTAAAAAAATATATTATAAAGAGAATGAAATTTAAAAGCACATTTGAATAGAATTTAAATTACCTTTAAAATTATTTTCACAAAAAAAATTATTATAAGAACTTAAAAAGTGTGAATGAATTGTTTATATCTTGAGATGTATTTATAATTTTCAAAAAAATTAATCGTGGAAAATGGCTCTCAAGATTTTTAAACTAAAAATTACGTTTATAAAAGTTTATTATTAATTTATAAATACTACTTCGATAAGCCTTTGAAACATTTTACTTCTTCATTTACATCAAAATTTTTTGTACCTTTATTTAAAAAAAATGTATAACTTCTTTTGGAGATAGAAAAATTTTTTAAATTATTTATATTTTAGGCAATTTAATTTATTTTTCAAATTTATTTTTCAGATAATTGAAATTATATAATAGAACTAAACTTAATTTTAATCTGATTTAGAAAAAAATGTATAATATTATTTAAAAACAAAAAAGAAGTGAATTTTGACTGAGAAATGTTAATTGAAAAAAAATTTTTCTATAATTATTTCTAAATGAAAAATTTTTTGAATTTTATTAAAAAATAAATAAAACTTATTGAAAGTAATATCGGACATAAAATCGAGTAAAACACAATTTTTTATGTTCAATTTAACAAATTGCAGGAAAAAATCTTCTGAATCAGAAATTGATTAGAAAAAGTTTACGTTACGAAAAAACATTGAAAAAAAATCCCTAAATTTATATATAAAAATATAAAATGTTTTGACATTTGACTCCAAAAATTGCTAAAAAATGTGGTTAAGGTCAGAAATAAATGTATATATGTATTTGTTTTCTTTTCTCGTTTATAAGTAGGAAAAACCACATTTTTCCATATTTATTATATTTTTCACGACCAAAGTTCATCGTGGGAACGCCCGTTGCAACATATATCGAATCTCAATGACCATATTCAATATTACATTTCTTTCTTTGGCGGCGTTTAATCTTTTTCAATTTTTATTTTTTTTTCTCTTCTTCTTCTTTTTTTTTGCCGACAAAGCTATACTCATGGTCATTCTGTGTCGAACTAAAGCGCCAGTGCATTAGTCATTGTAGGTTTCTCGCACTGACTTTCGTCCGCACACATTTTATGGGGTGTCCTTTCATCGAGAGTGTGTGGAAACAGTTTCGAATCGATGCTCAAACATCAGTTGAATGACAAACATCAACTACTGCCACTATTACTGTATCTATTCTCGTGAAAACATACCACAAAATAAACAAATCACTGTTCTTCATTTCATTTGTTATCTCGTATATTTATATATTCATTTATTTTTGCAATTGAAAATGTAATTATTTATTTATTTATTTAGGTAAACTAAACGCGCTCAAGCGCGCGTGACATTTTTCTTTTTACATTTTTGCTTTTAAAATTTCCTTTTACAAATTCAATGATGAAAATTCTTAATTTCGGGAAAAATATAATTTTTTCCCTACTGTCATTCATTAAACGTAATTATTTGAACAGCTCGTATAGTATAAATGTCATAATATTTCTAATATAGAAACTTGAATTAAAAATTAAAATTTTTCTCAATAAAAGTTGGCAAAATTTTCAATTGTTTCAATTTTTTCAAATTATTTTCGGAAATAGAAGTATTTTTACAAAATTATACTTTCATTTTTTCAAGAAACAATTTTACGAAATTTGTGAATTAAATTTTTCAAAACTTTAATACTTTTTTGTTAAACAACAATTTTAAAACTTATTCATAATTATTTCTCCGGAGGAATTAAAATTTCAAATAATTTCAATGAAAAACTTCATGAAATATAATTATTTCTTAAATTTGCAACTGTAATAATAATTCATCCAAAATTCAATTATTTTTTTAGAATTTTTGAATAAAGTTATTGAAAAACGTTAATAATTTTGAAAGAAAAATAATGTTATTAATAATTTTTTAAAATAAAATTTTAAAGATTTTTACAATTTTGCTTCTCTTAAATTTCCAAGGAATTTAATTTAGAAACCTTTTAAAATTTAAATAATTCCTAAAATTCCTATTTATAACGGTTTAAATATTCAATTATTTTTGTAAAATTTAAACTGAAATTTCTGTTAAATCAATTCCTATCAGAATTCAACTACGAGAATTAAATTATTTAAATAGAATAATTTTTGTAAATTCGTAAAATGATATAATTTCAAAAATATAATTATATTTGTAGACAATTTTTAAAGAGGAAATAATAAAATTCTTTAAAATATAAAATTTTACAGAATTTCCAATTGTTTCAATTTGTTAAAATTATTATTGTGAATTCAAGTACCTTTTTCTTTAAAAAATTTTAATTACTATTTTTCAAAAACCTTGTTTTTTTAAATTTTCCAAATTAAATTTTTCAAATTTTAATAACTTTTATAAAATAAATATTTAACTAATTATTGTTCTTCATTTGCTTTAAATTTTAAAATACTTAAAAATTTGAACTGCAAGTCTTCCAAAATTCAATTAGTTTTTTAGAATTTTTTAATAATTATTATTTGAATTAAAATTCTGGTAAAATAATAAATTATTTTCATCAAAACTTAAAAAATCACATAATTTATTTATAAATATCTTATTGTGTCAATTTTTTAATTAAATTTCACTTGAGGATTCAGTAAAATTTTTTCCAATTTGTAATAAATTTTTTAGAAAAAAATTCATTTATTTTCCAGACTTCTGATAATTTACAATAATTTTTGAGGAAACAATTTAATTATTTTTAAAAATAGTAAAATTCTTCGCAAAAATTTAATTATTTCTATATAAATAATAAAAATTTTTCATTACAATTAAATTGTTTTTAAACAAATTTCACGAAATAATTCCATTTTTTCTTAATTCAGTAAAAAAAAATTTCCAAAAAAATTTAATTATTTTCCAAAGTTTTAATAAATTCTTTAAAAAAAATACAATTATATTGATAAACAGTAAAATTCTAGGCAAAAAATTAATTATTTTCAATACAATCTAAAAAACTAAACAAAATTTAAAAAAAATATTCTTCATGAAAATTCAAATATTTTCAAAAAAAAAATTTAATATCTCCTTCGAAAACAATTCCAATATATTTATAAATAGTAAAATTCATTAGAAAAATTTCAATAATTCTCAAAATAATTTTCTAAAACAATTCCATTTTTTTTTCTTAATTTGTTATAAAATTTTTCCAAAAGTATTAAATTATTTTCGAAAATTTTAATAAAATTCAAAAATTGATTGTTCAATTTTAATGATTAAGAAAACACGATTATTTAAAAATTAAAAAGAAATTGTTTATCAAATTACTTTAAAAATTTTCAATTAAAATTAATAAAGAAAATAGATTATAATTAGAAACAAATTGAAAGAAATACTTGAAAAGAATTTAATAAGGTTTTTAGAATTTTTTAATAAAATTCTTTGTGAGAATTTTCATTCAAAATTTTCAATTAAAATCAATAACGAAAATCGATTATTCAAAAAAATTCAAAGAAATTCTTTAAAAGAATAAAATATTTATGAAAATTCTTTACGAGAATTTAATTATTTTCATTAATAATAAAATTCTTCAAATGAATTCAAGTGGTTTGAATTTAATTTTAGTAAAATTTCTGAAAAGAATACAATTATTTAAAAAAATATTAATTAAATTCAATTATATTCAAGAATTCTGCGATAAAATTCTTTGAAAAAACTGAAATATTTTTTTAAGTAATAAATTTTCATGGTTTGAATTTAATTGTTTTTAATAGTATTTTAATAAAATTTCTCAACATTACTGCGCATGCTCTATAATAAAATAAAAATAATTTCAAATTAATTTTGGCCTTAAGTGCAAAATGATAATTTTGCATTTAATGATAATTCAAATTAAACTATTTACTTATAATTAAAGAATCTGTTTTTAATTTTCTTATTTTTGTTGTTATCGTTGTCTTTATTATTTCTATTGTTTGCTTGTTTGTTATTTTTTATATTTGAATAATAAAAGTTGTTTTTTTTTTGTTAAAAAACCACTTTTTTTTCTTTTTTCTTTTTCACATTTTTCTTATTCATATTTGACATACTTTTTTATAAATTATTCCATTCTCTTTCTCTTTTCTCTGAAATTTTTTCCCTCGCACTTTCATTAAAAAAGAAACCCTTTTGATTGCAGCTTCGTTAAATCGACCTCTAATCATTCTCGAAACTAACCACATTGTAAAGCTTGCAGTCGCTTTCTTTATTCCTTTTCGATCTTTACAAAAGTGCTTTACAAAGAAAATTAATTCCACTGAAGTCGAAAGAGAGTGAGAGAGAGAGAAACTTGTCCAAAGACGAAATAAAAGCCAATTCAAAGGAAAAGCCAAGACACAATTGAAGGATATATCTCGAATTTATTTTTCTTAAAAGAGCTTAATAATATGTAATTTGCAATTAAGTGGGGAAAAAAAATTCAACATTTATCGTTTAATTTTCTATTACTTTCGAATTTTTCATTCTTACTCTAAAATATCCAGTGTGGAAATTGAAAAATTTAAATTCTAGCTATAACACTGACCAAAGACTTTATCCAAAGTAAAAATAGTTTTAAATCTTAAAATTTTCACATTTCAACCATTTTCAGTTTCTTAAATAAAATTAGCAATTTTAAATATAATAAAACATAATTTTTAATTCAAATATATATTTTTTTAATTTCAAAAATATGAATCGAAATATGTTTTTATATTATTAAAATTATAATAAACATATTCCGTCATTTGGAATTTTTATGTTCAAAATTTACAAAAAAATGTTGTTATTTTTATAAATAAAAAAATTCTTCTTCAAAATTGATTTTGTATTTTTACTCGAATAATTAAAAACATAACCTAAAATTTTTTGCTTCTTAGGTAACTTTCTTCGGAGCGTGACATATATTAAAAAAACAACTTTAAAATTTATTAAAACAATTAAATTTAAGAAATAGAATTGTAAATTATATTTTCTTATGCGAAAATTTTCTACAACAATAATATTAAGAAACGCGCGGGAATATTTATATAATTGTAAGTCAAAATATAAAAATTTTCACATACGAACTACATTTTCCGTTGGCCATGATTTGCGAGCTATCTAGATTTTCGGAAATGGTCAAAATATTTAAATATTTTGAAGGGTTGAAAAAAAATTTTTTTTCCATTTAAAAATGATTTACAAGATTTTCTGTTTTAGTCAAAATAAGAGAATTTTAAGTTGGAGAAAAAAAAGCTCAGAAAAGATTAAAAACAATTTTCCACCTCTCGCACGTTATAAATTTGGAACAACATTTTTTACACTGTTCATACAACATTTAAAGTGATAGTGCCTTCAATTTACTTAAGTTCTGTATCATAGTCTTGGTTCTTGTTCTTCTTTTTCTTCTATATATTTTTTTTTGTCTTCTGAAAACAAGCAACCTTCTGCTATTTATTGGTTAATTGCTGGATATTTTTCACGATGCTTTTAGCTAAGTAGATGATAAAAAGAAGGGTTTTTCCAAGGAGTAAAGGCACATAGTGTGGCAGTTGGGATGCCAAGTCTGCAAAAGCGAAGAGTTAATGGTTGTCTGTGACCTTTACTAATAAAACAGTATTTCTCCTTATAACCCTATATATATATTTCCTCTCGAGATATTTCATTTTTCTTCAACTTTTGTTTTATTTTATTCTTTTATTTCTCTTTGTCTTTTTCATATACTTTACAAAAAATGTTTTGTGTACAATTATTATTATTATTATTATTATATATAATAATCGTCGTGATTCCGGTTCTCTGTCCACACTTGAAGTTAGTTATAGTGATTCTTTTGTTTTTTATACGTTTTGATAGAAAATAGAAATATACTTATAATAATCGTAAGATTCTTTTCCGTTAGCAAATTATCTCTATTCATTGGTTTTTTTCGGAAAATTCATTTTTGTGAGTTATATTGTCATTTTTTTAATCTCAAAAAGAAACCAAAAAAAACTCGTTTTATTCACTTCACAAAATTGACAAAAATTCCATTCTATATTTTTTATTTTCCTGACTTTTTCCTAATTTTCATTAAAAATATTTACTTTTTTCTTATCCTGCTAATGAATTGAATTTATGCTACGAATTTTAATATTCATGAGAGACTTTAAAATAATTTAATTCTTGCGAAGAATTTTAAAAAAATATTTGAAAATAATTGAATTCTCAATGAAAAATTTTTTTATCTATAAAAATAATTGAATTTTTCAGAAACATTTTATTATTTACAAAAATAATTGATTTCTTTAGGCAAATTTTGTTAATTATGAAAATAATTGAATTTTCTTGAAATATTTTATTATTTATTAAAATAATTAAATTCTTGCGAAGAATTTTTTAAACAATTTTGAAAAAAATTGAAATTTTCTGAAGAATTTTATAATATTTAAGAAAAATTTGACTTTTTTTTGAAGAATTTCATAATTTATGAAAATAGTTAAATTTATTTGGAATAGTTTTTTATTTTTATAAAAATAATTGAATTTTGGGAAAGAATTTTTAAAACAATTTGGAAAGTCAATTTTAGGAAAAATTGTCTTTTTTGAAGAATTTCATAATTTGAGAAAATAGTTAGATTTTTTTAGAATATTTTTCTATTTTTATAAAAATAAATGAATTCTTGCTAAGTATTTTTTTTAAATTTGGAAAATGAATGAATTGTTGAGAATATTTTTTTTTAATTTGGAAAATAATTGAATTCTTGGGAAGAATTTTATTAAAATTGATGAAAATAATTGAATTTTTTCTTAGAATTTTATCATAAATTTTTTAGAATAATTGAATTCTGTTTGGTTATTTTATAAAAATAGTAGATATTGAAAATCATTGAAATGTAAAAAGTTTTTAAAGATAATTAAATTTTACAAAGAATTCTATTAAAAAATTTGGCAATAATTGAATGTCGGTGGGAAATTTTATTAAATTTTTTTGAAAATAATTCGATTTGTCAAAAAAACATTTTATTATTTATGAAAATAATTGAATTCTTGCGAACGATTTATTAGAATTTTTTAAGACAATGGAATTTCCAAGAAGAAATTTATTACTTTTAATAATAATTGACTTATTGTGATAAATATTGTTATTTATGAAAATCATTGAATTTTGAAAAGAATTTTATTGAAATATCTCAAAATAATGGAATTTTCGGGAGTAATTTTTTTATTATTTAAAAAAATTGTTTATTAAAATTATATTTAAAACAATTAATTTCTTTCGAATAATTTTATTAAATTTTTGAAACTAATTGAATTATTGCAAAAAATTTTATTAAAATGTTTTAAAAAAATTGAATTTCTGTTGAAAATTTTATTAGTTTTGAAACGAATTGAAATCTTCATAAGAATTTTATGAACATTGTTTTAAATAATGAATTTTTAAATGTTATGAAAATTTTATTAGTTTATATAATTGAATTCTTGTCAAAAACTTTATTTGTGAAAGTAACTGAATTTTACGATTATGAAAATAATTAAATTCATGCTTAGAATTTAATCAAAATTTTTTTTGAAAAAATGGAATTTACATGAAAAATTTTATAATTATTAAAAGTAATTGAATTATTGGGAAAAATAAATTGCATAAAATTTTGTTAAATAAAATTGATTTCTTTAAATATTAGCGAATTAAAAGTAGTGGAAATTCTCAAAGAAAATATTGTTTATATTCTTTGTTCGGAAAGTTAAATACCTATATATAGCTAATAATTTTTCTACCTTCTCTATTCTTTAGAATAATTAAAATTTTCGTAATAAAGTTTTTTTAAATTTAGGTATCAGATAACAATTTTTGTGAAATTTAATTTTCCTCGTAAGAAAGTTTAATTATTTAAAATTTTGAAAATCTGATGCCAAATTTGAAATTAGTATGGAAATTTGTTAAAGTTTTTGTTATATACTTTAAAGTTTAAAAATATAATATATTTTGAAAATTTAATTATAATTAGTTTTTCAGTTATGTGTCATAATAAGTATTTCTTTAAAAATTACTTAAATTAAGTTTTATTCTATTTTTCAAAAAAAACTGTTTCAAGAGATGTGATAAAAATATGTTTCTTTTTATGTATGTAAATATATATTTAGTTACTTTTTCTTTTAATACTTTCAAATTTAATCTTTTCCTTTTCAATATTCTATATATTCTTTATTCTGCGTTTATTTGTGTGATTATTTATTGCCAAGTTTTCTTATTTTTTAGGGTGAAACAAGTCCTTTTTCTTATGTACGTGAGACTCTTTTTGATGAATGCTTCGTAAAGTATCCAAATCTTGTTTTTCAGTCGATTTCCGCTTCTTTCAGTCACGTGCAGTTAGCGAGTGAGATGAAAGGGATGAGGGAAAGAATTCCTGAACCGTATACGATCTCATTGCTGAAGAAACGAACCGTTTGCTCTTCAAACAACTTTCAACATCAAGTACCGTGTTGCAGAGATTAAAATCCGTGGAATATTTTTTTCTCCCTCTTATTTATTTTTTTTTTTGCTCAATATGTAGACAATACTATTAATTTTTCTTTTTCCCTATAGAATTGCAAAAACTTATATTTTTTCAGGGAGAAATTAATTTTTAATAAAAATTAAAGGGACGTGATTGTAAAGGATTAAATATATTTCTTGGAAGTTAATTCTTGAAGATTATTATATACTTTTTTGCGTCGCTGTAAATGAGGAATTATTGAATTATGCGCTTTATTAATGAATCAAAATCAATGGCTATTAATGTTTACGCAGTGTATTTATTCAGCACTATTTGGTATATAAGCGTGTCAAACTGTCTGTTTTGTAATACGCCACAGTATCTACAGAGGTCTGTACGGCATGTTCGACGGGCGTAATCGAAATGTCGATAAACCTAAATAACTCTCTGATATCCAATGAATTTTAGACTGCGGAACGTTGCGCTCGTTACGTGTCAGGTGGAAAAGAGAGTTCGCTATCGATTATTGGTGTTGAAGTACTAGAGTAATCGGGTGGATTTCTTTTTAGCCGCACGGTGAGCAAGTGACTTTTATTTCCCGAGACGCTTTCATATCGACAAGCAATAATAATTTGCCTTTTTGTGCGATGGAAGCGAAACGTTCTTTTTCCTTTTTTTTTTTGTTGAGAAATATTCAAAGTGATGCTAATTTAAATGTTTCGTCGCAGTTTTAACAGATTTAATTTATTATAGTGCCAACAAAACTATACATAAATGCGCATACACATGTGAATGTACAAAAAAAAACATTCACTTGTGCCGAAAATTCATAGGAATATACATTCACATATGCATTAAACACTTGCACATGTACGCAAAATATAAACAAATGTACCCAAAACTAATGACATACTCATTCACATATACACATGTAAACAAAACAAATGCACATGTGCTACAATGTATGCAATATACAGAAAAAAATATACAAAAAACACGCATGTACAAAACATTTATCCTTTATCTGTACTATGCATATTTACTAATCATATACCTGAACCTGTTAGGCACATGTACCCAAAATACATTCACATGTACACGAAACGTATGCACATGTACAGAAAACGTATGCACATGTACACAAAACGTATGCACATATACAAAAAATGTATGCACATGTACACAAAACGTATGCACATATACAAAAAATGTATGCACATGTACACAAAACGTACACATTTATCCAAGTTACATAAACACTGATGAAAAGTATATGTTCTCCAAATAGATGAAAAATATAAAACAACATAAATAAAAAATACAATAACAAGATCATTATTTATACTAATTCTAATATGATCTTCTAGTATCCCACCACACCGCGTGGGAAAATGCACTTCCTAAAAACCTCAAAATCTTTTCAGCTTCTCTCTTTCTTTTTATTCTTAATAATGAAAACTCAGGAAGTCAAATTTTACCGACAAAAGACACTCTTCTCCTTCGTCTTCTTCTGTGTATAAAAGTAAAAAAAATTCTCTATTTTCCTCCGACGGGCATTCTTTAGACAGACTCGTCAATATGTACATACACAATTTAAAAACATCTCACGCTCTTTCTCTCTTTCATATCATACATGATCACCTATATATTTATTATATGATCTACCATTCTCTCTTTCTCTTTCTTATTCAACATTATAACCTCAATGTCATTACTGTATACGACAATAAAAAACTCACGATTACAATACACAATTCGTGTTAGGTGTCGTTGACAATGGAGCCAAACGCCCCAGGGAGTATCATATCGAGAGAGAGAGGTGTAAAAAGATGCCGCCGCGGGAACGGTAAAAGTCATTCACCACCAAATACACTGTAAGTGTATAATATAGAGAACTCAAAATTTATCCCGCAACCCCACAGAGCGGACAAATAAAAACCCCCCATTGAGTTTGAGGACCACAGCCTCTCCCCTCACTTCTTCTCATTCAGAAATTTTCTAATTTCTTCCCAAAGGTTATATTGAGGAGGATGATGAAAAAAAAAATAATTCCAGTACCTGTTCATACATGTAGTGTAGTGCGCGGGGGATTTTCTAATTTACAAAAGCATTTGCCGACACTCGCTCGATGGGTTGACAACCTGTCCTGGCCATTTGTATTTCTTTTACGTGATTCTCGAACGTTTATGGAAGAGAAGAGTGAGAGGGGATCAAAGGGTGGGGCAAAGGAGGTCTTCTTTGATGTTGACGGTATAGATTACGAGCACAAGGTTAGGTCAGGTTGGTGCCACTGTTGCTGATGGCTCGATTCCCTTATATACATGCTCGCTGCTGGTCATTGGAGAAATTAGGATCCTTGCTGAGCTTAGCCATGGGGTGTTTATTATATCGGGCAAAAAGTAATTTTCATTGAATAAGATGAAATTAACTTTCAATAATAATAATAAAGAGAAATTTTGAACACAATATAGTCGAATTTAGGATTTTTATCTTACACGAACTGTATACGATAATAATATTGACCGCATATGAATTGGTCAATATAATTATGCTAGTTAATTAATTCTTGAATAATATTCCGGATGCCGAAAGAAAAACAATTTCTGAATTTAGAATTTAAGAATTCATATTTCACAATCCAGATCCAGCATTTTCGATTTCACATATACCGTAAATATATACATATTTTCATACGCACATGTACCTAAAACTCGTACACATATAAACCATAAATACACAAATATACACAAAAACAATTAATTAAATTTAAATGCACATAGACGCATTCACATATACAAAAAAACACATTTACAAAGACAAATATTATTTACAGAACAATGACAAATATACAAATGCGTATACACACATATGCACATATACACACAAAAAATACACATGCAGCAAAAAATCAGACAAAGTAAATAATTTGTTTTAAAAAAATTTTATGTACATGTAATATACACATGTGATTTGTGTTTGTCGGTAAACACGTTGTGAATACATATTCACATATACGAACAAATATTTACACACTTATTCATAGAACGTTAATACATTTGTTTAATATTATTTGCACATGTACCCAAACCTAGTACACATATACAAATACACATTCAAAACTATGCAATACATGCACACAAATACATTTTCCACGCTTATTAACTTATAAATTTGTCTAATATTTCTACACGAACATCACATATAGACATTTACACATTTACACATATCATACACAAAGAAATAGACGTAAAACAAAAACTTGCACACACAAAAAACACAAATAAAAAAAACACACACACACAAATATATACAAGACACATTTGCACATATGCATTCACATGTGCAAAAAGCACACACCCGAAAAAAAATATATTCACACATATACATATATGTATATGTGTTTATTTCCCATTGGAAATGTATTACCAATTTGAAAAACGCATGTAAAATTTCAAATGTATTTGATATATATTTAGTCGGATTCGCAACCGGATTCCAATTAAAAATAAAAATTCATCTAAATTCTATCGGGAATTAAGATAAAAGGGAAATAACATAGGAAATAGGAAAAAAAATATAAACTTTCATTGAAATTTCACGTGTTTTCCGATTGAATTCTAAATCGAAAACTCTTTTTCACTTTTATGACACTAGAATACTTTTTTTCACGCTGACTCTCACTTTCACTTTTATATTAGGACTAAAATTATTTTTTTGCAATTACACTCTCTATTCGCTTAAAGTAAAATTAATTTATGTTATATGTGCTTAAATACTTTACTTCTTAATCATAATTTATTTATTTCATCATTAGTATCCAAGTTTTGAGTGTGAAATTGAGAGTGTAAGTGTTAAAAATTAATTTTTATTCCCGTGATAGTGAAAGTAAGAGTGTAAATAAAAATAAATTAGTTTTAGTTATTTTTTTGCCCTTCGATATTTTCATTGTTGAGAGGCGCTAATTTTTCCTCATACATCATTCATACGATCTTAATTTATTATTATTATTATTATTATTATTATTATTAAAAGTAATTTATTAGTAAAATTGAAAAAATAATTTTTTTTACCATTTTCGTAATTCTATTTTTCGAAAAAAATTAAATTTTTACAGAATCCATAATTATTATTGATTGGTTCAGAGTTGTAAAAATGATTAAGAAAAATTTGATAATAAAAAATCTTTAAAATTGCGTGAAAGTTGTTAAATTTTTTTTCGGTATTTTTAAGTAAACTTTGACTCAATCAAAAATGAACTTTTTAGGGGTTTAATTTTTTTTCATTTGTTCAGTTATTAAAAAAATAAAATAAAAAATAAAAAAATATAAGAATCTGAAATTATATTACAATATAAAAAATGATTAAAAGAAATTTTTAACTATAATTTACTTTTTTTGCTTATTTTAACAAAAATTTAATTTAATTAAAGAAAGTGAATTTGTTTACTTCTTCTATCTTTAACCTTTAAAAATTTTATTTTTTTGGAAAAATTTAAATTATTGAAAATCCATATACGATCCATTGTTCTGAATCAAGAAATAAGTGTAGGTATTAAAACGTTTGTAATGAACATTAATAGAAATTACAAAAGTAGTTCAAATTTTTATTTTTTGCTCAATTTTGACATTTACATGGAAAATTATTAACTTATCAAATTTTTACTATTTTTTTAAAACATATTACAAATTTAAATATTAAAATTTGTCAAAATTGACCACTTATCATATAAACAACAAAAATTTTATTTTTGTAATTAAAGTGAAAATGAGAAAGTGAAAGATTATTAGTATAAATTATAATTTATAATTGTAATAATTGTAATAATTGTAATAATTATAATTACAATTTATAATTATAATAATTATAATAATTATAATAATTATAATAATTATAATAATTATAATTTCATATAATAATTATAATTTTGATTATTGATTTTTACATTAATTCCACTTGAATTTCTTCAATTATTGAAAATCGAATGAAATTCCAAAATGAAAATCTTATACTTAAAAGAATTAAAAATTTAAAATTTAAAATGATTCTAAAATAGAAATTTAATAATTCTAATTAAAATTCTTCCAAAATTCCAAAAGGTATCAAGACTTGAAAATTACACACGAGAATCAGACAAGAATTATTGTTGAAATTCTGATTTGTATTTATCAATATTTAAATCCAAATTGTTCCAGAAATTCGATTTTAATAGGAATTCTATCAGAATTTCATCGGAAATTAGAGGGAAATCATGAATAGAAGTTCTGCGAAATTTTTTAATACGATTCAGACTTCGATTCAATTACCATTAAAATTTTAACAAAATTGTGTCGGAAATAGAAAAAAAATTGTTGTTAATTAAATTTTTAAAAACTTTTAATTCAATTTTTTAATATATAGAGAATTTTGAATTATTATTATTATTATTGGACTTCCGAGGGAATATTCGCACGTGTCACATTTCTGACTAAATTTCCATTAAATTAGAATAATATCAGAATAATAATAATAAATTAATATAATAATAATAATAATAATAAATAATAAATAATAATAATAATAAATAATAAATAATAATAATAATAATAATAATAATAATAATAATAAGAAAAAAGAAGAATAATAATAAAATAATAAAATAATAATAATATTAAATAATAGTATTGAATACACAATATTTACATAAATTTTGTAATTTATTTAATTTATAAAATGTAATTGTTCTAAATACAATACCATTACTTTTTCAATATTCTCAATATTTCTTAGAAATCATAATTATTGTTTCGATTTTGAGGAAAAAGAAACCAGAAACGTATTGTGGCATAATAAAAGTACTACAGTGTGTCGTATGGATATATGTTTGGGATTCCCGCAACTATATTAGTTTCACGATTGCCTCACTCGATGGCGCTAGCTCCCGGTCACCTCTTATATCAAAGTTCTTCCTATAAAAAAAAATGTCTTCTTCTTTTTTTGCTGCACACGCACAGAAAGAAAAATGAAAAGAAAAAAAATTTTTTTCTTCTACCATTCTTCTCTTATTATTAATAAATAATTTAATAAATTTTGTCATCATTACTTTACAGAAATTAAAGAAATATTTAAACACAGACAACAGTTAAGAGTTAATAATTAAGAACAAGTTAGTAGACTAACTTTGATATACGTCATATACTGTTTGATGAGAAACAATCTAAGTGTTATTAATAATTATGTAAAGTAATAGTGAAGACAAACAAAACGTTAATATCAAGGTAGAGGATGACTTTATGATCAAAATAACAATTATAATCACAAAGTACAACATTTGTAATAATACACCCATTTCATAATGAGGGTTAGCGAGTGCAATGCTGACAAACGAAACGGTTCAAATTACATTTGCACTTCGACATCGTTGCACTGTTAGCAGAGATATATATATGTAGGTACAAAATTCACAGGAGAGAAATTGCTGTAGTGAAATTAATTAATTATACATTCCAACGGTGAAAAATAAATAATAAAATTTTGTATTTCTTTCTGCTTTATTCCATTCTGATGATGTATGCGCTTTTTATTTCGGTAGGTGGAAAATTTGACATCAATTTAAATATTATTTCTATAGATTCAATGGAAATTGAAACAGGGCGTTGAACTGAAAAATTTCGACTTAGTCTGGAGTGTCCAGATAGAGAGTAAAATTCGATATAAATTCATTAATAAATTTTAGAGCAAGGTTGAATTTTAATTCCGAAACTATTGAAAAACTGCAAAGGAATGTTAAACTACAACAATTTGACTAAAAATCCAGGAGGACTGTGTATTTTCAAGTTTTCCAATTAAATTCAATGATTAATTAATTATATTATTTATGGATTTTACTTACATAAGTTAGATTAAACAACAAGAAGTTAAGAAAATGTATTTGAAGACAAATTTGATAGAGTTGTATAGGAATTCCCTGCCAACACTGCTAAAGCACTAAGATTATATCTTAAAATCCGGAAAAAATGTATTTTTCAGTTTCCACGTTAGATCCAATAATTTATTAACAATTTTTTTAATGCATTTAATCTATTAATAAACTATATTTAAGTCAGAAAGCAAGGAAAATATATTTAAAGACGAATTTAAAATAGTTGTGTAGGAATACCCTGACATCTAGGATCGACCACCAATTCTTTCTGTACTGAATAGCAAATTAACAAAACATTATTTTTAACACCAATATATAGTTTTATCGGCATTGACTGAACATGAATAATGAATATCAAAAAGTATTTTATTACCTTTATATCCATTTGTAAATTTTAGAGCATTACTAAATTCCAAAGATCACCTAAAAATCACCAAAAAAACAGTATTTTTAAGTCTTTTAATTATGTTCAGTGGCTAAATAAGTATATTATTTTATAAATTTACTTAAATCAGTTTGCCTTAATAGACAAGAACACAAGAAATATATTTAAAACAAGTTTTGAGGTAGTTGTGTAGGAATACCCTGACAAATACTGTAGTGTCTAGGATCGACCCCCAATTCTTTGTATTCAGAATTGCTGATCGTTATTTTGAACTTTAATATTGTTTTATTTGTAAAAAGAACTAAAACGAAATGTTGCTCTCGAAACGCGATCATTACATTCACAATTATTCTTAATTTTAGATCAACACAGTGATACCACAATTATCAAAAAATCCTTAAAAAAAGGTATTTTAATACTTTTCTACTTAAATAAAATGACTAATTAAACATATTAGTTAAGAAATTTACTTTTATAAGTTTGACTTAATAGCTAAGAAAAAAAAGAACATGTTTGAATTATATTTTCTAATAGTTGTATAGGAATACCCTGACCAAAAATTAGGGACGTCTAAGGATTGACCCTCAATTTTTACTATTCGGTATAACGAATCATTATTTTCAACTTTGGTATTGTTTTATTGGTTAAAAACCCGTGGGAAACTAACTATTTCATAACGAAGTGCGTATTATTTTCTTTATATAACTATCAATTTTATTAGATTGCTATTCTACTCCCGCATAAATCACTCAAAAAACCTAAAAACAGTATTCTTTCATTTTCTAATTAAATTTAACGATTAATTAGAAATATTATTAACGAAATTAACTTAAATAAGTTTGACTTAATAGCTAAGAAAGAAAAAAGTAAGCCCTGAATATTTTTTCAGAAGTTGTGTAGGATTACCCTGACAAATATGGTTGGGGACATTGAGGATCGACCCCTAATCCTTACTATTTAAATTTATTGCTTTATTACTATGATTATTATTACTATAAATCTCAATATTATTTTATTGGTGATCAATTATTATAACTAATTGATCTCAAAACATTTTTTTACCTTTATAACCATTTTGTTAATTTTAGTTCATCATTAACTTAGAACGATCATCTATAAAGATGACTGAGAAAATCATTTTTGATTTTGCAATTAAATCTAGTGGCTAATAGTAAAAAATACAAAAATTAATCTGAAAACCATTTTTTTTAAATTATTGATTTTGCATCAATATTTAAATATTATGATTACTGAAAATACCGTAAAATTACTATTTTTTATTTTTCTACTTAAATCAAATTGCTTATTAAAAAAAAATTATTTATATATGAATTTTACTTTAACAAAAATTGACTTAATAGCGGGGAGAGAAAAAAATATACTTTTACTTCACTTGCAATCCAATTTTATTTCATTATTCTTTTTCTTCAATACGAATAGGTAAAGTCCACAGCATTGACCAACGAAAAATGAAATACAATTATTTTTAAAACAATTTTGATAAATTTTTACGAAAGAAAACAATTATTTAAAAAAAATATTAAATAAAATTCAATTATTTTCAGCAGTTTTTATAACAACGGAAAAACAGTTTTCATAAGATAAATTAATAAATTTAAATGTTTTAATAAAAATTTCCGATTGAATTCAATTGATATAACAATTTTTAATACAATTTTTTCAAAACATAATAATTTTAAAAATTATAATACCTAAATTTCTTCAAAAAAAAAATTCAACTACATTTTTTATAGTTTTCATAAAATTTTTAAGAAAAATGATAGATTTTAAACGTTTTAATAATTGTTTTCCATTGAATCCAAATACTTTCAAAATTTTTGAGAAAATTCTTTCAAAACATGGAATTATTTTTCTTAAATGATGATAAAATTTTTTTGGAAGAATTCAATGCTTTTCAAAACAATAATTTTAAAATTGAAAAAATATTTAAAAAAGATAGGAAACAAACAAGCAAGAAACAACTAACTTCAATAACTGCGAACAAGGGGTTAATTATATAAGTTCACTTTACTTTCAATTTCATTCAAAATATAAAGTTTTAGTCCATTTTCACTTCACTTTCACATTCACTAAAAATTTATTTTTCCTCCATTTTCACTTCACTTTCACATTCACTAAAAATTTATTTTCCCTCAATTTTCACTTCACTCTCACTCCACTTTTACATTCATTCAACATTTACTTTTACACAATTTTCACTTCGCTTTCACTTCACATTTACTTAAAATTTAATTTCACTCAACTTTCACTTCACTTTCAATTAAAAATTTTTTCACTTCATTTTCACTCCGCTTTCAGATTCACAAACAATTTTTTTACTCTGTATTTTCACTCCACTGTCACTCAAAAGAAATTTTTACTCCATTTTCACTTTACTTTGAATCAAAATTTATTTTCACTTAATTTTCACTTCACTTTTTCGTTGGTCAACGTTGCGGACTTTAACTTCGTATTGGAGAAAAAGAATAATGAAATAAAAATTGTGTGGAAGTGAAAGTAGTCTGAAAGTGAAGTAAAAGTGATTTGAAAATAAATTTTGAGTAAAAGTGACGTGAAAGTTAAGTGAAAATGAATTTTGAGTAAAAGTGAATTGAAATTGGAGTGAAAATAAATTTTGAGTCAAAGTGAAAGTGAAGTGAAAGTGAAGTGAAAGTGAAGTGAAGTGAAAGTGAAGTGAAAGTGAAGTGAAGTGAAAGTGAAGTGAAAGTGAAGTGAAAGTGAAGTGAAAGTGAAGTGAAAGTGAAGTGAAAGTGAAGTGAAAATTCATTTTGAGTGAAACTGGAGTGAATGTGGAGTTAAAATAAATTTTGAGTGAAAGTGAAGTGTAAATGGAGTAACATTACATAATCAACCCTCAGTAAAGTGTATTAATTTTAAAAAAATCTTTATTTAAAGGAAAATAAATCAAAACTTGTTCATGCAATATTAATTCCGTGGTGTTGGCAGTACGGGGAGAAATAACAGCAACTTCCGTCAATATTCCACAGTGCAGGAAGTGAAGTGATGAATCGATGGTTCCTAATTATGTGGCTACAGCTCATCGATCACTTTCTCTCTCTCTTTCCCTCTAGTCTGGACCTTATATAAACTCCAACAAAAGATCAAGTGCAATTTAATTTTTTCTACTTTCCCAAACGCACTCGGCTCAAAATTTTTCTGATAAACTTCTTTTTTCCTGAAAAAATGTAAAGAAATTTCTCTTTTTTATTTTTATATACGGATTCTTTTTTTATTACACTAAAAATATCCACACTAGAATAGAATTTAATACTCCTAATGTCACTAGTGTTTGGCCAAAAAAAAATAAGATTAAGATCTCTTCGAATATATATTTGTACAAGGATTGCCTGCTTTTATTTATTTGTCAACTGAACGCTGTACTATGTCCCCTTCAGTTATAATGCGTGTGTGTATAAAAAAAATAGAAAAAGAGGATCGAATCATTCCACACGACCAGTTTACGAACTTTATACAATTGTCCTAGTCTAACGTTTCTTTTCAACTTTTGACAGATGTAACAATTCCCCTTCATTTAAAGAACTGCTAGAGCAAAAATCGTCATTCGGCTCTTCACATCTAAGATCCCCCTTTTTTTTTCCTCGAGTCACACAATGACAAGTATAAACAGACAAATAATATTAGAAGAGCAGATTTTTATTTCTGTCGCTCTTTTTTTTGTCACGATATGTTCAATACAAATAGTGTATTTTCAGTTAAAGTGATATACACACTTGAATTGTAATTCTTTCTATAAGGATCTTGAAATAGAGATAAATATTTTATTGATGGTTAATGTGATTTTAAACGAATTTTTGTAATTCTTTTATATTATTAATAATCGAGGAGTAGATTATATAATATCACTTTACTTTCAACCAGAATTTATTTTCGCTCTACTTTTCTTCACTTTCACTAAACATTTGTTTTCACTTCATTTTCAATCCACTTTCACTTTTAACCAAATTGTTTTTTAACTACATTTTCACCTCACTTTCACCTCACTTTCACTTCACTTTCAGTCAAAATTTTATTCACTCCACTTTCACTCAAAACTTTGTTTTATTCCACTTACACTTTACTTTAATTTACTTTCACTTTGAATCAAAATTTATTTTTACTCCATTTTCACTTCACTTTCAGTAAACATTTTTTTCACTCCATTTTTAGTTTCAACTAAAATATTTTTTCACTCAATTTCCACTTAATTTTAACTTCAAATTGTGTTCACTCCACTTTAACTCAAAACTTTTTTTACTCCACTTACACTTCACTTTTACTTTACTTTCACTTTGACTCAAAATTTATTTTCACTTCAATTTCATTTCACTTTGACTCAAAATTTATTTTCACTTCAATTTCATTTCCTTTGACTCAAAATTTATTTTCACTTCAATTTCATTTTACTTTGACTCAAAATTTATTTTCACTTCACTTTTTCTTTACTTTCACTTTGACTCAAAATTTATTTTCAAATCACTTTTACTTCACTATCAGACTACTTACACCTCCACACAAATTTTATTTCATTATTCTTTTTCTCCAATACGAAGTTAAAGTCCGCAAAGTCGATCAACAAAAAAGTGAAGTGAAAATTAAGTAAAAATAAATTTTGACTGAAAGTGAAGTAAAAAAAAATCTTTTGAATGAAAGTGGAGAGTAAAAAAATTGTGAGTTGTGAGTTTAAAATATATCATTTTTCTTAAAAATGTTATGAAAAGTGTTGAAAATGTAGTTGAATTTTTTTTGAAGAAATTTAGGTATTATAATTTTTAAAATTAATAGAACGTTTTGAAAAAATTGTATTAAATATATTTATATCAATTGAATTCAATCGGAAATTTTTATTCAAACCTTTCAAATAATTAATTCATCTAATGTTATAAAAACTGTTGAAAATAATTGAATTTTATTTAATATTTTTTTTTAAATAATTGTTTTCTTTCGTAAAAATTTATCAAAATTGTTTTAAAAATAATTGAATTCCATTAAAGAATTTTATTATTTATGAAATTTATTTAAATAATTCAAGGAATTTCATTATTTATGAAATTTATTTAAATAATTCAAGGAATTTCATTATTTATGAAAATAATTGAATATTTGCGAAGAATGATATTAAAATTATTGAAAATTCTAATTAAATACTTTTAAAGAATTTCTTTTGAGTTTTGTTATTTAATCTAATTTCTTTAATAATTTTAATTCAAAATGTTGAAAGTAATTCAATTTTATTAAGAATTTCATTTAAGTTTTTATGTTTAATAAACGCGCTTCTAAATAATTAAAATTAAACACTTAACTTAATGGTAAAACTAACTAATTATTATTATCTTAAATAATTAAATTATTTAGAAGAATAGATACTGTTAAAGGTTTGGACAAAAATTGAATTTCTTGAAAAAAATTTCTTTTACTTATTGAATATAATCGATTTTTTAAAATAATTATTGTTAATAATTTTACTATTTTATATTTCTTTATCTTCCTTAAAAATTTTGAAAATAATTAAATTTTTAAATTAATGATTTCTTACAGACAATTTTAGATAAATAATGGAATTTTTCGGATTCACTCAATTTTACAATTGTTTGAATTATTTATTAAATAATTTATTAAACGTTTATTAATACAATTACATTTATGAATTGTTTAAACAAATTTCATTAACAAATGCAAAATTAAAGCATTTTTAAATCAAAAACATTTGTTTTTCGTCTTTTATAAATTCTGATGAATATTAATTTTTTATTTTTTAACAATTATTTACATCTTTTTAAACAAAATTAAGTTAAAAATTTATTACCTATCTATTTTTTTAAATATTTTAATAAATAAATGTTTTTAAAAATTTATGTTTAGTTTTCTTTTTCGAAACATTTATATTTATACTATTTAAATTAATTTATTAACAAAAAAACCAATGTTTTTAATCTAAAAATACTTTACTTATGTATTTGTTAACTAAATTTGTTTGAAGAATTCACAAATTTGGTCAATTATTTTTTTTAAAAAACGCATATTGAAGGCCACTAAAAGAAACACTTGTAGTTAATAATGTGAGAAGTAAAATAAGGGGAAAATACTAAATTGTTAGAAAATTGTTTTAAAAAAATGCTAATTGTTGTTAAAGATATTAAAATTTTTATGCAAATGTCATGATTTTCTTATTTTCTGTTATAAACATAAAGTAAAAATATTTTATTAATAAAAAAATAAAAAAGTTTGTCGTGCTCTGTAGTATATTATATATTATTGTTTCCCTTTCTGCAAAATGAAACATCGTTTGGATATTCTCTAAATTCATGTACAAAATAAAAGCAGTTCTACAATAGCGTAAATTAAATGAATAGAAATTCTTCACATATACAGGATGAATTTAACAATGAGATGCACTAAAATTTTGCTGGCAATTCAGTATTTTAATGAATTGAGTCATTTGTAAAATTGAAATGGAAAAAAAGAGAGAAAGAGAGGGAGAAATGTTTCTTTTTTTTAACAGCGTCGCATGGTTTTTTTTTTATTCAACAATGCTTTGGATTGTAAATTTTCTCTGTCCTATCCCTTCTTTATTACTGGATCATCGGGAATGCACCTAGAGTATACCATTCTTGTCATTCACATCGCGTATGAAATCGAGGAAAACTAGTATAAAAAGTCATGAAGCTTGCATTCGGGAATTTTTTATTTTTTCATTGTAAAATCGAAGTTAGCCGTTGCGTTGTGTCAGGGATGACCTGCACGTTTTATCTTCTTTTTTTTCCAACCCCCTTCTGTTCTATTTTTATGCCTCTGTTTCCAATGCCAGTCGCCGGTTTACGACGTGTTCTCTTTTGTTCTCCATTTTGTCACACTATGAATCTGAGAGTATTCATTTGTTTTCAACTCTAAAATATAACTCACATAGAATTTTGTTGATCTTTTGTTTTATGAATTTAGTAAAGAAGATGAATTGTAAAATTAAACATGTAAATGATTTACAGGTGAATCGAGGATTCACCATTAGATATACCATTAGATCGAGGAAGGGATGTAATTTTTGTATTTTTATTTTTGATCCTTCAGATATGGACTTTAGAAGAAAATTAAAAATAATTCAGATTTATGATCATTTAGGACTATGTCGGGTTCAAAACTTTTAAAGTTGTACATAAAGTAATAAATTAATTGATAGCGGTAGTTTTGAATATCAGAAATTTCCTAAAATACGAATATTGACTAACTGTAAAAGTGCTAATTTCCACTAATACTTAGATTAAGAATTGTACGAACAAGCGAAAATATACGAAATGTATGATCAAAACTTTAAATAAATTTCTGGTTCTGAAGGTCCATTTGTATTTGTATTTACAACAGTTTCTAAACTAAATTGCAAATGTATAATTGGAGCTGATATGCTAAAAGTTTTAAAAACGAAAATTGATTTTAAAATTATAGGGTTGAGAGACAAGTTGTGCAACACGTCAATCCCAAAAAAAATAAATATAAAATAGAAAATTAATTATAGCAATAGATACTTTTAAACAAAAACCCTGGGGAAACGAACTCCCATCCATCACCCTTATTGTCAGGGCATTCCTACACAACTTACTCAAAAAGTACTTTAAATGAATTTATTTTCTTTCTACGCTATTAAGTCAAACATACTAAAGTAAATTTCATAAATCATATGTTTAATTAGCTACTGGATTTAATTAAAAAACTTTAAAACTACCTCTTTAGGGATTTTTTGATGATTGTGGTATCATAGTGATAATCTAAAATTAAGAACAGTTATAAAGATAATAATTGATTTTTGAGTGCAACATTTCGTGTTAATTTTTCACAAATAAAACAAAGTTACAGCTAAAAATAACGATAGGCCATTCCGAATAAAAAGAATTGGAGATCGAACCTAGACCCCACACTATTTGTCAGGGTATTCCTACACAACTATCTCAAAATGTAAATAAGACATATTTATTTCTTTTTTAGCTCGTATGTCAATCTTATTTGAGTAAATTCCATGAATAATATTGTCCAATAACCTTTGTATTAGGTTAGAAAAATAAAAAATACCGTTTCCAAGGATTTTTGGTGATTTATAAAAGTTTATTGGTAATCTAAAATTATCAAAAGTTGTAAATGAAAAATTTACAATTCGATATTAAGTTTGCAATTAGTCTCTAACCAATAGAATGATGTTAAAGTTAAAAATGATATTTCGTTATTTCGTCTAGTAAAAATTAGGGTCGATCCTGGATGTCATCAATTTTTTGTCAGGCTATTCCTACACAACTATCTGAAAAAGAAAGTTAAACATATTCTTCTTCTTTTTAGCTTTTTAGTCAAACTTCTTTGAGTAAATTTCATGAATAATATTGTCAAATAATCATAGGATTTTCGTCAGAAAACTAAAAATACTGTTTTCAAGGATTTTTTGGCGATTTGTAAAAGTTTATTGGTAATCCAAAATTATCGATCCTTATAAATGAAAAATATACATTTCGATATGAAGTTAAAAAAATAGATTTCAAACAATAAAAGAATGCTAAAGTTTAAAATAAAGTAACATTAATACCAATAGTAAAAACTGTGGGTCGACCCTAGACGTCCTCAAGGTTTTTGTCAGGCTCTTCCTTCACAACTATTTGAAAAAGAACTCGAGTCAAAATTTGTTCTTTCTTAGCTATTAAGTCCAACTTATGTGAGTAAATTTCATTAATAATATTCTTAATTAACCGTCGTATTTAATTAGAAAACTAAAAAATACTGTTTCCAAGGATTCTTATGGTGATTTGTAGAAGTTTAATTGTAATCTGAAATTACTAATGGTTTTAAAGGTAAATATGCGATTAGATATGAAAGTTTTCTATTAGTTTTAAACCAATAAAAAAACTATAGTTAAAAATAATGTTTCGTTATTCCGAGTACTAAGAATTAGGGGTCGACCCTAGACGTCCTCAAGGTTTTTGTCAGGCTCTTCCTACACAACTATTTGAAAAAGTACTCAAGGCAAATTTTTTTCTTTCTTAGCTATTAAGTCCAACTTATGTGAGTAAATTTCATTAATAATATTCGTAATTAACCGTCGTATTTAATTAGAAAACTAAAAAATACTGTTCCCATGGATTCTTTTGATGATTTGTAGAAGTTAATTGTACTCTAAAATTACTAATGGTTTTAAAGGTAAATATGCGATTAGATATGAAAGTTTTCTATTAGTTTTAAACCAATAAAAAATACTAAAGTTAAAAATAATGTTTCCTTATTCCGAGTACTAAGAATTAGGGATCGACCCTAGACGTCCACAAGTTTTTGGTCAGGGTATTCCTACACAACTATCTCAAAACATATTTCAAATATATTTTCCTTGCTTTCTGTTATTGAATCTAGTATATTTAGGGGAAAAGCAGAAATAAAAGTGTTAATAAATCTTTGTTTTTAGATGAAAAGTAAAAAAACATTTTTCCAAACCTTTGGATAATGCTTGTTATTTAGCATTGTTTTAAAATCATCAACGGCTCTAGTATATTAAAATACGCTGGAAGATTAATTTTATACTTGTTTACTATCATATAGATAATTAAGAATTATTAAACATAATTCCGAAAAGAATCCCACTTTAATATTTTTCAACAGGAACATTTCGCAGAAAAATATTTGTTTTTATTTTTTTTCTTCCAAAGAGAACGCCACTTTCATGTTTATCCCAATCTCGTTTCTTGGATGTGGTGCTCGACTCTCCCTCTCTCACTCCATAATTCTAGATTCTTGGGGAAAACAGCAGCACCTACCGAAATGCTCATCGACTCTGAAATTCCACCGGAAGAGGAATTCAAGGAACGATCAGTACCTGCTATTTCGAAACTCGATTCGAAATACTCCAGTCAGTTTACATTCAAGAATTCTCTGACTCCCCATCTATAAAGCCACTGAATTATTGTTTACAATATCGATAAATTTCAAAAAAGAAAAATCGAAACAATATTTAAATATAATTTTTTTTTTATTGAAACTTTAATTATATTTATTCATATCTAAATGGAAATCGTGCAAATAGATATTCTTGATTAATGAAATAAAATAACGTTGTTGAGCAAACAAAAAAAAAGTAAGTGGAACATCATTGAGATAAAATCTCTTTCCATTAGATAAAGTAGACTATTGTAAAACTCTTTTTTTCCACTTTGATTTCTGAAAGGTAATTCATCTTTTCCTTATATTTTTCACTAATGGCTCTTCACCTCCGAAGAGCAAACGTTGTGTAGCCAAGCCATTAGCTAATGCGCGAGTGCAAAAATTGCAATCACGAAAAATATTATTTTTCTCTTCAGGAGATAATTAAAATCCATTCGACCAAATTGAAATTCTAATTAAATCAACTCTGACAATGATATTGAATGAAAAATGCAAGATCCTGAATTATTCCATCTACTGCTTTTCCATTTTTTAAAATAATTAATTGTTGTATACGTAACATTCGTGTATTTGCTATATATACGAAGTCCTGAGGGCTTATTCTCAATTTTGTTTTTAGAAAAAATCGTTCACTGTATTTATTGATTATTTGAAAAGTTTTATTTACTATTATAATTTAGAAAATACTCACAGAATAATAACAGATGAACTGGAAAAAAAACCATCACCAACAATCTATCTTTAACTCGAGTTGTCAAAAATAATTTCACGAACATACGAAACTTGACTCTAGGAAATTAAAATCTACTAGAGAATCTTTAGCTTTGTTCTTCTTTTCTTTTAATTGAAACCAATTTCTAAAAAATTCTAAACAATCGTAAAAACGATGGTAATTATTGTGGTTTAGAAAATTATTCGTCAGGAAATAAAATTTTCTTAAATCTACACCTATCCATAGTGTGTGAGTTCAAAATTTGAAATTGCTCGCTTGTATTTTCGCATAACTGCGCACACATTCGTAGACAGAAATGCATGGGGAGAGAATAGCATCGGGGAAAGACACACCGCACGCGGATATTAATTGGATTCCAGTTCGCAATTCCGGGAATGTTCATCGTCTATCCCTACTCCTAGATTTCCTAACCATAACTCACCCTCGCTATGCTAAACACTCAATTAAACGAACGATCAAACATCCCGTGCAGGTTGACCATCGATTTGCTAATCGTATAAACTAATTATTTACATCAGCGTTGTTTTTATTTTACTTTAATGTGCATTTCGTGCTATGTGTAATTATCAATTCCCAGAATATCTAAAACAAACTCTGTATTGTTTGGCAATATACTGCTGCTGTATTCTTGCATCTGCATTTCTGGAACATTCCTACTATGGTTTATGATCTAGAAAACAAAAAACAGAATAATATTTTAAACACTAAATATAAAAAAATAGATAACTTCGAAAAGAGTGTATAAACGATCCTCCTCACGATTCCTATTATTTTTGTCAGGGCATTCCTACACAACTATCTCAAAACGTATTTCAAATATATTTTTTGTTCCCTTTTCTCTTAAGGCAAACATATTTAAGTAAATTTCATCAAAGATGTACTTAATTCGGCACTGGATTTAATTAAAAAGGTTAAAAATACTTTTTACCTGATTTTTAGCTTTTTAGATGATCGTTGCAATTTAATGATGATCTGAAATAAACAAAGGCAGAACATATGTTTTAAAATTAATTATTCATATTAGTTGAGTACTATTAAACAATACTAAAGTTAAAAATAAAGTTTCATTAATACCAATAGTAAAAACTGTGGGTCGACCCTAGACGTCCTCAAGGTTTTTGTCAGGCTCTTCCTACACAACTATTTGAAAAAGTACTAGAGTCCAAATTTGTTCTTTCTTAGCTATTCAGTCAATCTTAGTTGAGTAAATTTCATGAATAATATTGTCAAATAAGCGTTGTATTTAATTAGAAAAATGAAAAATTCTGTTTTCAAGTATTTTTTGGCGATTTGTAAAAGTTTATTGGTAATCCAAAATTATCGATCCTTATAAATGAAAAATATATATTTCGACATGAAGTTTTAAAAATAGATTTCAAACAATAAAATAATGCTAAATTAAAAAATAAAGTTTCATTAATACCAATAGTAAAAACTGTGGGTCGACCCTAGACGTCCTCAAGGTTTTTGTCAGGCTCTTCCTACACAACTATTTGAAAAAGTACTCGAGTCAAAATTTGTTTTTTCTTAGCTATTAAGTCCAACTTATGTGAGTAAATTTCATTAATAATATTCTTAATTAACCGTCATATTTAATTAGAAAACTAAAAAATACTGTTTCCACGGATTCTTATGGTGATTTGAAGAAGTTCAATTGTAATCTGAAATTACTAATGGTTATAAAGGAAAATGTGCGATTAGATATGAAGTTTTCTCTTAGTTTTAAACCAATAAAAAAATACTATAGTTAAAAATAATGTTTCGTTATTTCGAGTACTAAGAATTAGGGATCGACCCTAGACGTCCTCAAGGTTTTTGTCATGCTCTTCCTACACAACTATTTGAAAAAGTACTCCAGGCAAATTTTTTTCTTTCTTAGCTATTAAGTCCAACTTATCTGAGTAAAATTCATTAATAATATTTTTAATTAACCGTCGTATCTAATTAGAGAACTAAAAAATACTGTTCCCTTTGATTTTTAGGTAATCGTTATTATTCTCTGGTGACTTAAAATTTACATATGGTTATAAAAGTAAAAAACGTTTTGAGACTAATTATCCTGGCTTAGTTGAATAGCAATCAAAAAAATCAAAGTCAAAAATAATTATACTAAATATAAATAAATAAAATATTAAGAATTGGGGTAGATCCCAGATATCATTACCCTTTTTGTCAGGGTATTCCTACACAACTGTCTCAATATGTACATTAGACATTTTTTTTTCTTTTTTAGCCCATATATTAATCTGTTTTTGGTAAATTGCACGAATAATATTCTTAATTACCAATTGGATTTAATTAGAAAACTTAAACAACTGTTTTTGGAATTTATGGGTGATTTATCGAAGTTTAATGGTGGTTTAAAATTACCGACCGTTTTGATGGTAATAAATACGTTTTTTAACGAGTTTCTTTTTTTTTCTTAATCTGTAAAACAATGTTAAAGTGAAAAATAATTTAAAAACATTTTCTTAACTTGAATCTAGTTTACAAAGTTTCTTCTATAAGTCAATATTCTTTCAATATTATTCTATATAAACGACAGTAATAACAGACGTTTAAAATGTATTTTGAATGAAATCGTTTAAATCCATTTTCAAAACTACCTTTTTTCGAGACATGCAAATTGTATCGTCTGCAAAAGAATGGTACAAAATCTGCAAAAAGAATTCCACTAAACGGAATAATATTTTAAAGACTAAATAACAAGGCTGATTAAATGATAATTATTTAGAAGTGTATAGCTTTTCTGGGACACAAAAACCACAAACGATAATTGGACCTATTTAAAATAGAATTTAGGAAGCAACTGTGTGTTACAGTTCCGCTTGAAAAATCCATTATGATGTTAATTTTCCCGGCTACTTATATAGGGAATTTAGAAGTACGCACACCGGTTACGTTATAAGGAGAAAGGTTTAACAAAAAAAAAAAAAAAAATCAGAAAAGAAACACGCGCTATTATATATTTACGGTCGTCGTTTTTCTGTGTAAAAGCAATCAGGGCCCACTTCTTTTTTTCAAGAATGAAATGAAGTCACGCATGCATGTGGTTTTCGATTCTAAAGAGAATATATATACACGAATGTTAGACAAGCAGGACGGAAAAAAATGCGAGGACTTAAACCACTATTTCCATAATATCTAAACGCAAGAAAAAGGGAGACAAAAGATATTATTTGCTACTGCAGTGAAAGAAATACCTGTTCACCATGATTACGTTTTACCACAAGAGTTTTGTGAATTTATCACATTCAAAAGTTTCTCTCAAATATTTTTCCAAGTACTTCACATTTTTTCTTTAGCTCTTCATAGTTTTGGAATATTTTTTAATTTTACCAATATTTGAATGAACAATAACATTGAATTTAGGAAATTTTTTGTTTCTACAACTTCAGAGCTCGGATTGTGCGACTTTTTCGACTTTTCTAAGGAAATGTGATTTTTTTCGACTTTTTTGTGAAAAGATGCGACTAATCGACTTTTTCGAGATTTTTTTTAGTAAAATGCGACTGAAATTTTTTAATTTTTCAGAAAATTAAAGTTAAAGGAAAAAGTTTTAGTCAAAAAAATGTTCTATTAAGTTTATTTAGAGATTCCTTTCAAATTTTCCAAAAAAACGTCAATAACTTCTTTTTTAAATAAACATTTAATTATTATTTTTTCATAAGAATTAAATTTCTTCAAAACATTCAAATTCAAACCTTTTTGAAATTAAACTACTTATAAAAAATTCTTATAAAACATGAATAAATCGATCACTCTGAGTCTTCGACTCGGAGCCATCGATGTCTTCATTTTTTTAATAATTAAAAATGACCGAGTGATAAAATCATTATTTTATTTTACAAGATTTTATTTAAAAAAAGAATTTAAAAATAATTGAATTTCTAAAATGAATTTTTTTATTTATAAAGATAAATAAACTTTTTACAATAATTTTATTAAAATTCTTTGCAAATGATTGAATTTCAGAGAAGAATTTTATTATTTGTAAGGATAATTGAAATTTTGAATAGATTTAAAAAAAATATATTTCAAAGTAATTGAATTTTAAAGAAGAATTTTGATATTTTTAAAAATAGTTGAAATTGTGGGGAGAATTAAAAAAAATTTGAAAATAATTGAATTTTTGCGATGAATTTTCAAATTTTTTAAAATAATTGAATTTTGCCAAGAATTTTATTAGGACTTTTGAAAATAATAAAATTTCCATGATGAGTTTTATTATTTACGAAGATAATGATAATTTTGACGAGAAATTTCAAACATTTTTTGAAAATAATTGAAATTCTGCAAAGGATTTTATTATTTTTGAAAATAAATTAATTTCTAGGGTGAATTTTATTATTTATAAAGATAATTACAAATTTACAGAAATAAGTAAATAATTAATTGAAATTCTGACAATAATTTTATTAAAATTCTTTGCAAATAATTGAATTTTGAAGAAGAATTTTGATATTTATGAAGATAATTGAAATTTTGAGAATTTAAAAAAAAAATTTTGAAAATAATGGAATTTTGCAAAGAATCTTATCAGAACTTTTGAAAATAATTAAATTTCCATGATGAATTTTATTATTTATGAAGATAATGATAATTTTGACGAGAAAATTAAAAAAATTTTTGAAAATAATTGAATTTCTGTAAAGAATTTTATTAGCCTGAAAATAAATGTATTTCTACGATAAATTTCATGATTTATAAAATTTTGACCAAAAATTAAAATAAAATTTCGAATGTAATTGAATTTTTGCGAAGAATTTCATTATTTTTGAAAATAAATTAATTTTAGAGAAGAATTTTATTATTTATAAAGATAATTGAAATTATGACAGGCATTTCATTAATTTTTTTCTTTAAATAATTGAATTTTGGAAAAGAATGTTATTATTTGTAAATATAATTGAAAATTTTGAACAGATTTTTTAAAAAGATGTTAAAAATACCTGATTAAATTTTTGCCATGCATTTTATTAAATATTATTCCAGATTGTTTGATGTTAAAGTAAGTGTTGGCGAGAAATGTGATTTTTTTTACAATTTTGACAATTTCGTGTTTCATTTTGGCGTTTTTTTTCCTAAAATTTCATTCGACTTTTTTGGAAATTTTATGCCTTTTTTCGTGACTTTTGTTGTGAATTTATGCGACTAAAGCGATTTTTTTTGAGTTTTAAAGACGATCCGAGCCCTGCAATTTCTAATGACCAAAATCATCTTCATCATCATCTTGCAAAATTATTGACTTGTTAAAAAAAAAATTTTTAATTAAAAAACTTCTTTTCCAATAGGTTAAATGTTCATATATAAACATGATGATGATAAAAAATAATTACTTTTGATCAGAAAAGAGGGCGAGTCCTTTATTTTTATTTTTAGGGCTAAAATAACGCGATTTCGTGCCAGTCAGCCAAGTGGCACGAGAAAGGAGACACAGAGAACTCAAAGGTGTAGGAATAAAGCAAAGTCCCTAAGGAAACTTTGGATCCGATTACTGGTAGTCACGCTTTCGCGTTTTCCCAAGGCTTGATCGCTTCGTCGGTTGCGTTCGCGTGATCGTGTCACGCACGTACAGCGAACTGTTACCAGAAAAGGGAAGAGACGCGAGAAGGAATTATTATTAGTAAAGAAAAGAGGAGGGCAAGAAAAAAGGGAGCAGGATCAAAAAAAAAATACATACACAAAATTGTAATAAAGAAAATCGCGTGTCTACCCCACAATCCCTTCCAATCAAGTTGATTAGTAATTAACTTTTCCTCAACAAACAAATCTATTAGATATATATTTCGAAATTTTCCTTTTCCCCTCTAATTAAAAAAGAATTTGTTTTCGTATTTCTAGGTTTTAAAAAGTAATTAGTCCTTGCGCTTATATATATATATATATATATATATACAGAAGACTAAAATCAAATTACGCTCCTCGAATTTCATTAACTTCGTCACACGTTCTCGCAATTTAGGAGAAAATTTATATTATATAAGTTCATTGCCGAAAACGATAAAACCCGAGTTAGTGCGACGCTGGGAGAAAGAAGGTGCAAAAAAAAAGGAGTACAGAGTCGAGAGAAATTCTAGATGAAGCCACGTTGGCAAATGTAATTATTTGTAGAATTTAGTGTAAGGGAAGCGTATGTCAGGGAACGTCTTGAATGAAATACACACATCTCTTTGGATTTTAGTTTCTCCCACGAACGTTTTCCAACCCTCGCTCGCGCGCTCACATATAGGTCGCCACGAATTTGTCAATTAAGAACAATGTAATTACATTTGTTCCGGAAACTTTAGTTTGTTTACACATCTATATATAGGAAAGAGGGAAAATTGTTGTATTAACACGGTCCTATTATATATAGACACGAAGAAAAATTAATGAGAAACTAAAAGGATTGTTTGTTGAAAATATTTTTTTTCTTAAATACTAAAACAGAAAAAAATGATTCTTGAAAATCCGTGAAGTAAAGTAAAGTCAATTAGTAATTAGTCTTTCCTTTAAGAATGAAACGAACACATTTTAGAGATAATTAAATTATTATTAAACTTGTAGCAAAATTTTCTATTTCGTTGTTACTATCAAAATTTGCTTTTCCAAATTTTTAATGAAAATACGTAATTAACTTTAACTATAATTATAAACGTCGTATTCTGTCCAGTCTGTCCACACCTGAACTTAGTCATGATTATGCTTTTGTTTTTTTTATATGTTTCGATAGATAATATTATTTTTCTGTATTTTTTCACTCTTACTTTTTAAATTTAATAATAGGTATTTATTTATTTTATTAGAAATATTATTTTTACTTTTCAAATAATACAAAACTATTTTTATTAATTTACAAAAATTATTAATTATATTTTTCAATATTTCTCTTTTTTCCAGAAAAATTAGCACTTTGTAAGAAATATTTTAAGACTAGGATATTAATCTTTTCATTTTTTCTAAAAAAAAACAATTAAAAAACAGTTGGAAAATTAAAATAACAAAATATTTTGCATATTTTCTGCTTCTCAATGACAATTTTTAAACAAAGTACAAGTTTTAAGTAGAAAAAAAGTTATAAATCAAATTTTGATTAAGAAATTTGATATTTTTTTTCGGAAAAAATATTTACAGAATTTCTGTTTGTTAAAAACTATATTATTGAAATTACTTTATTATTTGTTTTGCTTGAGAAATTTATTAAAGACTTGATCAGGGTTGTCACGCATTTGTTTATTTGAAAGTTCCTCATTTTTTCAGTTTAAAAAATGGAAATTTTCCAGGTTTTTTAAAATAACATTATTTTTTAGCACATTAATAATACGAAATAATTGATTTCGTTTGAAGATTTTTAATAACATTTTTAAGAAGAAAGAAATTTATAAAAAATTTGTAAATAATAGTAATAATAATAATAATAATAATAATAAATAATAATAATAATAATAATAATAATAATAATAATAATTTGTAATAATAATTTTTGAAAATAATTGAAATTTTGACGAGAATATTTAAAAAAAATTCAATATGTACTACTTCAATAAAATTTCACAAAACAATTCAATTATTTTAAAAGAAATTTTAATTTTTTTTATAATTTTTTTAGTTTTAAGTATTCAATTATATTTTTAAAGATAACGTAATTCTTCGCAAAAATCCAATTATATTCCAAAACTCCCAAAAATTCCCTTTAAAATTTAAATTATCTTTATAAACACTAAAATTTTTTTCCAAAATTCAATTATTTTTAATATACAACATTTTCATCAAATTTCTCTAAAAATGCAATTATTTAATATTATTATATATAATTGAGTAATTGCAATCATTTATACTTTTTCCAAAATTCAATTTATTTAGTGTTTTAAGTAAAATTCATTCATAAATCCATTATTATTTTTAGTAATGAATGAAATGTATATTAAAAAATATAACAAATTTTATAAGAATTTGTATTATTAAAGTTTTTCATAAACCTAAATTGTATTTAAAATCTGTAAAGCTTGATTGAAAATCTTTTCAATGATTAGGAATGTAACATTTAGAGTTTTCTTAAGAATTTTCGAAATTGAATATTGTTTCTGTAATTTTGACAAATTTTTCTGACTTTTTTATAAAGATGAAGTTAGATTAGCATTAACAAAATCCCCCCAAAAAAATCCCAAAAATAGGTTAATTTAATGATGAACTTTGGAATAATATTTTATTTATTATTTTATATTTTTAAATGGTTATATCAATTTATAATAATAAATTTAGACCTTCTTAATAAATGCCAATAATTTTTATTATATTTTTGTACTAAAATGTATTTCTCTTGAATTATTTTCTACTGGCAGAAAATTGACAGTTTTCAGCCAATTTCTGAACTGAATACATTTAGTTTTAAGAATATTTAATAAAAGTTTTCGATTGAACACAATTATGTATTTAGAATATTTTTTAAAATTCTTTCGAGCATTCAATTATTTTCAAATATCACGTTAAAATTCTTTAAAACAATGTAATTATTTTTATGACATTTTATTAAAAAAACAATTGTTAAAAAATTTAAGAAACAAAAAGGCAAACAACAACTGACTTCAAACTGCAAATAGATTACCGGAATATGTACTTTATTATTAATAAATTTATTAACAATCACGGTTCGGGGATCAATTCCGACAGATGGTGTGACGATTCAGAATGTCATCATAATAGTTGTGAGAGCAACACCATATTTCGAAGATGTTATACTTTCATGAAAAAAAATGACAAAGAACGAAATTTTTCAAAAGTTGTAACTCTATATAAACCATCTTAATCAATCGAAAGCAGAATATTTAATTATTCCAAATTTAATAAATAGTCCTCCATATATAAAAATACGATAAACATGAAGCAGAAACAGGAAAATGTGATTTTGGAAAATTGTCAATGCAAACGGGTCATTTCTTGACAAGTACGCGGTGATTTTATGGCAGAGGGCTAAAGTTTACGAGCATTTGCTGTCGTAGCGCCTTTACATAGACGCGATTACGTAAAACCCAATTTGTATATATATAGAGAGAGAAAGGAGAAGAGAGAGAGAAAGAAAAAGAGAATAAGAGGAACTGCGCGGATATAGGGTTCGCGCTGGATAAAGCGCAAAAGATAACTATCGTTCCTGGGCGTTGCGTTGATAGGGATGTACACACCATAAAAGTATAACGTTTCACAATTTCCATTGGAACTTGGTTTTAAAGTTGATTTTCTTGAATTGGAGTGTGCCGCGAGCGCTTTTGTGTTCAACTCACAGTAAATGGACGCAAATGAAATTGGATGTCATTTCCGCGTCTCTATAGTCGAGACACCAATCTCTCGAAACATCGCTGATAGAATAACAAATCCTCGACAATAAATGTCTCTTCTACAAAATAATAATTTAATACTTGAATTGCAATTTCAAAACTTTTGTTTTATAACGAATAGCAAAAATTATTAATTAACAATTCTTTGGACAAATTAAGTTATTTTGCTTTTGTGATGATGGAGACTGTGGATTAAAATTGAGCGAAGAACGATTTTCTTTTTTCAACTCGTTCACCTAATCTCGTTACACCAAGTCTGAAGAGTACTAGGGGTCGACCCTCTTAATCCCCACTTTTTTGTCAGGGTATTCCTACACAACTTTATCAAATACGTTTGTTAAAAAAATGTTTTCCATATCAGCTGTTAAATACAGCTCATTTGAATGATATGCAAGAATAAAAATGTTATTTCCACTTTGGAATTAATTGAAAAACACAAAAATACACATTCCCATGATTTTCAGATTTTTAGATGATCTAAGTAATGGCGATGCTTAAACTTCAAATGCATTTAAAAATGCATGACAGAGGACTCTTTTGCAACTAGTTCTCAACACTATTCAAGATCGGATTATCAGATTACATTACCAGTTCATTTAACAACCTAATCGTTATTCTTAAAGTAAGATATATAATTTTAATTCTACTCATTGTATTTTTGTTAATTCTTATCATTCTTGTTGGTTTTTAAATTAATACTCTCACAACATCTAGTAGGCTCATTGACTTTTATCATCATCTTAAATTTGATTTATCCTTGAAACTAGTTACTCCAAGTCTGAGGAATACTGGGGGTCGACCCTCTTTACCCTCACTTTTTTGTCAGGGTATTCCTACACAACTTTATCAAATAGGTTTGTTAATAAATTTTCTTTCATATCAGCTGTTAAATACAGCCCATTTGAATGGTATGCAAGAATAAAAATGTTATTTCCACTTTGGAATTAATTAAAAAACACAAAAATACACATTACCATGATTTTCAGATTTTTAGATGACCTAGATAATGGCGATGCTATAAACTTCAAAAACATTTAAAAAATTACAATTATGTTTCAAAGGAGAAATTTCTACGTCACTTTATTGCTCCAGTAGGAGTAAGTAAAAAATTTCAAACAATTTTACAAATAAGGAAAGTTATTAGTTAGCATTGTATTTATCTGATCAGTTTCCTAGTCTGTTTTACAACAAATTTTAAGTTTTAAAATTAATTTATCTGCTCAGGGAAAAATTTGTAAAATATAAATTTACTAAATAGAATATATTCTATAATCGACAGCATGGGAATAGGAAGCATTGTAAATTAGTAAAGGCATTACAAAGTGTCGTCTTGCGTATCAGGGTGAGATGTGTTTGTTGACTCGTTGAACAAAAGCATTGCATAAACTCTTCTCACTCTTTCTCTCTTCTCTTTCTCCCCTTTTCGAGTTGTACTTTACTTCTACATTCTGAGATTCTTAATAAAGCTGGGATACAATGCAAATGCCGGAACCAATAAAACCTCCGGAACTCATTACGAAACTGAGACACGACACGCTAAGAGAAACAGGAGTGGGTCTCCTGTGATCGTTTACCCGATTTTACCTTCCAAATATATACAACACTGTGTATGCAAAAGAAAAGGAAATAGAATTATCGGGATAATTTAATTCGAATTCGAATAAATATTTATGAAAAATAAAAATTATTATCTGGATCATCTTGATGATGATTTTTCTGGAGTGAATATAGTATCGATCTGATGATGAATTGAAAAAATAACCCAAATTATGGCGTCTAGATGATGATCGCATCCTTTTGGTTGGATGACAAACTGAATTTCGGGAGAGGTATATTCCTGGGGTTCTAAATCATGTTGGAGTCAACACACATGCTTTCTAGTTATATGCGTCTATTGAATACTCAACATTCATATCTCTCTAAACTGGAGTTGAATTGGAGCGTCGACGAGAGATAGGATTGAGCAAGGACATGGTGTTATAACATGCTTCCGCGACCGCTGCCATCGATGCAATGCAGAAATATATACATTACCGGTCATGTACCACTCGAATCTCCAACTATTACTCAAGCCGATTATTTGCCATTGTTCATACCGGTATACAACACAATATGGAAACGTCGACGAAGATCCAAAGCGTCCCCTGAACCCAAACCCACCCACCCTCCCTCTCCCCCCACCACATACACCAGCAATGTTAACAGTGGTTTTCAGAGGCAGTGGGTGGGTTTTGGGGGTTTTGAGGTAACTGCCTAACCGTCGCAGGCAATGCTCATTCCCTCCCTGTTTGTACCGAGTAACGCTAATGAGTTGGGCTGTGTGGTTGGTAAACCACCATACAGGGTGCGACCTCGTGCTAGAGCGCCAACCCTCAAAGCTAATATAATTATTGAACAGAAGGTTTCGACAATGTCAAGAACAAACTCCACTTCAATCTATATAATCAAACCTAATTGCCGCCTCTGTCGTGTGTAATTTTGTTATCTTTCATTTTTGTGCTGCAAAAAAAGTTTAATGAGGGGGTAACATGAGGATAGCAATTGTGTTAGATTGAGATTCTAATGTCATTTACGGGGGATTTTAATTAACTGACAAATTTCATATTCACTGTAGAGTGTAGAAATAATTAACATCTCTGGAAGGGTGATTATAAACTACAGTATGTTTATTATTAGTCACGAATTAATAATATTCTTCTATTCATCTTATTAATTCTACATTCGATTGTAAGTATATTGATTTCACCAAACATAATTAAAAGTTAATCAATGATTAAATCCACTTTTAATCGTCATTAGGAGAATGTGGCCCTCACGGATTTGTGTTTATAAATCGGTAAACCTTCCACAAAGTACATATGTTTAGAATACTTCAGAATACCCCTAAAGTCCTTAGAGTAGAGTGAGAATAATAAGGGGCCCAACTCTGATTCCTAAGGAACTCCAGTTTCAATATGTTCCCACTCGGATAACTCTCCCTAAAGTAAGATTTATAATTTTACTTCTATTCATTGAATTTTTGTTAATTTTTTTCATTCTTGTTGATTTTTAAATAAATACTCTCTCATTGACTAATGATCATCCCAAATTAGATTCATTCTTGAAACTAGTTACTCCAAGTCTGAGGAATACTGGGGGTCGACCCTCTTTACCCCCACTTTTTTATCAGGGTATTCCTACACAACTTTATCAAATACGTTTGTTAATAAATTTTCTTTCATATCAGCTGTTAAATACAGCCCATTTGAATGGTATGCAAGAATAAAAATGTTATTTCCACTTTGGAATTAATTAAAAAACACAAAAATACACATTACCATGATTTTCAGATTTTTAGATGTTCTAAGTAATGGCGATACTATAAACTTAAAATGCATTTAAAAATACATGACAGAGGACCCTTTTGCGACTTGTCCTCAACACTATTCAAGATCGGATTATCAGATTACATCACTAGTTCATTTAACAATATAATCGTTATTCTTAAAGTAAGATATATAATTTTAATTCTACTCATTGAATTTTTGTTAATTTTTTCATTCTTGTTGGTTTTTAAATAAATACTCTCACTTTTAAATAAATACTCTCTCATTGACTTATGATCATCCCAAATTAGATTCATTCTTGAAACTAGTTTTTCCAAATCTGGGGAATACTGGGGGTCGACCCTCTTTACCCTCACTTTTTTGTCAGGGTATTCCTACACAACTTTATCAAATACGTTTGTTAATAAATTTTCTTCCATATTAGCTGTTAAATACAGCCCATTTGAATGGTATGCAAGAATAAAAATGTTATTTCCACTTTGGAATTAATTAAAAAACACAAAAATATACATTCCCATGATTTTCAGATTTTTAGATGACGTAGGTTATGGCGATGCTATAAATTTCAAATGACCACCTTCTTTTGGATCTTTGACAGAGGACACTTTTGCGACTAGTCCTTAACACTATTCAAGATGGGATTATCAGATTACATCACCCGTTCATTAAACAACCTAATCATTATTCTTAAAGTAAGATTTATAATTTTAAATCTACTTATTGTATTTTTGTTAATTTTTTTCTTTCTTGTTGGTTTTTAAATAAATAATCTCACAAAATTTACTAGGTTCATTGACTCATAATCACTCCAAATTAGATTCATTCTTGAAACTAGTTTAAAACGATGAACGTTAGGTATATATTTTAAAAGATTTCTTGTTTTTGAAGAAACAAGATTTCCTTTAAAAGGTTTCTTGTTTTAGACGAAGCAACGTTTCCTAAAAAGACTCTACCATAGCAATTCCGCTTAAAGGATATAAATCAATTCCAACAGTTTTTTTTTCATCCCGATTTCATCGTTTTAGAAAAAGTCATCCACAATAATTCCCCCATACTCACTAGGTGAAAATTTCCATAAAGTGAAATGCCAGGAACTTTTTCACTTGGGTCAGCAATTCATTTAGTTGACAAACTCTAGATTTAGTTTCTATCGCCATTAAAAAGATTAACCCCACAATGGTCGCGGAAATATTATCATCAAGTAATTCTTTTTTTTGTGCGTCCATAAATTCCACTTCTTGTGCTGTGTTTGTGAACCATTTCGCCCGTTTATGAGTCAACTCACTCTCCCCCAGCACCGCACACATATATATATTTATGTATATGTTTGTGGCTTATCGTGAAAATCGCGGAAGGTAAATAATCTGTGAGGAATGGGACATTCGCTCTATGAAATAATGTTGGTATCTGACACAACACCCTATACCTCCCACAGCTACTCTTCTCTCGCTCTATCCACAGAGTAGAATCACCCTTCTGTTACATGAAGCGCATAGAGGAGAGGTTCTTTTGCGGATTGGCGAACTAAACGTGTTGGTGACAAGGACGTTAGCTATAGGTACGCGAACAATGCAACCGGGGTTGCAGTAATCGTTTCCGAAAGTCATCGCAGTAAAATACAAAGTTCCACACAACAACAACAACACCACCACAACCACTACCACCTAACAAATATAATACAATAATACTATTGTTTCTTCATATCGTATTATGCGCTGCTTTACTGAGCGTACTTAACCTAAGTTTGTCTCACATTTGCTTTTCTAATCCGAGTTTGAATAATTTTGAGATTAACTTCTGCTTCACTCCTGCTTGCGCTTCTAAATTGGATCGTTTTAATCCTTTTGTATCGCGAATAATAAGTTTCTTATTTTCTTATTACCCTCTCTCTATATGCTATATAATGATGTAGTATTTTCAAATATTTCCCATTGTTTCATTATTTCGTAAAGGAAAAAAAATTATTTTTGAAAAGTGAAATGAAAAAGACTTGAAATAATTTTTTTTCGTGACAAATATTTTGTTTAAATTTGGCATGATTATGCAAAATTATCCGCTAAAATGAGGCATGATTATGTGAAATTATGTGCTAAAAAGAGCATGATTATAGAAATTATACAAAATTAAATTTTAAATTCGTTTTGGTCGAAAGGCGAAGAATTTAATTTTGAACATATTTAAAACGATTGAAAGTTGCATTTAACAAATGTTTCGTTTACACAGAAAATTGGATAATTTTTACTCAAATACAACCTTCAATCGTTTTAAATGTTCAAAATTAAATTAAAAATTAAAATTAAATTAAATTTAAATTAAACGAATTTAAAATTTAATTTGTTTTTTTCTTTAAAATTACGAAATGATAACACTAGATTAACTTTTGTTTTGACTGTAGATCAGATTTTTTTCTTATAAACAAAATTGAAAATTTTTCTATTGTACTCCAAAATTCAGCATAAAATATATATTTTTTAAATGTTTTGTAACAATAAGCAATAACAATAGAAGCTAAAAGTACTTTTTAAAACGATTATTATACTTTTCAGTCACATCTGTTGCTCATATCTTACACTTATAGTTTTTTTTTTTAATTTTCAGAAATTAAAAAATTTTTAAACAACATTTAATAAATACGCATGTTCTTCAAACATTATTCTATTGGCAAAAAAAGTATTTATTTGAAACTCTTCAAATAAGTATGTATTTATTCATAATTAATTAATTTAAAAAAAGAAAAGAATGTAAAGATTTTTTTTTCACAGTTTAGTTAAATGAAAGCACTATTTTGAAAATTAGTAAAAAAATTATACAATAATATGCGCTTTAAAGTCATGTTGAAATGGTTTGAAACACGAATTAACATAGAATTATTATGTTTTTACTTGATTTTAAAAAATTATGCAATTATGCAACCGCATAATTTACATTTCTCTATATATCTAATAATGAAAAAAATTAAAAGAAGAAAAAAAGTTAAGCCCTAAACGGAATTCACGTTTTAGTTTTGAAAAGAAATAAACAAATATTAATAAATTTGTCTTTTTTCTCATTTTTTTTTATTGTAAAATCTAAGCTTTTCCGGTTAAGTGGTTTTTTTTAATTTTAACAAAAACACGGTGTGAAGTTTTAATTTTGAGACTATTTTTGCATGAGTTGTTATAAAACGGTAGTACATAAATTTTTCGTTTTCTTTTAAAAAACAAACTGTTTTTTCATTGTTTTTTTGAAATTTTATATTTGTTGTACATTCAAAGACAGTTTTTTCTCGATTTACAAAATACAATCTTGTAATGTTAAAATTTAAAGTTTTTCTTTGTAAACAAATTTATTAAATTTTGTCTCCTGGTTTTGGTTAAATATAATACTTACTTATTATAATACTTATTTTTTTATTTGACAAACTATTCATCTCCGAAGTCTTTTTTATATTTGATAAGCGTTATTGTTTTGTTTTAAAGTTTTTAATAATTATTTTCAAACACCAAACCCTTGAATTATAAAAAAAATTTCCGTTTTATTAATTATAAAATATTTTTAATTTTTTAAAATATAAAATATTAAGTAGAAAGTTAGATAAATAACAAAATTATAATTAAAAATTAAAAATTTTTTATAGAAAATATCAATTTTGAACTTAAAATGATAAATTAAAAAATTCATTACAATTTTTTTCCGTTCAATAAAAAAAATATATATTAGTTATTTTTGAAAAGATAAAATAGTTATAAATAAATTATTAAATTCACAATTCATTAAATTGTAAATGAATAATGTTAAAAGTTTAATAAATTAAAGAAATTAAATTTAAAAGGAATTTCTTTACAAAAAGCCCAAGATTGATTACATATTTAACCTTCAAAACACTTAATATTAAAATAATGCTGGAAGGCTTATTTTGGAAAATTAATTTTGCGCAACTCAGATTTTTATCTTTAAACGTATTTAAAACCTACCTATGACAATAAAATTCAGAAAATGTAAAAATTAATTTTTTTTAGTTTTTCGAAAAAACAGAATCCTTTCAAGAGAATCACCCATATATTATATTGTATAATTATTATAAGATTTTGATTTTACAAAACGTTTAATAAATTTTTTTAATTTCCAGAATTAATTGTTTTTGACGCGCTTAAGAATTACACGTGTTCATTAAAATTTTTGTTGCGTTTCTTTTAAATTTCAACGCACACGAAAAAATATCACCAGTTGTCGAATTTTTATATATAATAATAAAAAAACGAAGGTTTCTTTAAAAAAAAATTTCTGTGTTATAATCTTTATGAAAAGTCATAAAAAAATCAAACATTCAGCAGGTATTAAATCGATTTTCTGACGAGATTCAAAAAAAATCATGGATTGTATATATATATATAAAAATTCGAATTCGGTTGTGGTGTAGCGTGCATAATGTGGGTCGCGCTATTGTCCTCCGCAAAAGGCGCGGAGGCGAGTAGAGAAGGCTAATCGTATTGAAAATTTTCGCCCTCCAATGGTCGGTGTGTGACTTGTTGTGTGTGAACCATGAGAGGGCGAACTTTATATGCGTTCAAGTCGTAAGGTCTTCACGGTTAAATCGCGTCCAACTATCCAAATTCGCCGCGGATCAATTTTTTTTTTCCTTCACTTTTGTAAAATAGTTTCCTTCTTCTCCCACATTTCTATATAAATAATAATTTTTACCATCAAATATAAAGGAGAGAAACAGTTTCGTCCGGTATTTTTATTCAACCTCAAATAAAGATCAATTTTTTCCAGCCAGGTGAAAGTTTAAAGTTAAAGTCAAAGGCACGCGCGATCATATCTTATCGCTTCCAACACTTTGGAAAAAGTAAAAATGAACAGTTGTGCATTTTTATTGTTACTACAAAATTTTTGAAGCGTGTTAGTTTTCTTTTTTTTTTTTTTAATTGAAGTCCCAATTTTTACGAGTTTACCATCTTTTAGAACGAAATTTCATCTTTTTTTCTTGATCTATATATATGAATGTCAAATTAAAATGAATGTCAAATTTAATGTTAATGCCAAAACGTATCTTTTCGACTTTGACTTAGATTTGAACTTTGAATTTTAAAGTGATGATTAAAGTTAAAATAAATGTTAAATATTGTCAAAAGTTAAATGAAAAGCCTTTGACTTTGTTCATGACTTTATATGATAAAGTTAAAATTAATGTCAAACGTTGTGTTAAAGTCAAAATGAAAATCATGGACTTTTTAACTTGAAGTCAATGTTAAATGAAAGCCAACATGAAAATCTTTGACTATCACAGTAAAACGTTATGTGTTAAAATAACACCAGAATGGATTAAAATAATCTGGAACAGTTTAATCCTCCTAAGATTTAATTAACACCAGAAAGAATTAAAATAATCTATTTTTGTGTTATTTTTAATTATGAATGAAATTTTATTTTAAATAAATCACCAAAGTCGACGATTTGGAAAAATTCAACGAATTTAGCTTCTCTAGGGAGAATAGTAAGTTAGTTACTAACTAACTTAGTAACATAGTTACTAAATTCAATTGTGTTTAAAATTTTTTAAAAAGTTGTCGTCAAAATTTCTATTCTCTTTATAGATAATAAAATTCTTCTCTCATATTCAATTATCTCCCATAGATAATAAAATGAAAATAAAAAATTATTTTTTTCTGCGACCTTTAAAAATTGATTGTTGGTCACTAAGCAACTACTAAAACAATTTTAATTAATATCCGGGACGTCAAAATTAATTTAATTCATTTTTTCTAAAAAATAACCACCGCCGAAAATCAGCAGAAAATTAAAAAAATAATTTTTTTCTTCGAACTTCAAGACTAAGCAACTACTAAAACAATTTTAATTAATATCCGGGTCGTCAAAATTAAATTAATCCATTTTTTCTAAAAAATAACCACAGCCGAAAATCAGCAGAAAATGAAAAAAATTATTTTTTTCTTCGAACTTCAAGACTAAGCAACTACTAAAACAATTTTAATTAATATCCGGGTCGTCAAAATTAATTTAATTCATTTTTTCTAAAAAATAACCACAGCCGAAAATCAGCAGAAAATGAAAAAAATTATTTTTTTCTTCGAACTTCAAGAAAATGAAAATAAAAAATTATTTTTTTCTGCGACCTTCAAAAATTGATAGTTGGTCACTAAGCAACTTCTAACTTCTTACTTAGGACATATATCTGAGTAAGAAAAAAAATATAAACAATAAAAAAATTAATTTAAATAATTTACAGCAGTAGATATTATTTTTCGAAAAATTTGCACTTTCACAGAAATGTTTAATTTCTGAAAAATTTAAGAGGGTAGAAAACGTTGGGAATAATTTATTATTACTAAGGACATATATCTAAGTAAGAAAAATAAATTCCCGTCGTTATGTACCACCCTAAGTTTTTCAGAAATTAGACATTTCTGTGAAAGTGCAATTTTTCGAAAAATAATATCTACTGCTGTACATTATTTAAATTAATTTTTATTGTTTATATTTTTTTTCTTACTCAGATATATGTCCTGAGTAATAATAAATTATTCCCAACGTTTTCTACCCCCTTAAATTTTTCAGAAATTAAACATTTCTGTGAAAGTGCAATTTTTCGAAAAATAATATCTACTGCTGTACATTATTTAAATTAATTTTTATTGTTTATATTTTTTTTCTTACTCAGATATATGTCCTAAGTAAGAAAAAAATAATCCCGTCGTTATGTACCCCCCTAAATTTTTCAGAAATTAGATTTTTCTGTGAAAATGTAATTTTTTTAAATTAATTGTTGACTGCTATTTATTATAATAAACAATTATATTATTTGTTTTTATATTTTTTTATGTGTTTGGGATCTTATCTCTGTTTTTGTTTTGTATCTGTATTTTTATTGCAAGTTTATAATAGTTTTCTAGCAATTATTTTTAATGCAATTTTAATCAAATCCCTCGAAAAGTGTAATCATTCTCAAAAATCTTATTAAAATTCGTCTAAAAATTTAATGATTTGAAAAATTTGTTCATAACATTTTTTATGAAAATTTAATTTCAAGAAACATGAAATTAATAAATAAATTATTTTTGTATTTAAATTATTGAATTCTCGTAGAATTTACTAATAAAAATGGTTTTAAAAATGAATTTCAGTTAAAATTTTAGATTATACTTAATTAAAAGCATTATAACATGGTTTTTTAGAAATAATTAAATTTTGAAAAAGTTTCAAACTAAAATCATTGAAATTCTTAGTTTTCAATATTTTTGACGAAAAAATTCTGTTAAATTAATTATTTTTTAAAGTTTAATAGAATTTTTATTGAAACTATTTCGAGTTTTTATTTTTTAATATATATTTAATTGCAGAATTCCCAAATAATTGAAATTTTGTAAAAATGAATTGGAAACGAATTATGTTCATGCAAGTTTTAATAAAATTCGACAAAAGAATTGAATTCTTAAAAAATTGTTACTAAAATTCTTTATGAGAACAGAATTTTGAAAAAAAATTCAATTATTCAATAAATTATTTACTTTTGCATTTAAATAATTAAATTCTTGTAGAATTTTCAAAATAAAAATTGATTTTCATTCCATAAAAATGAATTTCAGTTAAAATTTTAGATTATAATTGAATATTAAAAGAAATATAGACTGAACTTTTTGGAAATAATTGAATTTTGAAATTAATATTTTTGGAAAAGTTTAATTGAATTTTTTAAATTTATTTAAAGCTTTTATTTTCTATTATGCATTTAATTAATGAATTTAGAAATATTTGAAATTTCCTGAAATTGATTAATTAATTATTATTAAAAATAATAGATATAAAGTAAAATTGTAGTTACAAAATTTTTGAAAATAATAATTGAATTGAAATAATGAAAATAATTTTGAAGAATAGTATAATATTCTTACAATATAAAATAATTATTTTATTACTTGGTCATGTTTGATTATTATAGAATATGGAGAAACTGATCACTCCGCGAGTCGAAGACTCGGAGTTATCGACATTTTCATATTTTATAGTTATAAAAATATTTAATAAACTAAAATTTCATTGATTGTAAAAAATAACACCAAAATTGATTATTTTAATCTTTTTTCGTGTTAATTTAATCTGCAACACTTTTTAATACCTCACGATTTACTGTGTATGACTTTGATTATTATTTTGAAAGTTAAAGTCAAAATGAAATACTTTGAATGTGAAAATCAAAGTCAAAGTTAAAATGAATGTCAAATTTAATGCAAAAGTTATATGTTCTCGATTTTGACTTTAATTCAAAACATTGAAATTTAAAGTGATGATCATTGTTAAAATGATGGTTAAATATAATGTCAAAGAAAAAAGCGACGCTGGTAGAAATAAAAGTTAAATATTCAACAGGAAAAAAATGAAAAAATTCAAATTCCTTTTTTTTGTCAAGTAAAGAGTTTTTTTGAAAACAAAAAAAATGGAGTAAAATTTAGCGGTGTTTGTTCGGTCAGAAAGAGCGTCGTCGACACCTGGAGCACCGCAGGCGGTTATATTGCCGCGGCAAATACACACACACATACAAACAAACAAACTGTATACATATTCCACACATATCAGAGAAGAGTTTTTTCCTCGACAGGGTGGCTGCAGATCGGTATCCTTTGTAGGGAAGCAAGCTCAAGTATCTGTATCTTCAACTCGACTATCCGATACCAAATATGCTTCGGGTATATTATACAAGAGAGTCAAACATTTCCGCGCGCGCAAAGAATATTGCGCCAAAGAGAGAGAGAGAGAGAGAGAGAGAGAGAGAAACGACATTTTTCTCGCCATGAAGGAGTCACGATACTATCAGAGTTAACACCTGCGAAGATTCGCACGGTAGGTGGCTTCTGTGTATTATATCCTCTATAGGCACAGGTTCAATGTTGTATTTATACGCACACACTTTGAATAAGAGTTGTTCCTCTTCCTACATATTCCCTCTTTTGTATTCGTTTATACCATTATGTACGCGCCGGCAACTTGGTGTACTTATGCACTTTCGCCATCACACCAACAAATCCTCTCTCCTCTCTCTCTCCCAATATATCTTCGATACACTAAAGAATGAAAATAAATAACCATTCAGTTTGGTGTGCCAGTGACTGATCGTCTTTTAAGATATATAATATTTTTCATAGCAAAGAGGACAATTTTTTTAATATTCAACATATATTTAATATTACTCATCGATACTCTCTAAATCTGAATTAGTAGAAAGTTACTAATGAAATGGTGAAAAGTCCTCCACTAAATGATTTAGTAATAATTCTACTAACAATTAGTAAAATTTTACTAATTGTTAGTAGAGCGTTACTAATTGATTAGTAGAATTCTACTAACAATTAGTAAAATTTTACTAATTGTTAGTAGAGCGTTACTAATTGATTAGTAGAATTCTACTAACAATTAGTAAAATTTTACTAATTGTTAGTAGAGCGTTACTAATTGATTAGTAGAATTCTACTAACAATTAGTAAAATTTTACTAATTGTTAGTAGAGCGTTACTAATTGATTAGTAGAATTCTACTAACAATTAGTAGAACTGTTTTATTAATAGTCGATAAAACAGTTTCACTAATTCATTTAGTAAAGAAGTGACTTTTAATTAGTAGAATTCTACTAAAACATTAGTAGAATTTTACTAAAAATTAGTAATATTCTACTAATGAAAAAAGTGAAAAGTCGTTCACGAAAACTATACTAAACAAGTTGTGAATTAAGATGTTCATTACATGAACATTTTGCTTCCTCTTTACGATAAGCAAAAAATTTGCTTTAAAGTGAATTTTTTCATTTTATTTAATTCTATTAATGCTAATAAAATATATTCTTTTTATACATCAATGGATTCGTCTTGATGAAATGAAGATTTTTAGTTTGTTTTTAAGTCTAGATTAACATTTTATTATAAAGTAACATAATTTTTAAGAAGGAAATAAATTTCTAATAAAAGTGCGAATTTTTGGTTTTAATTATGTTTAATTCTATAAATTCAAATAAAATATATACTTTATATATACCAATCGATCCGTTTTAATGCAACGGATAAGATTATTGAAAAAAATGAGTAAAATCTTATTGTACTGGAATATAATTTTGATGAAAGAACTAAATTTTTGATAAAAAAAGGTAATTTTTTTGCTTTAATTGTCATTACCTCTATAAACTCTCATACAATTTATACTTTATATATACCAATCGATTCGTCTTGATGCAAAGAAGAAGATTTTATTGTATATTAACTTTAATATTCAATTAAAAAAATTTTTTTTGAAAAAAGTAAAAAAAAAATTTTTTTTTAAAGATTTTTTAATGTCCATCAATCCATTTCGAGATATTTTTATGATAAATATTCCTAGCAATTTTCAGCCGAATTCGTTGAAACCTCTTCGAGTTATCGTGTTCACAAAAAACGGGATCAACACACACACACACACATACATACATCCGGACAAAGGTTTTTCTAAAATAACAGACACTTTTTCATTTTGAAACTTCAGTTTTCGGTAACTTTTTCCAATTTCATTTTGAAAGTGTTTTTCTTCTTTTTCCTGATAACTGGAACAAAAACAAACAACTTCACCTCTGGACACATTTTTGTAGGACAAAAATTAAAAAAGTTACAAAGGTTTTTCTAAAATAACAGACACTTTTTCATTTTGAAATTTCATTTTTTGGTAACTTTTTCCAATTTTATTTTGAAAGTGTTTTTCTTCTTTTTCCTGATAACTGGAACAAAAACAAACAACTTCACCTCTGGACACATTTTTGTAGGACAAAAATTAAAAAAGTTACAAAGGTTTTTCTAAAATAACAGACACTTTTTCATTTTGAAACTTCAGTTTTCGGTAACTTTTTCCAATTTCATTTTGAAAGTGTTTTTCTTCTTTTTCCTGATAACTGGAACAAAAACAAACAACTTCACCTCTGGACACATTTTTGTAGGACAAAAATTAAAAAAGTTACAAAGGTTTTTCTAAAATAACAGACAGTTTTTCATTTTGAAACTTCAGTTTTCGGTAACTTTTTCCAATTTCATTTTGAAAGTGTTTTTCTTCTTTTTCCTGATAACTGGAACAAAAACAAACAACTTCACCTCTGGACACATTTTTGTAGGACAAAAATTAAAAAAGTTACAAAGGTTTTTCTAAAATAACAGACATTTTTGCATTTTGAAATTTCATTTTTGAGTAACTTTTTCCAATTTCATTTTAAAAGTGTTTTTCTTCTTTTTCCTGATAACTGGAACAAAAACAAACAACTTCACCTCTGGACACATTTTTGTAGGACAAAAATTAAAAAAGTTACAAAGGTTTTTCTAAAATAACAGACACTTTTTCATTTTGAAACTTCAGTTTTCGGTAACTTTTTCCAATTTCATTTTGAAAGTGTTTTTCTTCTTTTTCCTGATAACTGGAACAAAAACAAACAACTTCACCTCTGGACACATTTTTGTAGGACAAAAATTAAAAAAGTTACAAAGGTTTTTCTAAAATAACAGACATTTTTTCATTTTGAAATTTCAGTTTTCGGTAACTTTTTCCAATTTCATTTTGAAAGTGTTTTTCTTCTTTTTCCTGATAACTGGAACAAAAACAAACAACTTCACCTCTGGACACATTTTTGTAGGACAAAAATTAAAAAAGTTACAAAGGTTTTTCTAAAATAACAGACATTTTTTCATTTTGAAACTTCAGTTTTCGGTAACTTTTTCCAATTTCATTTTGAAAGTGTTTTTCTTCTTTTTCCTGATAACTGGAACGATAACAAACAACTTCACCTCTGGACACATTTTTGTAGGACAAAAATTAAAAAAGTTACAAAGGTTTTTCTAAAATAACAGACATTTTTGCATTTTGAAATTTCATTTTTGGGTAACTTTTTCCAATTTCATTTTAAAAGTGTTTTTCTTCTTTTTCCTGATAACTGGAACAAAAACAAACAACTTCACCTCTGGACACATTTTTGTAGGACAAAAATTAAAAAAGTTACAAAGGTTTTTCTAAAATAACAGACAGTTTTTCATTTTGAAATTTCATTTTTTGGTAACTTTTTCCAATTTCATTTTGAAAGTGTTTTTCTTCTTTTTCCTGATAACTGGAACAATAACAAACAACTTCACCTCTGGACACATTTTTGTAGGACAAAAATTAAAAAAGTTACAAAGGTTTTTCTAAAATAACAGACATTTTTGCATTTTGAAATTTCATTTTTTGGTAACTTTTTCCAATTTCATTTTGAAAGTGTTTTTCTTCTTTTTCCTGATAACTGGAACAATAACAAACAACTTCACCTCTGGACACATTTTTGTAGGACAAAAATTAAAAAAGTTACAAAGGTTTTTCTAAAATAACAGACATTTTTGCATTTTGAAATTTCATTTTTGGGTAACTTTTTCCAATTTTATTTTAAAAGTGTTTTTCTTCTTTTTCCTGATAACTGGAACAATAACAAACAACTTCACCTCTGGACACATTTTTGTAGGACAAAAATTAAAAAAGTTACAAAGGTTTTTCTAAAATAACAGACATTTTTTCATTTTGAAACTTCAGTTTTCGGTAACTTTTTCCAATTTCATTTTGAAAGTGTTTTTCTTCTTTTTCCTGATAACTGGAACAAAAACAAACAACTTCACCTCTGGACACATTTTTGTAGGACAAAAATTAAAAAAGTTACAAAGGTTTTTCTAAAATAACAGACATTTTTTCATTTTGAAATTTCAGTTTTCGGTAACTTTTTCCAATTTCATTTTAAAAGTGTTTTTCTTCTTTTTCCTGATAACTGGAACAAAAACAAACAACTTCACCTCTGGACACATTTTTGTAGGACAAAAATTAAAAAAGTTACAAAGGTTTTTCTAAAATAACAGACACTTTTTCATTTTGAAACTTCAGTTTTCGGTAACTTTTTCCAATTTCATTTTGAAAGTGTTTTTCTTCTTTTTCCTGATAACTGGAACAAAAACAAACAACTTCACCTCTGGACACATTTTTGTAGGACAAAAATTAAAAAAGTTACAAAGGTTTTTCTAAAATAACAGACATTTTTGCATTTTGAAATTTCATTTTTGGGTAACTTTTTCCAATTTTATTTTAAAAGTGTTTTTCTTCTTTTTCCTGATAACTGGAACAATAACAAACAACTTCACCTCTGGACACATTTTTGTAGGACAAAAATTAAAAAAGTTACAAAGGTTTTTCTAAAATAACAGACACTTTTTCATTTTGAAACTTCAGTTTTCGGTAACTTTTTCCAATTTCATTTTGAAAGTGTTTTTCTTCTTTTTCCTGATAACTGGAACAAAAACAAACAACTTCACCTCTGGACACATTTTTGTAGGACAAAAATTAAAAAAGTTACAAAGGTTTTTCTAAAATAACAGACATTTTTTCATTTTGAAATTTCATTTTTTGGTAACTTTTTCCAATTTCATTTTGAAAGTGTTTTTCTTCTTTTTCCTGATAACTGGAACAAAAACAAACAACTTCACCTCTGGACACATTTTTGTAGGACAAAAATTAAAAAAGTTACAAAGGTTTTTCTAAAATAACAGACATTTTTGCATTTTGAAATTTCATTTTTCGGTAACTTTTTCCAATTTCATTTTAAAAGTGTTTTTCTTCTTTTTCCTGATAACTGGAACAAAAACAAACAACTTCACCTCTGGACACATTTTTGTAGGACAAAAATTAAAAAAGTTACAAAGGTTTTTCTAAAATAACAGACATTTTTTCATTTTGAAATTTCAGTTTTCGGTAACTTTTTCCAATTTCATTTTGAAAGTGTTTTTCTTCTTTTTCCTGATAACTGGAACAATAACAAACAACTTCACCTCTGGACACATTTTTGTAGGACAAAAATTAAAAAAGTTACAAAGGTTTTTCTAAAATAACAGACATTTTTGCATTTTGAAATTTCATTTTTGGGTAACTTTTTCCAATTTTATTTTAAAAGTGTTTTTCTTCTTTTTCCTGATAACTGGAACAATAACAAACAACTTCACCTCTGGACACATTTTTGTAGGACAAAAATTAAAAAAGTTGTGAATTAAGATGTTCATTACATGAACATTTTGCTTCCTCTTTACGATAAGCAAAAAATTTGCTTTAAAGTGAATTTTTTCATTTTATTTAATTCTATTAATGCTAATAAAATATATTCTTTTTATACATCAATCGATTCGTCTTGATGAAATGAAGATTTTTAGATTGTTTTTAAGTCTAGATTAACATTTTATTATAAAGCAACATAATTTTTAAGAAGGAAATAAATTTCTAATAAAAGTGCGAATTTTTGGTTTTAATTATGTTTAATTCTATAAATTCAAATAAAATATATACTTTATATATACCAATCGATCCGTTTTAATTCAACGGATAAGATTATTGAAAAAAATGAGTAAAATCTTATTGTACCGGAATATAATTTTGATGAAAGAACTAAATTTTTGATAAAAAAAGGTAATTTTTTTGCTTTAATTGTCATTACCTCTATAAACTCTCATACAATTTATACTTTATATATACCAATCGATTCGTCTTGATGCAAAGAAGAAGATTTTATTGTATATTGACTTTAATATTCAATTAAAAAAAATTTTTTTGAAAAAAGTAAAAAAAAAATTTTTTTTTAAAGATTTTTTAATGTCCATCAATCCATTTCGAGATATTTTTATGATAAATATTCCTAGCAATTTTCAGCCGAATTCGTTGAAACCTCTTCGAGTTATCGTGTTCACAAAAATCGGGATCCACACACACACACACACACATACATACATCCGGACAATTGTTCAGGGTCTTATATAACATAGTCCCATATAGAAGAAAATTTGTCAAAAGGATTTTTAAAAATTTTGTAAATTAAACGACTACAAAGCTTCCTCACGAGGAAGCAAAATGAGCAAAATTTTACTATTTCTTAATATAGAATTCTACTAATTCAGATTTAGAGAGTATATATTAGACAGGCACACAAAAAAAAAGTTGTCTGTTTTTTAAACCAGACATACATATCTTATAGTATTTTTTGCCCGCTGAAGACGAATCTGAAGTCAGAATTGCTCCATCACCCTCAGCTTTTTTTTTTAAATCGAGAAAACTACCCTTAACTTCAAATTTTAAAGTAAAAAAAATTGAATGACAGATTTCTCTTTAAAACAAAACAATAAATTTATCTACTTCTGCTACAACAACTCAGAAACAATGTCAACATTGCTTAAACACCCTTTGATTTTTATTAAATCGAAAAAACTACCCCTAAAGTGTAAAAATTCAAAATTATAACAGAAAAACCCACATTGGTTTTCAAGACAACAAAATAAATTTATGTACTTCTCTTTTAACAACTCAAAAGCAATGTTAAAATTACTCCATCCCCCTCTGATTCTATTATTTTTAAAAACCCACCCTTAAATTTACAAAATAAAGGTTTAAATTAAAAAAAAATGAAAAACGACATTGTTTTTCAAAATAGAACAAGAAATTTATCTATTTCTTTTTTAACAACTCAAAAGCAATATTAAAATTACTCCATCCCCCTGTTTTTTTAAAAACCCACCCTTAAATTTGCAAAATAAAGGTTTCAATTAAAAAAAATGAAAAACCACATTATTTTTCAAAACAGAACGAGAAATTTATCTATTTCTTTTTTAACAACTCAAAAGCAATGTTAAAATTACTCCATCTACCTCTGTTTTTATTATTTTTAGAAACCCACCCTTAAATTTACAAAATAAAAGTTTAAAGTAAAAAAAAAATGAAAAACCACATTGTTTTTCAAAACAGAACAAAAAATTTATCTATTCCTTTTTTTACAACTCGAAAGCATTAGCAAAATTGCTCCATCACCCTTTATTTTTTCAAATTGAAATAACTACCCCTAATATGTAAAAATCAAAATGCCTAAGGGTCAGAATTCGTGAAATTTTCACAGAATATAAAAAGTATTTTTTTAAAATCGAAATGTTGAAAAAACATTTCTATTTGGCCTTAAGAATGTGTTCACCAAAAAACAGAAAAGAAAATTATTTTTTATAAAAGTGATTGCAAAATTAATTTTTTTGCAACTTTTTAAACAAAATAAAATTTCTCCTAAATGAATAAACCGATTTAAATGAACCAAGCGGGGAATATCAAGGGGATAAAATATACTTTCGTTTAGAATTAGAAAATTTTTAAAAAGTTTATTTTTTAATAATTATTTAATAAAAATTTTATAAACAATTAATTTTTTTTAATGTTCTACGCCTTTTAAAAATTTGAAAAACATATTAACATACACTTAAAACTATAAGAAATCAAAATCCGTTGAGAAAATTTTGGAGCGTCAATTATTTTAAAAGTTATAATGAAAATTATATTGAACGGAGATGCGATTTTGATGATTTTCAGAATTAAAACATTATTTTTAACTACGAAATGAACAAAACACTGTCAATTTAACATTTTTGTTTAATTATATAACTTTAAAAAGTTGTTAAAAATGATCAAAAACTAAATTCAGCGTTGCGCTAATATAATTTTCATTATAACTTTTAAAATAATTGTCGCTCCAAAATTATCTCAACGGATTCTGATTTCTTATAGTTTTAAGTGTATGTTAATATTTTTTTCAAATTTTAAAAAGGCGTAGAACATTAAAAAAATTAATTGTTTATAAAATTTTTATGAAATAATTATTAAAAAATAAACTTTTTAAAAATTTTCTAATTCTAAACGAAAGTATACTTTATCCTTCACTTTATTACAAAGAAAAAATTAAAATTTGTCAAAGTAAAAATGAAAGTAAAAATTATAATATTTTAAAGTAAAAATGTGAATGAATTTTCATAGTCAAAGTCAAAGTGAAAATTAAAGTATATATAAAAATATATTATAAATTAAATATGAAAATGAAATACTGAAGAGTGAAAGTGGTTTAAAAAAGAAAAAAAATCAAATTTCTTCTAATGAAAATATGAGTGAATTTAAAAGTTGAAATATAATTACGAAATCGACCTTAAATTGCACTCAAAGTCTCGCTTTCACTTTCACTGAAATAAATGATGAAATAAATACAATAAATATTTAACTATAAGGTCGAAAAATTAATTTAACTAACAGTAAAAGTTGAAGTAAAATAAATGTAATATCACTTTCACTTTGATAAATTTTTCCTGACACTTTCAGTTTCATTTTGACAATTTTTAAATTTCTACGTTTTCATTTTCACTTTCACTCCGGTAGAAAGTGAAAATAAAAATCCAGATTAAAACAAAAGTGAATATTAAAATGAAAAATAATCTATCAAATGGAAAGTGAAATAATAAATTAAAATTAAAAAAAAAATTCGTCAAAGTGAAAGAGAAAATAAAAATAATAAAATTCGTCAAAGTGAAAGAAAAAATAAAAATTTTTAAATTCAAAAAATTCCAAATTTTTCTCAATTTTTTCAAGTCAATTATTTGAAAAGAAAATTTACCTCTTCCTTTACCCGAAAAAGAATCTCCCGCATTTCAAATAAAATCTTTCTCTGCAAAACAAAACAAAAAAATCAAAACAAAAAATTTCTTCTTCAACTCGTTTCTTTTATATTATTCGTTTGCGGTAATTCACATTTCATTACAATAAAAAGATGGAAAACTAAAAAAGAAGAATGAGAAGAAAAATGCACAAAAAAAAAGAAACGAACTTGAGCTTATTTTTCTTGATTAACTCAAACTCACGGGAGATTGTCATTGGTGTTGGGAAAGGGAATTGTGGAACAAGGGGATGGAGGGGGAATGGGGGGTGTGCTCGAGAGAGAAAAAATAATAAAGTCTGTTATTCTCACGACCCAGAGAATCACGCAATTTTGTGAAAATGAGTAACTTTTGCACCGTCAAGAAAAGGGAATTAGCTGACTGTAATAATATCACAATTTCCAAGGGGATGACAGATACAATATGTATATATATAAGTATATACCTTCACTCCCTTAGTTCAAGATAAACCGGTTTTATGTACTTAAAACTTCCTAATGAAGCTTCAAGTTTGGGTGTAGGACGAGTAAAACGTGAAATTCTTAACTCCCTTTTCTTTAGTCCTTCGAGTATTTTTTTTTTTTTTGGTTTAAATTTAGTTTTATTAACAAAACGCTCTCTAATTAGATATGGGACCGAGAAAAGTTTCTTTTTATTTCTAATGACAAAATAATAATAATAATAATAATGAAATTTTACTATTTTTGTGGCAATATTACAGTAGATATTGTTAAAATATTTTCGATTATTGTCATTTTTATTTATTTTTATTTTTTTATTTTCTATTTTTATTTTTATTTTCATTATTATTTTTATTTTTTATTTTTTAATTTCACTTTCATTTCTATAGATTTTTTTCACTTTCGCTTTCGTCTTTTGAAAGATTTTTCATTTCACATTCATTTTCACTTTGACAGATTATTTTTCACATTCACTTTCATTTTGTCAGATTATTTTCAGAATCATTTTCACTTTAATGTTTACCTTAACTTTGACTATAATAATAATATTTTTCCTTACATTTCCACTAGGAGATTTTTATTTTCACTTTAACGTTTACTTAAACTTTGACTAATATTATTTTTCTTTGCATTTTCACTGAGAGATTTTTATTTTCACTTTCATTTTTTCACTGCAAAAATTTTTTATTTTTACTTTCATTTTCATTTTATCTATTTTTATTTTCACCTACATATTCACATTGATAGCATTTTATTTTCACTGAATATCGAAGTGAAAGCGAAATTAAAAATTTACTAAGTGAAAATGAAAGTGAAAACAAAAATCTCTATGGTGAATATGAAAGGCTAAATATAAAAAATTGTCAGAGTGAAAGGAAACATTAAAGTGAACATATTCTATCGAAGTAACAATGAAAGTAAAATTAAAAAATTTGTCTAAATTGAAGGAAAAAGAAAAAGAAAGAAAATGAATGTCAAAGTAGAAATAAATAATAATAATAATGATAATAATAATAACAAAGTTAAATATAAGTTAAATATATTAAATTAATTAAAATAATTAAAACAGTTTAAAAGAAGAATAATAACAATAACAATAATAATAATAAATAAAATAATAATAATAATAATAATAATAATAATAATAATAATAATAATAATAATAATAATAATAATATAGAATCTACGTAATTTAATTTTTATAATTTATAATTATAAAAATAAAATTAAATAAATAAATAATATCATTTTTATAATCCATCACGAGGTTTTTATTTTCCCTTCATTTTTACTTTGACAAAACTCTATTTTCATTATACTTTCACTTTCACTATCATTTTGACAAATTTTTCTGCTAATAACCCTCGTAGGGAAAAAAAATTTACCGTAAAAATAATGAAAATGAAATTTAAAATTGATTAAAGTGAAAGTGAAAAAAATGAATCACTTTGATAGTTTTCCAATTTTACTTTCATTTTCATTTTCACTTTATTGAACTATTATATTAACTTTTACCTAAATATAAAAATAGTTTTTTGTTTTCGCTTTAAAAGTAAAAATCAAATATGAAAATAAAAATTTATCAAATTGTAAAGGAAAATGAACTTGAAGAAAAAACTTTTAGAATAAAAATGAAAAAATAACCTGTGAGAATGAAAATCAAAGGTAAAAATAAATATCTGTAAGAAGTAAAAGTTGAAAATATATTTATTTATTTAGAAAATCACATTTGAAGCAAAAAATTAAAATTTATCAAAGTAGGAAAATTAAATGTCAGAGTAATAATGAATTAATCCATAATCGACCTCCTGGATTATTTTAATAAACCAAATTTTTCGAAATTTTAAATAAATTTTTTTGGAAAACGTCGTATTGATTGTTTAAGAAATGTGTGTTTGAATCCAGTTCGAAAATGATAATTTCGACTTTTTTTCAATTTCATTTTTGAAATATTTACGAAAATAAGAATTAATTTGGAATTGTTTATGGAAACAGATGGTACAATTTATTTTTGAAAATTGTTGGCGCAATTAATTTGCAAAAGATTGCGAAAGCAAATTTTCAATTCGACTGCAAAAATTCATGAGCTAATTCATTTTAAATCAATTATAGAAATAGATTGTATCCAACTATTATGGACAAAATTAATTTTTATAATGTATTTTTTTTTTATTTTTGTAGAATTTTTCCTGGAAAAAGTTTCAAACTTTAATTTCAAAAAATATAGTGAATAGAAATAATTTGTGACACGATCTGAAGAAAGGGACCTTAGAAGCAAATTATTTTAAGGTTATGTTAGTGTCACTTTATTATTAGTTAAAAGTTTCTTATCACTTACTGTAAATTCAGAGCAGTATTTATTAAAAATTTTATTTAACTTTTATCCCAGAATTTTTCACAAAATTATCCCCCATTTTTTCATGGCTTTAAATTTGTTTTTCAATTAAATATTTTAGTTGCAATGAAGACCTAAAAATGTACGATTTATTTTGTCAGTTGATTCTCTTTTTGTATTTTTATTTCAAAAATTGCAAACTTAACCTATAATTTTTTGCCTCTAAGGTCCCTTTCTTGAGATCATGTCATAGTTTGCATTAAATAAGGATGTGAATTCTATATTATCAATATAGTCTCTCTTCGTAACGCGCCGACTCCAACACGAGGCTACACGAACAGTTACGAATTAACACGAACCAAATATAAATTCCGCCATATTTGCAAAATTAACTACAGTTGAGAAAATAGTAAAATTCACCCTTTTCTTTCCTTTGTAACTTTTTTCATCGAAATTTCCGCAAAAAGATATCAATGATATTATACTGAATACAAAAAGAACGGAAATTCTTGTCGAAATTTCGAGAATTATATTCGCCCTGTGATAATTCTGAGGGGGATTTTTCCAATCGATAAAGTCATTTTCTTTCTATAATTCCTAGATGTCATACTGCTAAAAATTCCACTTGTATCTTTGAAAGAATAAATAAATAAATAAATAAATAAATAAATAAATAAAATACGAAAAGAAAGAAAAAATTGAAAAAAACTACTAGTCGAACATGCGGAATAGAAATACATGTTTGCGGATCTAGAGCACTCGAGCGTGACTGAAAGAAGACATTGTATTTTATGTACGATTGTCGCGGTTACAAAGCGAAGAGAGATGAGGGAAAAAGATGGAGGATTTCGACGCGAGAAGAAAGAAGGAAAGAGAGAGAGAAAGAAGGAGAGTGAACAGATAAAGAAAGAGAGAGAGAGAGAGAGCAGGAAAGAAGCGAAGCTTTAAAGTCCGATATAGGAACGAATCTAGGTCTCTTAGAGTAAACAGTTTGTGACAGATGCAGGGTTATGTAAACAAAGCCTTATAGCGTTTCCCGCGCTGCATTGTCCTGCCCGAGGGAAATACTTGGTCGACCGTTTAAGCTGCACAATGCTCGGATTTGCGAAATAAACGCTATAGCTTCTTTTTTCTTATGCATGTCTCTTTTTACGAATGACCTCCTCGATCTTAAACTCAAGTTGAGAAAGAAAAAAAAATACAATCATAATAATAATGAATCAAAGTTGTTCACTCGAAATTGGTCATCCGCAATATGTCACTGGAAAGGATTATGAGATCTCAGTTTATATTCTAGTCGCACAAGGGGGATATATTTTACCAGGAAAAAAACTTGAACCAGTTTTTGAAAATGGAACTTCTAAAATTATTATAAAAAAAAAAGAAGTCAAGGCAATTGAATTAGAAAATAAAAATCTTGAGCGGAATCAATTTGTACATACGGAGGTGCTATTTTCTAACTTCACTTCACTTGCACTTCACTTTTACTTTATTTTTACTCCACTTTCACCTCACTTTAATCCACTTTTACTTTATTTTAACTTCAATTTCACTAAAGTGAAGTGAAAGTGAAGTGAAAGTGAAGTGAAAGTGAAGTGAAAGTGAAGTGAAAGTGAAGTGAAAGTGAAGTGAAAGTGAAGTGAAAGTGAAGTGAAAGTGAAGTGAAGTGAAAGTGAAGTTACAGAATTTATTTTTCAACAGTTGATGAAATTGGTTTCAAAATTAATATCAAAAATCTAAAACAGAAGTTTTGGGAACAAATTCTAAAAAGGGTTCTATATTTAATTCATCAATCCGTTGGATAGAATTAATTTTGTAACAGTAGCTGCTACAAAAGGATTTAAAATTAACACCCAAAAATTGGATAACATTTAATAAGAATTTAAAAATCGTTGGCAGAATTGAATTTTAAATTATCGTGAGAATAGAATTCTAAACGGGTCCCCCAAAAATTAATTCCATAATTAATTTGGAATCAACTATTTAAAAATGAAATCTACAATTAATACCAAAAAATTGTAGGTGAAATTAATTCTAAACAGATTTTGGAAGTAATTTCACAAACCATTAAATGAAACAAAGGTATAAAAACTTAAATTGGTTTTTAATAATTAATATTTAAAATTAAGATTTAATAATACAATTACTATCATGAAAATTTGATGACAAAATATTAAATATCAAATCAATGTCGACAACTGAATTTGATTTCTAGAAATAGTTCAAAAAACTTTAAATTATGTAAATTATATAATTTTACATCACATTCACAAAAAATTTATTTTCACTTCATTTTCACTTCATTTTCACTTCACTTTCACTAAAAATTTATTTTCACTTTATTTTCACTTCAATTTAAATGAAAATTTATTCTCACTTAATTTTCACTTCAATTTAAATGAAAATTTATTCCCACTTAATTTTCACATCACTTTCACTATCACTCAAAATTTTTTTTTATACCATTTTCACTCCACTTTCACTCAAAATTTATTTTTACTCTACTTCACTTTCAGACAAACTTTCACCTTCACACAAATTTTATTTCATTATTATTTTTCTCCAATACGAAGTTAAAGTATACACAACATTGACTAACGAAAATCTAAAGTGGAAATTAAGTAAAAATCAATTTTAAATAAATGAGAAAGTGAAGTGAATGTGAAAGTGGGGTGAAAATGGAGATTTCACTCTATTTTCACTTTCACTCAAAATTTATTTTCACTCTATTTCACTAAAACATTTTTTTACTCCACTTTTACTTCATTTTCAGAATACTTTTATCTCTGCATAATTTTTATTTTCATGGCACATTCACTTTCACTGCACTTTTCACTCAGGTTTTATTTTTACATCACTTTTGCTTTAATAATAAAAATATGTATGGAGCTGAAAGTAGTCTGAAATTAAAGTAAAAGTGGATGAAAATTAATGTTGAGTGATAGTAAAGTGAACATGGAGTGTAAAAATATTTTTGGTGAAAGTGGAGTAAAAATGGAGTGAAGAAAATATTGAGTGAAAGTAGAGTGAAGTAAAAATGGAGTAAAAATAAATTTTTGAGTAAAAGTGGAGTGAACATAATTTTTATGTGAAAGTGAAGTGAAAATGGAGTGAAAATAAATTTTGACTGTGAAAGTGAAGTGAAAATGGAGTGAAAATCAATTTTGAGTGTGAAAGGAAAGTAAAAGTAGAGTAAAAATTGAGTGGAAATAAATTTTAATTCACAGTGAAGTATAGAAATGGAGTGAAAATAAATTTTGAGTGAAAGTGAGGTGAAAATGGAGTGAAAATCAATTTTGACTAAAAGTGAAGTGAAAACTGGAGTAAAAATAAATTTTAAGTGAAAGTTAAGTGGAAATTAAGTGAAAAAATATTTTGGTTGAAACAGAAAGTGGAGTGGAAAAAATATTTAGTGAAAGTGAAGTGAAAATGGATTAAACAAAAATTTTGTTTTACACTTGATTTTAGAAATTTTTTTCAAAATCAGTTTCTTAACGACGATCACTGAAAAATATTCGTATATTTATTTCTTCAAACCTATTAGATATTTAAATCATTTTGTAGCAGTTATTTAATCAAGTTCCAAATTTTATTCCAAAAATCGTCAACTCATTAGAAACAAAAAGTTTGATTTTAAAAATCGTTGATGGAATTAATTTTCAATCATTGAGCGAAAATAAATTCCAAATTCAAAAATCACTCGGAGAATTAATTTTTCATCAATTATAGAAATGAGTTTTTGCATTTGATTCCGAGGAATTATTTGTGAATCAAATTGTGAAAATTTTCTTATTCTACTTGTGAGTCGGCTGTGGAAATAGATTTTACAAACGTGTGATTCAAAAATCCATATAGAGGAATAACTTCTGAATCAATTATTATAGAAGTAAATTCTGTATGTGATTCAAAAAATTCATAGAGAAATTATACTTGTAAATTAATTACGGAATTCGGTTCCCTAAGGGAATAAAAAAATCATCAGTTCGAATTCGATACTTTCTTATAACAACTGCTAACTTCAAAAAATCGTAATAGTCATAACTAAGCCCAGCTGAAAAAGTTCTATAGAATTTCACTAGAATCATTCTATAGAATCGTTCTATATGAATTCTAGTGAATATTCTATAGAATTTCACTAGAATGATTCTATAGAATTTCTACATAAATACTATTAAATTTTAGTGATTTTTAATTAGAAAAACTTTAAATTTGTGAAATAATATTTTTTAACAAATTTTAGGCCAAAATAATTGTTTATATCCTTTAAATATATAAAATTCATTGAACTTCGTAATCATACATAACTATAATGTTAAAAAAATTATTTCACGAAATTTATTTTGCCCTAAAATTTGTTGAAAAATATTATTTCACAAATTTAAAGTCTTTGTACTTAAAAATCACTAAAATTTAATAGTGTTTATGTAGAAATTCTATAGAATCATTCTAGTGAAATTCTATAGAATATTCACTAGAATTCATATAGAATGATTCTAGTTAAATTCTATAGAACTTTTTCAGCTGGGACTATAATGTTAAAAAAATTATTTCACGAAATTTATATTCCTTCTAATTAAAAACCACTAAAATTTAGTAGAATTCACGTAGAAATTCTATAGAATCATTCTATTGAAATTCTATAGAATATTCTCTAGAATTTATATAGAATGGTTCTATAGAATGATTCTAGTGAAATTCTATAGAACTTTTTCAGCTGGGAGGGTCCACTTTTTAAAAAACATTAATTGTTTTTGTACGACAAAAATGTAAAAATTCAAGAAATAATTTTTTTGAATTCACCACAATTCATGATAATAACACATTGAAAGAATCGATATCAATCGGAATTATATATTTATGTACTATACACCTAAAATGGAATTGCTGTCACAGTGTTAGAGGTTTGTTAATACCACCGTAACCAAATATAGTATCTTCTCTACCTGTATAGTAGTATATATATATATATATATATATATATATATATAACGAGGATGATGATTTGTCGAGGCAAGATTTCTTTTTTTCCACCTCAAAAAGAATGGCAAGATGATATTTATCTGTTTGTGCACAAACACATTTCGAACACGTTTCTCGAATTAATTGAGGAGCTGGGTGCGATTATTATCGCCTTCTGAATTCATTGTAAAGCGATCACTGAAATCCGACGCGTCTATTGCTTGAGACTCTGCGGTACTTCGTTAGTGAGATACTTTGAACGATAAGCCACTGGTCGTAATATATTTTATACGTCAGATATAGCCAAGATTAGAAACATGAATTACGTTCGTAATAGAAGAATCATATTTGTTATTGCGCCTTCTTTTTTTTTTTTGTTTCGTTTAATGCATAATTTTCTTTGACATCAAATTTAACACGCGATTATTGACTTTCAATTTACAATTCACAAAATTAACAATTTTAAAGTATAAATAATTTTCTGACGATGTATAATCTAATCAGAAGCTTTAGCAAACTTTTTTTTCGTTTTTAATTTTTAGTCGCAAGGAAGAATTATACAACTATATGTTCATTGAAAAATATTCTTTGTTTAGGATATACGTGAGGAAATTATGCTAATTTTGTTGATGTTAACGGTGGTTTAATGTTTCGTGTAGAATGGAGGAAGGGGTGGGGTGGGGGGGTGGAAGGGATGAGAAAAAAGTTAACCCTGCAGACAGGAGGAAGGCACATCCTAATAAAATCAAGTAAATTAATCTAATCTCAACGATCCAAGAGCTGTGGATGGTACAAAGGCAAGGCAAGCCAGGTAATTCAATATGATTCAACAAACAGTTTAATGGGGGGGATTACGCCGAGTGTAACGGAGCAGAAGTAACTAGCTCTGCGAGTTCTCTCTCTCCTTCCATCCCGCACTCTCTCTCTCTCTCTCTCACTCACTCTTTCCGTTTTACCTTTTATCAACTCTTTCCTTCTGTCCTTTTCCTTTTCCTCTTTCTCTATTCCTTTCAGTTTCACCCTTATTAAAACAAACCTCTTCGACCTACTACACCCCGTTCCCATTTTTACATTGGTTGAGGGAAAATTTTTTCAACCTCTACAACGTTCAGAAATTAGAATGCGTTTACTGAAACTATTAAGTCCATTGTGTTTGATGCAAAATGGAATTTTCGAAGATTACAAATGATATAATTTTATTTGTAATCTAAGGAAATATGTTTACTTTAACGAGATCATTATCTTGTTAAAGTGAACATATTTCCTTAGGTTACAAATAAAATTATATATACAATCAGTGTTACCACAGGTCAGGGAAAAGTCAGGGAAAGTCAAATTGGTCAGGGAAGTCAGAGATTTTTACTAAAAGGACTGGAAAAAATTGAATTTTTAAAATTCATGAGAAAACTGAATTTTTTTTCTTTTTGCATCGTAAACTATGAAATTGCCACAAATTTTAATACAAAACCTTCAATTTTTTCTAATTCTGACAATAATTTCTTTTTAAATAACTTAAATTTTCAAAAACTATCATAAAATTAGTAATTAATAATAAATAATAAATAAATAATAATAATAAATAATAATTAAATGAAATTAATAATAACTATCATAAATTATGACTTATAAATTATTTTATGAATAATTTTTACAATTTTCATAAATACTAGATTGATAAAAGAATTTTAGTTAAAAATAGTAAAAAAATTAGATTTTGGAAAAGTTACAAATGATTACAAACATTCAATTACTTTTTAAAAATTACAAAAATTCTTCGCAGAATTTCAATTATGTTCAAAAATTTTAAAACAATTCTCGTTAAGGGCATTTGAACCATTATGACGTCACAATGTATTCTAAGCATTAGATTTAAAATTGTGACGTCATAATGGTCCAAATTCCCTTAAAATTGCAATTATTTTTATAAATAATAAAATACTTCATTATAATTCAATTATTTTTCAAAGTTTAAATAAAATTCTTGTCAAAATTCAACAAGAATTCAATTATTCAATTTTTAATCAATTTCTTCAAAATAATTCAATTATTTCTATAAGTAGTAATATAATTTTCCACAGGAATTCAATTATTTAAAATACAAAATTTAATAAAATTTTTCGAAAAATATCAATTATATAAAAATATTTTTAGAAATAATAAAATTCTTCACCGAAATTCAATTACTTTTATAAACTTGAATAAAATTCGTTGTAAGAATTCAATTATTTATATAAACTTGAATAAAATTCATTGGATGAATTAAATTATTTTCAAAATTAATAAAATTCTTCGCAAAAATTAAAAAAAAATATTTTCAAAATTTCAATAATATTTATAAATAAAAAAATTCTTCATCTAAATTCAATTATATTAAAAATATTTAATAAAATTCTTGGCAAAATTTTGTGGGAATTCTATTTTAATGAATTATTTCAAAATAATTCAATTACTTTCATAAGTAGTAATATAATTTTTCACAGGAATTCAATTATTTAAAATACAAAATTTAATAAAATTTTTCGAAAAATATCAATTATATAAAAATATTTTTATACATAATAAAATTCTTCACCGAAATTCAATTACTTTTATAAACTTGAATAAAATTCGTTGTAGGAATTCAATTATTTATATAAACTTGAATAAAATTCATTGGAAGAATTAAATTATTTTTAAAATTAATAAAATTCTTCGAAAAAATTCAATTGTTCTGAAAAAATTTTTTTAAAAATATTTTCAAAATTGCAATTCTATTTATAAATGAAAAAAATCTTTATCTAAATTGATTTATATTTAAAAATTTTAATAAAATTTTTGGCAAAATTTTGCAGGAATTCAATTTTAATGAATGAATTCAAAATAATTCCATTATTTTCATAAGTAATAAAATTTTCACAGGAATTCAATTATTTAAAATACAAAATTTCATAAAATTTTTCGAAAAATATAAATTATTTACAAAATTTTTCACCAAAATTCAATTATTTTTATAAAGTGAAATAAAATTCGTTGTAAGAATTCAATTATTTATATAAATAATAAAATTCTTCACATAAATACAGTTATTTTTATAAATTTGAATAAAACTCATTGGAAGAATTAAATTATTTTTAAAATGCAATAAAATTCTTCGCAGAAATTCAATTGTGTTCAAAAATAAAAAAAAAATTCTTGTTAAAATTCCAAGTAACTTTATAAATAATAAAATTCTTCTCTAAAATTCAATTATTATATGAAAATTTTAAAGAAATTAATTATTTTCATAAGTAATAAAACTCATCGCAGAATTTTAATGATTTTTTATACAATATTTATTTTAATCAAATTCCTCGAAAAATGTAATTATTCTTAAAAATTTTATTAAAATTTGTCAAATTAAATTCATATATTTAAAAATTTATTGGTAAAATTCTTGATGAGAATTAAATTTTAACAAAGAACATTTTATTATTCAATAAATTATTTATTTTTTAATTTAAAGAATTGAATTTTTCTAGAATTTTCTAATAAAAATTGATTTAAAAATGAATTAACGGACAATCGATTTATTATTATTTATAAAAGTAATTGAATTATTGCCACGAATTTTATTACATTTAAAAAAAATAATTTAATTGTTTTGAGAAATTTTACTGCTTCTAAAAATAATTGAATTCTTGCGAAGGATTTTTTTAGGATTTTTGTAAATAATTAGCCTATTCTAAAAAATGGTATGGTAATAATATTCTTATAAGTTGTTCAATTTAAAAAGGTTTGAATTTGAATGTTTTGAAGAATTTTAATTCCTACAGAAAAATAATAAAGATTAAATATTTATTTAAAAAGGAAGTTATTGATGTTTGTAAATAACTTTACAAGTAATGCAATTTTTAAATAAATGTAATAGAACATTTTTTCTTCATTATCTAATAATTTTTAGAGTGAATTAGAATATTCTTTAGGTCCAGGAAAAAAGTGAAAATTTTGTCTTGAAATCAAGGAATAGTCAGGAAAAAATTAAATAAAATATTTGTGGCAACCCTGACAATGAACTAATTTTTATTTGGCTAAAAAATTAGTTCTACTTCACTTTTACTCAGAAATCAGAATTTAATTTTTGATTGTAGAATGTGGAATACAAAATTCGAGAATGAAATTTGGAATATTGTATCCGGGTGAATGTTGATCCCCAGTTTACTTCGGCAAACTTTAGGTCAATTACGTAAATTTCTAACTTATCACTAAAGATAGAAAGATAAGAAAAAAGAAATGGAATAGGAAAAGAGGACAAAGATCCAGGAGAAACAAGAGAATAAGGAGAAATAATATAGAGGATTCCATTTGTAGAATAAAAAATGTCAAGTTGATTATTAAAAGTGTTGTTAATTAAAACCGAAAAAGAAAACGAATTGATGAACGAAAAGTTTGCATCGATATTACAAAATAAATAAAGCACTACTGCTATACCTCGACAGAGGAATAGAAATACAAGCATGGAAGATGGAAAAGACAGTTGAGAATTATCACCTCGGGTTTTGTTGAGATCAGCAACCGAGAAGCAGTATCAAAATACTTGTCAGTGGATTGAGGCAGTTTGTGTGCTTTAAATCTTACACGAAGGATATAATTCCAGGGAAATTCAGTTTTGTGATCCATTAGCAACATTGCAACGTTTACGAGACCAACATCTCTGCTTGTACCACACGTGTCCCACGAGAAATAACCGTAATCGCTTTAACATCCGTATCAAATTTTTATTTTGTTCGAAAACTCGACAACACACACCCTTAGGAGTTAACTAAATATTATTTTTTTTCCCCCTAAAAAGCAATAATTTCTATTAACTTTATTCTTATTTGCTAAACTAATATTCTTATTGCTAATAATTTATTTAATAAACTTTCTTTTAACGAAGAAATATACTTTCGATTTAGACGCAGAAAGACCGGTGGAAATACGGGTTGACATTTTATTTATTTATTTTTTTTTAATGTGTCAATAAATTTTGAGATAAAGTAGAATATTTTATATTGCATAAACTTTTCCCCTCCTCAGAAACAATGGAACGTAACGACGAGACATTTGAGAAACGACAAGTAACACATGCTACTATTATATGAGCAAAGTTGTAAATACCTTAGTGTCGAGCTGAAAATGTTGACATTCGGCCATTCATTCCTCACGTCTATAAATTGTCCCGTGTACTGTTAGCGAGAAAGTTTCAAATATATTTCACTATACGCAGCTCTATATACTTGATGAAATCAAAAATTGCACTTTTGAATTAAGAATAATTTCTGTTTTTTTTTAATTTTTACTCTTATATTTACTTCCCATATGCATATTAATTGTTAATCAACTATATTAATCTTCATTTTCTTTCATTCATTCTGTCCAATTTTGTCCGTAGTTGGAATGCTTTTCTTTTTTCATCTTTAGAAAATTTTTGTAAAAATTATGTTTAACAAATAAAAAACATACTCATTTTGTTTTTAAATATGCTTTTTTGTATAAAACAAATTTCCTTCTACTAATCTTTATATTATACAAATTTTCTACTTTTTATTTATAAAAAAATAGAAACTTGTTCATTGTTCATTGTCGAAAATTTAGATTCAAAAGTGAGATAATACACCCTATTTTTATGCATAATTTTTCTTTCTCAATAACAATATTTTTTTACCAACTCATTTTTTTCTCTTAGAAAGATTTTGTAGAAAATTTTCATAAGGAAATAATTTGCATCAATTCTTTTTCTTAATTTTCATTGTTTTATATAATAAAATTGAAATGTTTTTTTTTCTAAAATGAAAGAAGAAAAAGTTTATAAACTACATTTGTCAATTAGAAAATTCAATTGAAAATTTTTTAAAAAATAAAGAAAAAACGTTTTATTGAAAAAAATATTCTGTTAAATTTATTTAGGAGAGTCATTAATTGTAAAATTATTCGAAAACAATAATTTCTTTTTTAAATATTTAATTATTATTATTTTTCTATGAGAATTAAGATTCTGAAAAATTTGAAAGTAAAATTTTTTTTTAAATTATAGTTAACTTTAATAATATTGTAATAAAACATAAAGATAACAATTATTTAAAAATTGATTTCTTCATGTTTTATAATAATTAAAGTTGAACGAGTGTTAAAATCATTATTTTATATTATAAAAATATTGTTACTATCTAACTTCTTAAAAATTATTTTCATATTCTATTATTATCTAAAATTTAAACTAAAATTCATTTCTAAATCAATTTTTATTAAAAAATTCTACGAGAATTCAATATTTAAATACAAAGGTATAAATTATTTATTGAATAATTGAAGGTTTCGTAAAATTTAATTGTTATAAAGAGTTTTATTAAAAAATTTGAAAAAATTGAATTCTTGTAAAGAATTTTAATAAAAATTTGAAGGATAGTTACATTTTTCATGGAATTTGATAAAAATTGTATTAATAATTGAAATTTTGAGATGAGTTTTATAAATTCATGACAAAAATTGAATTTATGCGAAGAAATTTATAAAAAATTTGTAAATATTTGAATTCCTGTGGAATTTTTATTATTTATGAAAATAATTAAATGTTTGTGTATAATTTTATTAAAATTATTTTTAAATAATTAAATTCTTTTGAAAAAGTCAAATAGTAGATATTGAAAATCTTTGAATTGAGAAAATTTTTTGAAAATAATTCAAATTTTTCCAAGAATTTGTATTACTAAAGTTTTTGAAAATAATTAAAGTTTGGAGAAGAATTTTTTTATTTTTAAAGATAACTCAAATTTTCACGAGAATGTAAAAAAATTATTAAACATAATTGAAATTTTGATAAAAAAGTGTTTGTAGGTAAAATTTTCAAAAAAAAAATAAAATTTTTGCAATCATTCTTAACGTTTTAAAAATTCAATTTGTTTATTGTTTTTAATTATAAAATTCTTCTATAAATCCATTATTTTTAATAATCAATTAAATATATGTTGACAAATTTAACTAATTTTACAAGATTTCGAATTATTAAAATTTTTCAAAAATCTAAGTTTATTAAAATTTCTAATTCTAAAATTTCAATATTGATAGTTTCTAAAATTTTGAATTTTAAATTGTTACCATTTCAAGTTAATTTGTTTACGTAAATTATAAACGCAACTCTGTTAAAATTGATTTAATTTATTTAAGTAAAATTATTCATTAAATAATTTATTTACTTTATAATAGTTGTTCAAGATTTAAGTTATTTAAAAAGAAATTAAAAATATTGAAGGTCTTGTATTAGAATTCACGGTAATTTGATAGTTTATGAGTTTAAAAAAAGAAACAAAAATTTAGAATTTTCCTTATGAGTTTTAAAAAATGAATTTTTTTAGTACTTTTAATTAAAATTTTGAGAGTTTTCCCTAAATTCCTTATGTCAGATTATAATTATATTCATAGTAATAGTAAAACTGCATTTTCAAATTTACATTTTATTTTTATAAAAAAGAAATTTTTACATTCTGTTATTTTTAAAATTGCTAATTGTATTTTTAAAAAAAGTAAGGGAAAAGTCGGCCGCACGCGTAAGCGCGCTAATTGTTGCAAGTTTGATTTAAAATTATCCGCAAAAAGAATTTATGAAACTAATTTATTCCCAAAAATAAACCCTAATAGTTCCTATGTCTAATTTCAAAATTCGAGCAATTGAATAGTGAAAAAAAATGTAGAACTGTATATTCAAAAAATTGTTAATAAAATTAATTCAACTGTTCCAATTTTACATCAAATTATTTTACCCAAGGTTGCGGAAATAAGTATGTCTATAACCAAAAATTAATTTATTTGCTTCAAAATTAAAAGATGATGAACAAGGTCTTTCCAAATCCGTACCATTCTTTCGGATATTCAAATAAAAATTTTTCGAAACGACGAAAGAATTTCCAAATGAAAAGAAGAACGTTTGAAAAACGTTCATAAGTAAACTTTATATTTTCCTACGCTCTCATTAACAAAACCCCCTTTTTCGGAAATTTACGGAAAAAATAAGCATAGTTGTGAAATTTGTTTCTCAAAAAGAAAAAAAAAAAAGGAATAAAAGATGAAGTAGAAGAAAAAGAAGAAATAAAAAAAAATGATCAAATGACATCTGCCCCTTCGTGGAATGTTCATTCGAATATATTGGAAATTAGCGTAAAAATTATTCGTCACACTGGGACATATATAGCGCTTCGGGCTAATATATCCCTTCCCTCTCACAAACTAGATTCTATAAAAGAGGAGTTGGCGGACTTACAGGGTGGTTTCGTCAAGGGTACCGTATTGTCCATTGTCGTCGGATAAACGAAGAATAAAGAGTCTAGTCGATCCCTCCGGGGATCTTGGGAGCTCGACGTTTACCTGTACACACGCGCTTTTACATGTTCCATATATAAATAAAAGCGGCAATGCTAGTGATCTCACTCGTCACGCGCAAGCAACCGTAAAGCGGTACTAATTTCCTTCTTATATGTATTTGTATATATGTATGTACATTGTCAAGAAAAGGTGAATCCTGTACATGATCATACGTTTTCCAGTGAAGGGAATGTCACCGCGAATCTTTAGATAAAGAAAAGCAAGTACCACCTGGCTACTGATCCGTGAAGTTAGTATTTCAATATCATGTGTAGAAAATATATGCACCAGGAAACACTTCTTCTAGTAAACTGAACTAAAAAATAGTCTTAATAATTAAATTTACAATTTAAAGTTTTTCTTAGTAAACAAAATTTATTTAATTTTCCTTCCTCATACTGAGGAAGTATTGTACCCCAGTAGCACAAAATGTTCCTGTAACATTGACAACACTGAGGCAATGGTTTGTAATGTTGAGGCAATGTTCTCAATATTGCTGTAATATAATGTGCTACTGGGGGTAATATCAAAATTTTTCAGGTTCGATTTTTTAACATTTCCCAGCTGAAAAAGTTCTATAGAATTTCACTAGAATCATTCTATAGAATCGTTCTATATGAATTCTAGTGAATATTCTATAGAATTTCACTAGAATGATTCTATAGAATTTCTACATAAATACTATTAAATTTTAGTGATTTTTAATTAGAAAGACTTTAAATTTGTGAAATAATATTTTTCAACAAATTTTAGGCCAAAATAATTGTTTATATCCTTTAAATATATAAAATTCATTAAACTTCGTAACCATACATAACTATAATGTTAAAAAAATTATTTCACGAAATTTATTTTGGCCTAAAATTTGTTGAAAAATATTATTTCACAAATTTAAAGTCTTTCTAATTAAAAATCACTAAAATTTAATAGTATTTATGTAGAAATTCTATAGAATCATTCTAGTGAAATTCTATACAATATTCACTAGAATTCATATAGAACGATTCTATAGAATGATTCTAGTGAAATTCTATAGAACTTTTTCAGCTGGGATATCTTTATGTTATTTGACCTCAGGAGTTCAAAAATGACATTTTTGAAAAATGTCATTGTGTGTGTAAACATATTTTCATAAATATCTCCAAATTATAAAGAGCTTTTGGGCTGAATTTTTTTTTAAATTGTAGGTCTCATCTGCGGACATAAAATGAGAGTACTTTGAGATAGATTAATAAAGTTTAACTATTTATTTTTTTGATTTTTAATTTTTCAATAAAACGTTTTTTGCCCATAACTTTAAAAAAATGTTAGGACACCTATAAATGTTTTTCTCTAATTTTTAAGAGTTTTTAGTCGCATCTTCTCAGCCCAGAATGAACATTTTTCGTTCATATTCACCGGAGATATTAAACTTTTAAAAATCAAAAATTTTGGAAAATAAGACTTTTTTGAGAATTTTGTTGAAAAATGTAGAAATAATATTAAAACCATAGTTACCAACTTGTAGAGCATTAAAAAACATTTCGATTGACCTATTTTTGAAGCTATTTCGATTAGAAATAAAGAAGTTATTGATATTTTAAAAAACAGAAATTGTGAAAAAAAAATTTCATGTGAAAGTATTAAATAAAGAGAAAAAAATATTACAACACTTAAGAATAATTGTTCAAAATTTATACTTTATTGTTATTAACATCTCTATGAGGAAGCAAAGTGTTCATGAAATAAACACAAGATTTACGAAAACGAATGAAATGAGTACCAAAAGTATAACAAAAATTTATAACTTGGCAGCGGTTTGTCTTTTGGTTTTGGTTAAATATGATACATATTTTTCATAATTTTTTTATATATAATTCAAAATTTTGTAATATAGTCTTAATATATGTCAAATTGAAGCTTAGAATTTACCGTTTATTTTTCACTTATATTTAGTTTAAATAAAATAATAGAAGTTTTTAAAATAATTAATTAAAAATTACTGGCAATGGAAGTAAAAATTTAAATTCATCCCCGAAGCCTCCTTTTTTGAGTTAATCATATTTTTAAACTGTATTTTAATTATACGTAATCTTTATATAAATACTTGAAGTTGTAGCCCAAAAAATTTGTTAAATTGTGTTTCAATATTTTTAAATTTAATAAAAACGTGAATTTTTTATTTGACAAACTATTCAAGCCTTTTTCATATTTGATAAGCGTTATTGTTTTGTTTTTAATTTTTTAATCATTATTTTCAAATACCTAACCCTTGAATTATAAAAAGAATTTCCGTTTTTTTTTAAATAAAATATTTTTAATTTTTTTGAATATAATATATTAAGCAGAAAGTTAAATAAATAACAAACTCCTAATTAAAAATAAACATTTTTTATAGAAAATATCGATTTTGAACTTAAAATGATAAATTAAAAAATTCATTACAATAATTTTTTCAAATTAAAGACAAGATGTCTTTGACGAATAATTTATTTTGAAATTCAGAATATTTACATAGACTCGATTTTTTACATTGCATAGAATATAGCTTACGAAAGGTATTTTTCGAACTTCAACTTTCTCATAATTTTGCAATCAATAAATAGATATTTAAAAACATATTGATTGACCTGTTTACAAATATTCTAGAACAAACTCGAACAGCTTTTCATTTTTCAAAAAAGGTTTGTACACTACTATCGTTAATAACCTTTTTAATACAAAAAAAGTACAATTAAGAAGAAGGCAACAAAATATTGAAAACGTAGTGACTTTTATAGGATAATGGATCTTTATGATTCTTAGGAAAGGTTTATATTTAAAATAATTTAAACAGATTGATTAATAAGCATTATGTATTGTACACTCTAAAACCCTTAATACAGAAAACTGAGTATCAATTTTATTTTCCCTTTTAAATAAATGATTCTTTTTTGTATTCTAATATCTAACCGTTTAAACGAAAATTATATTTTTTATATTATAAATTAAAATATATTATATTATATGTCACACAGTATTTTTAGATTTCTTCGTATGGTTCTTTTTACATTAAGCTTTATGCGTAAAGAACTAATAGTTTATACTTAAAAGAAACAAATTTATCTTTGGGTATTTGAAAATTTTAATAAAGCTACAAGTGAGAAATGATTCGGAAACATTGTTAATTATAATTTTTTTTTCAATTCATCCTTTGTATTACTTCAATCTCATATAAAAGAATTGATAATTAACAGCATGGTATGAATGAGCATATAGGAACATCTAAAAAATCAAAATTATGGATAAAGTATTACTGACAATTTAAACACATACAAATAATATTTTAGAATTGTTTTTAACATTTTGAAGAGAAAAACAATATTCGAAATGTTTAACTAACATTGCTCAAGAGATTAGTTTTATAAAATCAATTTTTCAAAGCAATTTTCTAACAAATTAAATAAAAATAAAATAGGTCAGAATTTCTCAAACGGATCACCTAAAATTAAAAATTTTTCTTTCTTAACAAAAATATAGTTTTTTTTACTCTTAATATGGTTAAGAAGAATCCCTTATGTTTTTGTTGTAAAAGTTATTAACATTTGAATTTTTTAGAACTGCTAAATTCAAAAATTTTTTTCTAGACTTCTAGTTGACAGATTTAAAGTTAAAATATGGGTCTTTTCGTCTTGAATTGCACTTTTTGAATATATTTTCATGATAGTTTTTCAAAACTATTTTACACTCGGAGACATTTAAGAAATAGAGTACAATTTTAATTTTTTTGATAGGACGTGAAGAACATATTTGTTTATTAACATTTTATAAACAAATTATATAAAAAATTATAAAGAAAGAAATAATTTAAAAACAAAAAAATTTAAAAAAGCGCAATTCAAGACGAAAAAACGCATATTTTAATTTTAAAATCCGTCAACTAGGAGTCGAGAAACAAAATTGTTAATTTAGCAGTACTGAAAAATTCAATTATTAATAACTTTATAAAAAAAAAATTTTTTGGTGTAATATTTTCAGGGATTCTTTTTAACCATATTAAGAGTAAAAAAAAACTATGTTGGTTCAAAAAGAAAATTTTTCATTTTTAGGTGATCCGTTTGAGAAATTCTAAACCAACTGTATTTTTTCGATTAAAGTAAATAAAAATTGGTAAAAGCTTACTTTTTTAAGATTTCATAAAATAAAAATAGTTTTCAAAATTTAAATCAGTTTTCAAAGATATTACGTTTTTTTCCTTTTAGTTTCTAAAAGATTTGGAACCGTAAAAGATCTTGCAGAAATCATCAATGTTTTACAAAAATTTGAAAAACTTCTACAATAGAATGAAGTCTTTTTAATGATCTTAGACTTATTTTAAAGGCCATTTTCTACTGCATTCTTTAAAAGAAACAATTGCTTTGTCAATGTCCAGGTCCAGCCTCTTCATGAACATTCTTCAGCACTTTAAAGATTGTTGTTCCTACAGACACTTTGATAATCATTGTTGTTCGTTGTTATTGCTGTCTTCTGTATGAGCGTTGTTAACCTTCTGAGTCCATCGTTGATTGTTAAATTACCATTCCTTTGAACTTGACAGGACACAGGCATCTTGCAGACCTCTTCTTTTATTTTAAGAATCCTCGTTGTATCCTTTTTCCGCAGCTTAATGCGTTCATCTTGTTCCCAAATACAACTTGCAGAAGCATTACTAAAGACAGAAATCCAATCGGCTTGACTTGTTATACTGCTTAAACTTCTTCGTTTGTCTACCATGTCTACAATGACCTCGGGTTCTTCTAACGCGTTGAGGCCCTCCTGCATTCTTGGCTATTGCTCTCTCACCAAACGCTTGACTATCGAAACCATCGTTCGTCCTTTTACTTTTTTACTTCCATTCCTTAATCAATGTTTGCGAAAAACATTCAATTTACTCCAATTAATAAAGATCAACTTTTCTACAATAAAAGTAAATGTTGCCAAAGAGTATCCGATTGCCAGCAAGTAAGAGGCAATGACAAACAATTTTTCCTTGCTGAGTTCTTCTGATGATGCAATCGTAGTTACCTCTTCAGCACCTTCATCCTGAAATCCATGCAACAAACCGGCCTGTGATGCTCTTAGTATCATTTCATTGAATCGATCAAGATAAGGAGAAAATTTTCTTGCTTTCCAAGAAACAAGATAATACCCCATAGGTTCCTGCAACATTCTTGCGTTTGAATTAGAGAGCTTGATGAATATGGTTGCCATTTTCTTTGAGGAGAAGCAGGATACATTTGCATAGAATTTGAAAAGAAGAAAGCAGTCTTTCTCATAACTTGTGCTTGATGTAATTCTTACTTTTGTGCCTATTTCACGAACACATGATACAGGACTTTGCAGAAAAAGTTCTTTTAAATATCGATTAGCTACTAGCATTAGAGAAGAGTTTGCAAGTTCTTCGAGATTTGAAATTTGTGGCTCTGGTCGCAATGAGAGGTCCAAGATTACAGAGTACATGTAGCCTGAGTAAACAATGCAATTCAACATTAATATACCCAAAACCAATTTTTCTATAGGCTTTTCAGGGTTTCTGGTAATCGACAATCCCATTATAATTCGAATGATGTTGAAAGTTTGCCAAGTTTCACAGTTGAATTTCAAAATCCATGCCACGATTCGAATAGCAACAATTGCAACGCTGGTTGTAAGCAACATATTCAGAAACTCTGTTGATATCACGATGACTTTAGAATACTTGGACGTACTTGGAATCACAGCGTGCATGATATCAATGTCCAGAATACGAATCCTTGGGTTTTGTGGTAAACCATCTAATACAGCTACTACATGTGCTGTATTAAGAATCATATCCAATTTGTCTTGTTGTAAGATTTTAACCATTGCGCTCAAATCTCGAATTGCTGTCGTAGAAATGCGAAAAGAACCGTGCATTGCTGTTGCTAAAATATCAGCAAATCGATACTCCTTTAAAAATTCTGACTTGCTGACATTTTGATCTGCCTGTAATAGAAATTTCAGACTATGTCCATGGAGATTTAGAAGTTTGTTGGGAAACCATTTAGTCTCTGCTATGACTTTTTCAGCTCTGTAGGTATTAGCAAATTGATTGATTTCATGTAGAATTGGTTGTCTGCGTACTTTGAATTCCAATGACGAATGCTCTTCTGATGAATGTTCCAGGATTGCAAGGTCAACAAAATCGTACGACCAGAAGGCCGTCAGAATGTCCTTGAGCAAGTGATTTTCCCCGTGAGAAAGGAAATTAACCAAACATCTGGGATGTGAATGTCCGTCAGATAACCGTAGCAGTTGGAATAGCGTATTTACTACAGTTCGCCAAGTGTCATTTTGATTGTCATCAAACATCACGATAAATAACGTCGTGCGCCTTGGTGGTCGAGATGAAGGTGGAAAGTGCTTTTGCAAACCAATCTGCAGATTAGTCGAGCTAGTACTGAATGATGGAAAGCTTTTGAAAACATCAGTGATCAGAAAATTGACGTTTGAACTTGAATTCTTGAGAAAGTGATCATCAACGATAAACATTACCTGGTGTAGCTTCGAATCCCGTTTTAGGTACTTTATTAATCCCCGAGTATAACTGCCACAGGCTGACAATCCAAGAATGACAACAGTCAAGAATGTGAAACAAATGCTGCACTTCATAAACTTCATGATTATTTGTTTGTATGTAATAGCGACTACTTTATATACAATTTATCATATTTAGATCAACTTTATATTTTCTAACATCCGACTCTACTGCAAGCGAGGTGAACTCTATTTGAGCAAATATTTTACATGACAAACAGTAATTTGTGGTGAAATTAAAAAAACTATAAAAATAATTGCGAGATATGGAAATAGATTACCTCTGCAAGTAGTTGGAAATTTTAAATATCTCCGTCTGTTACAATGCAGAAATGTTTGTTTGTCCAACATTTCCCATGGATACTATCTAAATGAAATAGGTCATCACTAATAATTCTTGTGAGTATATGTTTTGTAAAACAAAGGACTTGCTTCTAAATGCAAAATCAATATTTTGGAACAATAATTTTTTCAAATTTAAAACAAGATGCCTTTGAAGAATAATTTATTTTGATGTTCGAAATATTTCCATCGACTTAATTATGTTCATATTTAATATTTAAGATTTCAAATGTTACAGATTAATAATCTAGAGTAGAGATTGCAAAATTAAAAGTTGCAAGTCCAACCCGGAA